>JAPPVO010000032.1:133691529-134179308 GCA_030407325.1 Camellia japonica
CTTTTTGATGTTCCTTTCATTTGTTAGTTATTTCCTTCAATCCCCATTCTATTCATTGTTTGCTAAACCTAATAAAAGCTTATTAATATGGCGTGTTATTTGTTGCAGAACATGTATGCTCAGCTGCTTCCTCTTGCTTTGCCTGCACCCCCCATGCCAGGTATGGGTGGAGGTATGGGTGGAGGTTTTGCTCCACCACCACCCATGGGCGGAATGGGGATGCCTCCAATGCCACCATTTGGTATGCCGCCAATGGGCTCCTACTGAGTTTAGATGATTGTGCAAGTGGAAATTAGCAGTGGATGACAGCAGCTTTGTTGGAAGGAGAAACTAGCAGTTCGGGTTTTTAATTGTCCAATCTTTCTCCTCCCACCTCTTTGTTTTTGAAAGAAAGTTTTCATGGATTAGGTCTAGTTGGAGATCAAGTCGGTTTTTGTTTGTGAGGTGGTCAATAGGGTGTGTGGATATATATATATTTCTTTTGTAATATTCTTTTGGTAGCAGAAAGAGGCATTTTTTTGCAGCTGGTAGGGCGGCAAACTGAGGATAATCTGTATTGTACTAAAAAGAACAGAACATGATACATAAACATTTTATACAGATTTTCATGGGTTGGTGATGACAAACATGATATGAGGTGTTAATTTTGTTGCCTTTAAGCAATAGACTTTGCCGGTACTCATATAATGCATGTAATGGGTGCGAAGGCAATTTTAGTGGGATGAACATAGAGGCTCTCAAGGAGAAGAGCCTCGGGTCCACTTGAGAAACCCCAACTTTCGTGGTAAGCTGGTTGTGAGATGTAGTTGGGAGTGATTGTTTAATGATTGTGCGATGGTTGAAGATGGGCCCAATTTTATCTTAAAAAATGAGACATACATAAATGTGGCACGCCTCAGATACTCATAAGCCATTGCCCCAATTCTGCCAAGTACTCGGAGAGGACCAAAAAAAACTTTGGATGCAACTTCCGATTTTGTTGGAGAGATAGGCTTGTTTGTTGATAAGGTTGAACAGAGGAAGTTAATTGTCTTCTGTTTGATGCCCTATCGGCCAACTGCTTCATTCGATAATGGACATGTTGCAAATGTTCTTTGAAACAGTTGCATCATCAAATTTCTATCCCGTAATCCGCCTTCAAGTCCCCTGGAGCATAATTCTTAACAGGTATTCCCAAGCATAGAAGTTGTAGTTGCTACCTTTGAACCCCTGCAATCTAATGCTTAAAAAGATGGTGGATCTTGACCATATAATGCTTCATAAGATGTTTTGACTTGTAGTAATGTCACCCAGCATGCACTTCACATAGTTCTCAACATCTACTGTTGACTTCGTTTTATCTATCAGTTTGTAACTTGAATAAATCTTGTAACGAACTTGTGAACACGGGGTCTCAATGTGAAATATTACACTGGCATATGGTGTAATTTGAAAACATTATCCATGATGAGTTGAGCAAAAATTTTATGGCAAAGATATAATCACAAAGAAGGATCAAAGAGATAGCAAGCAATAACAAGTTTATATCACTGACTTTATACTTTTCTACCAATGACAATACATTATTTTATAATAGACAAAGAAAGAGTTTTAGAACAAACGTGTTACAATACTGGGGTATGATTGATACAGTAGTTGTTATAGTGTCATAATATTGGAATCACGTAAGTTCCAGTGTAACAGCTATAGTGTTACAATAGTGGAACCATATGAGCTTGTTTGGCTAATAACACTAAACAATAAGACATCTTTATTACATTACTTGATATTTATATGTACAAATGCACTTTTATTCATACTTTAATATGAGAGGTTTAATAGAAAATTTGATAAATCATTTGAGATGTATTAACAATTTTGTAATATATAATAAAATCACATTATATACCACACACTAAACAAAGACAATAATATATTTCATATACATTCCTTTATGCTATGTTTGGTTGGGGGATTTGGGGAGGGATTTGGAAAGGGAAATGGAAAAGGTAGATGAAATATGAATAAAACATGCATATATTTCACCTAGTTTCACACACCTTTACCTTTTCCCTTTTCCTTTCCAAATCCCTTCCCAAATCTTCCAACCAAACACAACATTAAAAATCAACATCACAATTTTTCCTAAAAATAAAAAATGGGACTAGAAAGAAATTTTTTTATTTTTATTTTAAAAAAAGGAACTCCCAAATGCGAGTCATGCGACTTCCACGCGCGCCATAAATCACCAGCGGGAGAGTGGCGTACTCTACTGGCCAATGGCCATGCCATGTGTCTCATCTCTCAAAACTGGCCGCTCTCTTTCCTGCCACAAACGCAACTATCTCTCTCTCACTCTCAATACCCTCTTAATGGTTGGGCCTTAGACTTTCCCAAAACTATGGCTGTTTCTTTGAATTCAGTCGTCCCCTTCAACCCACCTGTATGTCTCTCTATTCCTCTCTTCTAATTTCCCTCTCTCTTTACGTTTTTCACATTTCCTGTTACTCCAATTTGATTTTTTTTCTTTTCCGCAAACGCCTAATTCATTATTGATTATTGTCTCTGTATATGCTATCAAATTTCTTGTTAATGCTTAGTTGAGGTGGAAAATAGATTCTAAGGGGATCCAAACAAAAAGTATATTTGTATATGTATATGTGTCAAATGTCTAATATATATTTCTTTGGATAGGGTTGTATACAAGCCAAAAGTCCAGCTGAGTAGTGAGTTGTTTTTAAGTTTGGTTTGAAAATTTAATGAGATTAAAAAATGTGTTCAAACTTAATTCTGTTTATTTTTTGAGCTGAGCTCAAGTAGCTTGATTGTTTTATACAATTCTGCGGTCTATATAATTTTTCGAGTTAAGTTCGAGCTGAGATTAGAAAATTAATGAGTTCAAAAAACGTGTTCAAGTTTAGCCAGTTTACATAATGAGCTAATCTCGAATCAGCTTTTAACAAGTCAAACATGAGTTGAGCTCGACTGCTTTGATTCGTTTGTAACCTTATTCTTGGAATCATACGAATATCTACTTAGCTCAAAGGTGAAAATGAAATTTATGTGTTGGTGAACCCTATTAAGTTGATATATAAGGACTTTATATGTAATTTTGAATCTGGGCTTCTTCGTAGCCCATTTTGCATTAATTCCGTATGATTTTGATTCATCTTCTGGCCAAAGTTGATTAGCTTTGTTTTTTACTTGTGTCCTAATTCATGTCATTGGATTTTTGTGGTTGAGGTTTCAGACATTGACAACTTTGATGCAGTTCATGTGAATCAGAAATTTTGACTCCTATTCCTTGTATCAATTTTGACACCGTAGTATTGTCTTCCTAAAAGATAACAATACCAAGTGAAGAACCAATATTTGTAAAACATCTGTTTGCAAACACAGCAGTTGGCTTACCTAATATGCCCTGCAGATCACCTTACCCTCACAAAGTCACAATACCGTATGACCAAACCTTCTGCAACAAAATCATGGCCTAACTAAACATAAATGCTTCATTTTTTTTTTTTTTTTTTTTTCTTCTTCCTGCTTTATGAAGTTTAATGTCATCTACAAAGTGCCAAGAGTGTCTATCGTCTCTATGCGATCAATTTTAATTTTACTAAAGAAACACTATGCATAAACACCCAAAAAAATCTTTCTTGATATTTGAACGTTGCATATGAGTTTGAGAAGATTTTATATTTTCTTTATTTCTACATTTGATGAAAATTGAATTTGAGCCTTCTTTAGGAAACTAAATATACTCAACTCTGCTTAACTTGGTTAATGTCATTTACTTGTACTAAGGGACATAGATTGATTTTTTGTGTCTAAACTGTAACCTCAGGTGCAGCAGACAAAATGCTTGAAAAATATGAAAATTGATCATGTGACCCCTTGTCCCTCTGAATGAAGGTTACTTGAAAATCAAAGGAGGGTTTGACACACTTTTTGGCTATATAAGGAGCAATTTAACTGTTGCGAACAACCAACACTCAGCCAAAATTGTAGCACTGATATGCTGTTTGCTTGGCTCTTCTTTTCAAAGAACTTTAAGAAAAGCTACAACTATTAGCTTAAAAGAAGTCATACGTAGAACCTTTGATGATGGTCGGATATTTGGTCTAGAATATGTCAAAAACAAATGAAGTTCAGTATTTACTGATGAGCTTGAATCAACTGCTCTTTAATTTATTAATTTCTTCTTCTGTAACATTCCAAACTTCTACTGGTATTTTTTTAGTATTATAATCACAACTGATCAGCAGAATTTGAAGCAACAAGAACACTACAACTCTTTTACAAATCTATTGAATCCCAAGATTGCTTGAATTATAGGAAAAAAGAAGCGAAAACTCTCAATGAAATTTTGTATTATTCATCAACTGAAGATCCCTAAGGCTTACAACGGTTGTTGGAAAACCAATCACACTGATTGGACCAACCAAAAGTGATTGGTTGTGGTCGGTTTCTTTGATAGTTTCAGCTTTGTAATGTATACAAAGTCAATTATTGGTTTGGCTTTGATTCTCTGGCTTGGGAGACTGAATAACCGAGACCGACTAATTGGAATGTATACGTGTGGTGCACAGTTACGATTTCACTCACCCACATGTGATCAAAACTTTATAACCTAAGGTCCTAATCCTCAAATTGAATTCTTCAAGTCTTTCTCTGTAAGGAAGATTGAATCACCATTTCTAAGGCAACCAACCCTTATCCTTCTCTGTCTCTCTCTCTCTCTCTCTCTCTCAGTTCAATGTCTTCAAAGTGGACACACTCACAATTTTGTTTATGTAGATGTGTATCATTTTAACTCCTTAGAATGCCCTGATTGAAGCATGACACTCACATCCCTCTTCCTCTCCCATCACATGACATACACTACTTTTAGTACCCTGGTGAGCCTCCTCTTTTCCATTTTTTTCTGGGATCTATTTCATATTTCTTTTGTTTTTTACTTTATTTTTTTTTATCAGATATGTTCTAATTTTCAATTTCACCGCCTTTTTTTAAATTATTTATTCACTGTTTTATGGGCTTGTATTTTTTGTCCATTCTTTTATTTTCGTCTGATTATGAGTGCTTCTGATTTGTCTATAGTCAAACTATCTGAACCAAACTATTTGAACCAATCCATAACTCAATGGTTTGGTTTTGGTTGTTAGGATAGTTTGCTCTGTTTCGGTGCACATAAATAGAAAACTGAAATGTTCGGTTTGGTGTGAAATTTTTTCTAGATTTTGACTGAACCAAACCATGAACATCTACTGACAACCATTATTTATAATAAAAGAGAATCCTAATCCAACTAAGAAACAACCTAGTAAGGTAGTTTCTTAATTAACGCAACAACAATAAGGAAAATAAAATTACAAAAAACAGAAAATTTGAGTTAAGCTCAAATTTGGATACTAGAAAGGAAAAGAAATATTATGAAATAAAACTAGACTAAATTGGATTCGTATGGACCTAGTAATTGACAATAAAAAACTTTCAAAAAATGGCAAACTTGTGAATTAAAAGCCTAAATGATGGAATTCGCTCAAAATCCACCAGGGTCCATGGTAGAGCATTTCACTCCACCGAATTTCACACAATCCTGAGCATGTGCCATTTGGTTCCTACTAATGACAGTTGTCTTGTTTGTTGATGTGCCTATCCGTTTGTTCTAGGAACTGTATAGCCAAGCACTTTACATCAGCAACTAAAGCAAAAATTTCCTTAAATTTAGATTGTCAAGAACTGCTAGTTCATTTTCAAAGTGGTAGGATAGATTGGATATTTTTGGTTATCAAAACTTCTAGAGCCTGTAATCTTCTTGGGGTGTTTGGGTTAGTTAGTGCTTTCTAGTGTCTTGGAGCAATTGAGTTCACCACATCAGAGAGTCACAACGAAGTGTTGCATTGGTTCCATCACTTCAAAAGGTATACAAACTGTTTTGAGCCTTTGCACAATCTTATTTTAATTCTCTTAGGCACTAGCCCTCTCATAGTTTTTACATATATTCTTCATTTCTTTTATTTTAAAAGATGTTGTAAAAAAACCTTGATCTCTGTTTGTTTTTGAGCTTGTACTTGATTTAAGCCTGATCAAAGCTCAAGTGACCTGAGATCCTGGTTACTGAGCTCCTCATGTGCCCGACCAGAGCTCAATAGGCACTTGACTTGCCTCCTTGAGTGCCTAAGTTGTTGGGGGCTGTCGCTCAACTAGCGCTTGACAGTAGCTTGAGTGCTTTTGACACAACTTGAGACCATTTTATGAACCTTTTGCCCCTGGAACGGTTTTTATGTTCATATCGCATCTTTTCTAGATTGGGGATGGCAGTTTCTCTAGATCTACTTTCTATCTGAAAAACAGTTCTATGACTTGTTCATTAAGACTCAATTGTTGAGTGCTTAGTTTTTCTTCAATCTAGACTTTTTAAACATGATTTCCATTAATTATTTCATCTAGATTGATTTGGAATTTTCAAAAACCTTCACATACTTTCTCACATCCCTATAACACCATGTCCAATTGAAGATTGGAGCCATTGGAATGGAGATTGGAGCTGGAAACTCCATGGAGATGATTGGATCAACAAGGCTTGTTGGTTCAAGGCTTCTTTGGAGCGGAGATCAGTCTTTATCAAGCTTGTGGTGGACTCAATTGTAGGTATAAGCTTGGGTAAGACTTTGTAAATCCTTAAGTGAGTGTTGTAACTGTTTGATTCGTTGATCAATAGAAAATCGGTGTTGGGGTCATGGTTTTCATCCCTTGGGATAGTTTTTACCATAGGGTTTCCATGTTTTCTTGGGTATCCTGCTTGTTTGGCTCTTTCTCTTGTTGAGATTGATATAGCTTCTTGTTGGAATTGATAGTTACATGGATTGATTAATTGACTAGTTGGTTAATTGTCATTTGAATTGCTTGAGATCATTTGTCGTCATCTGTTTATTGGTTAAGATTTAGGTGTAGTTTTGTGGTTAATTGACCTATCCTCTAGGGTCAACAATGCTTGTCATGGTTGTTTCACTAAGTTTTGCTAGAGCACCCTGGAAATGGGAATGGACCTTTTCTCCATTCTTGTGATGGGCCACAGATACAGAGATGCTCAGTTTTTATAATAATCTCACAAGTGAATCTTAATTCTTGGCGTTTTGAGCTTGAGACTGTTGATTTCATGCTATTTCAAAATTCATGCTTAGCTGTTGTTTATTTCTATGATTTGTTCATAGGTCGCAGGGGCTGGCTTTCAAGTAAGACCATTGAAGAGATAAGTTAGTCACCCTTGACACCTGTTTTATTTGTAAATCAAACTATCAAAGTAACCCTAAAGGATTTGGTCATCAAGTTAATTGTCTTCATCATTTTTGGATCTAGTGATGTGAGCTACAAAAGGAGGGTTAGCACTCTCCCTACACATAAACCCCCCATGCTCTTTTATATCTACTCGACTTGAATTCTTGCCCTGTACATCCATTTTTGTGTATAAAGAATTTTGCTTTGGAAACTAATGAAATTAAATTGAAGTGGGGAACACACCTAGTATATAATTTTAATGATTGCGTATGTTCTCATAATTGTGTGTCCTCTGAACTATATTACTTTCTCCAATTCTATTTGATTTTTTAAAATTTTTAAAATTTTTACCAATTGTTTTTCTATTAAAAGTTGCAGGCTAATTATTTGCATGCCCCAAGGTCTGGTATTGGAGCTTCCTTACTAAAGGCCAGCCATTTCACATCTCCCTCAGGGATAATCAGTTTAAGAACTGCAAAGGGCAAGAAATGGGAAGTACTCCTTTTAGTTGCAAATGGTGATGATGTTGCGACAGACATTAGTGATAAGGGTTCTGAAAATGCTGAAAGATCAGATTCTGATGATCGCTCTTCAGCGGTGACTCTTCCATCCTTGGACTCTCCAATAAGAAATAGCCAGTTTCAAACTAGTGCTGAAACTGAGTCAGGACCTCAGATTTCTGAGGATGTGAATGGATCTGTTATTTCCAAGAATGCTTCTTCTGTCAGCTTAAAATCTGGGCTGAAAAGGTCACCATTAACAGCAAGAGAGAAACTAAGGGCAGCCCGTGTTCTCAGCCGTTACACAGAATCAAAGGCATCTAAGGCATCTAAATCGGAACTTGGCAGCAATGTTTTGGAGGCTCTGAGAGAAAGCGATCGAGGGAAAAAGAAATCTCGCCTTCCTGAAGCCCCTACAAACTTGTTTGATGACAGCAAACGAGGGATGCCAAAACCAGGCCTGACTTTCGAGTTTCCAGGGGGTTTCGATGCTTTTATCATCTTAGTTTCATTTGTTACTATCAGCAGCCTGATGTTTGCCACAACTTACATTGTGTGGAAAGTTGGTGCTATCCATTTCAATGAGTACTAAGCTCAATAGAGACATGGTTTTGTCTTTCTGGTAAGCAACCGAACTCCTTGATACGTCGATGCTAAAGAACAAGCAATTTCAATTTTAGTATTTTTGGGTATTTACAGATGCTTTTCGTTCTTACTGGTAGGGATTTAATCTCTTCTTTCAGTCCCAAGTATAATTGATTGCACAAATGTTAGCCTTGGCCAAAAATTATGTCAGTTTTGCCCATTATTCTGCTTGCTATATTTTTTAATAGCTTCATTGAATTGAATTATGATAAATGCCAACTCATGAACCTAGAACTGGAATGGTTTATTTGATGGCTACTCTTGTATCTTCTATATATATATGTGTGTGTGTGTGTGTGTGTCTGTCTGTCTTCCTGCTGACAAGTTTCATCTGTGGAAAAGAGCTAAGATTGGATAAGCATGTTGGTAATATTTGATTTGTTCACTTTCCTATCTAGGAAGATCATGATGCTTGCTAAGTTTTGTTTTGTTCCATTTGCAAGACTACTTTAATTTCGGATGAATATGATTCTTGTCTAAAAATGAGAAGACACAGAAATAAGAGTCTTGATTTGGCTGATTAACTGCTCTAGTTTACCCTCTGCTTTTTTATGATCTCTCCGAAATAAAATGTGCCAAAACAGGAATAAAGCTTGATATTATTATAAATGCCCATAAAATATTTTTGTTCGTAAAGTAGAAACATAGGTGCACTCCTATGAATGTGGAAAATATACCAGATCAGTCAATTTGAATTAGAATTGTCAAGTCATCCATAACTCTTTAGTCAAAAACCTCTGCCTGAGATGCCTTTCGCCATTCTTAAAATACATTTTGGGAAATGTTAGTGATAAGCTAAGAAGTATGAACACAGATATGTGACACGACACGGATACGCCGACACGTTAATTTTTAAAAAATGCAAGACACAACACATGGGAGGCACGTATGAAATATATAACTTTAAATATTTATTATATGTTATATATATATATAAATATATCATTCAAAGATAATGAAAAATGCAATATGACACTAATTCTTATAAATTTATATGGGTTTTGTTTTATTATTGTATCTTAAGTTGTGTTCAAACTTATAATTAGTTTCACATGTATCTAATCGATAGACACGTGTGTTTAAACGATTGATACGTATGTCCTCCAAGTGTTCAAATAGTGTCCGCGCCTTTAAAAAAATTTAAAAAATATGACACGTTTTGAAGAGTGTCGGGCACGTGTCCTAAGAGTGTCTAAAGAGTGTCAGTGTCCGACATGGACACGACATGGATACATCACTTTTTTAGAAGTATCCGTGCTTCTTAGGTGATAAGAGAATCAACTACATAACCAACCACAGACATGTGACTGCTTGTGTGTGTATGTACTGAGAGTTTGTGTGTACGGGAGAGGTTTTGGCTGTGTTTGGATCAATGATTTAAGAGGGGATTTGTAAAGAAAATAAAAGAGAAGGGAAAAGTGAACAAACTTTACCTTCCATTCCATTCACTTCTCCTTTTCCTTTTCCTCCACAAATCCCTCATCAAATTCTTGATCCAAAGGCACCTCATGTGGTTGGTTCTATAGTCGATTCCGTGCATGTAGTATTGTTAATATCAATAACTCGGGGGTAGCATTGTTTTAGGGAGTCCCGAGTTCTAAATGTTAGTGAAATTTAGTTTTATAGCTCTAGGAATGTCAAATGTTGCAAGTAGTAGCAGCAATAGGATGTTCTTCTCCAACTGATCTTTCTGCTATGATTTGCTCTGGAAGTCCCTAAACCAGAACTAGGGCTTATTGTTGGAGGTTATTATTATTTATTAGGGTAAATTACAAATACACCCCTGAAGTTTGATTAAATACGAATTGCTTCTTGTGATTTTAGAAATTACATTTCACCCCCTGGTGTTTCTAATTTCATAACAAATCGTCTATTTTATTAATAAATTATCAAATCAATTAACAATTTTTAATGATATTAGACATATGTTTCAATTAATAATTTAGATCATTTTATTATTATATAGGAGAGCAATTATGAATTTCATTTTTTTAGTTAATTCTATTAAATAAAAAATACTAACAAGGAGGTATTTGTAATTTTCTAAATCACATGAGGCAATCTGTACTTTAAGTAAAGTTCAAGGGGTGTATTTGTAATTTATCCTTATTACTATTATTGTTTTTTTGACTTTTTTTAGTGATTTTTTTAGTGATTTTTTTTTTAATTAATTCAAATAACTTTTTTAGATTTGTCTCGATTAGATGATTGTAAAAATTTAAAAGTTTGACTTATTTATGATTAAAGTTCAAAAAAGACGTTGTAAGCTTTTTTGATAAAATTTGATTTATTTTTGTTTTTTCAGATTTTTTTCAAAATTGACTCAAATTTATTTATTAAATTTTAGAATCACAAAATTTGTTACTTTTTTGAAATTGCCATCTGTGTGGGGTATAACATTACAGTGTCTAAATATCTCATGTAAAATGAACAAGATGACATGTGTTTGATCAACATGGGTCGTGTTCTTATTACTTTTTCTAAAAACGGAAAATTGGGATTGCATGAAGAGTTACACTACCTCATTCGTGTTCTTGTTGCTTTATTTATTTACCTATTGTCTGTGTAAAAAAAAAAAGAAGGGATTTTTAAAAAAAAATATATTTGTCATCCACTTTTTAGAAACAAATATGATTAAATAAAAATATTATAATTATTAGATCGATTTATATTTTTTTATGAATAATTTACGTTGAGTGTCTTATAAAATGAACCGTTCAAATAATAGAAACGGGACTCGTGGTGGGTTCTAGGGATCCCTCAAGTTCTCTCTAATTTGTATTTGAACTAAGAGAAGCTCAACCCTTCATAATTTTGGTCCTTGAAAATTACAAAAAAAACAAAAAGAGCAAAATTCACTTTACTCTTATGTGGTTTCTATGGTTCAAATATAGGCACAGAGAGTCCTGACTTTATTATCAAAAAGATGAAATTATCTTAATATCCCTATGTTATATTATCTTTCTTAATCATGCATTAACAAATTAAATCATAAATTAACCAATAAAAAAATCATAAATTAATCCAAAAACTTTTAATTTTATCTTTTAACTAAATTTCTAATTTAAGGCCCCGTTTGGGAACAGGCTAATTTAGTAACTTTTTGGCTATTTGGCTAAAATATAAGTTAAAAAAAACTAGTATGTTTGGGATGACTTTTTGACTTTTTACGAAAAGATGTGCAAAAAGTAGAGAGAAAAGAGAATCTTTGACTTTTTAGTATGGGTTGTTGGCTTTTTGGTTAATTTAATAACTTTTTGACTTTTTGGCTAAAAGGGAGGGTTCCCAAACGAGGCCTTATTAACATTTTAATCTAAACATATACACAGATGGTAGGGAGGAGGAAAGGGGATTGTGGGGAGGGATGAGGGGGTCACGCTAGGTAGTTGGGGCAGCAAGCTATCAGGACTGAGGAGAGTGTGTGTGCTGGAGAATAGGGATGGCAACGTCAATTAGCGGTGAGAAAGGGGGTCGCGAGGGTGGTAGAAAGGAGAGAGGAGGTCATGGGAGGTGATTTTATTTTTTTATTTTTTTTGATCGACAAAAGTTAATTATTAATTGTTAGATTAGTATTTATGGAGTCTTTTGAGAAAAGGGTAAAAAGTCAATATTTAACTTTTTATCCATTTTGGATCAAATCATTTCTCACATTTTTTATTCACAAAAAGACAAAATAGATTAAAAAAGTTAAAAAGTCAACTTTTTACTAACTTTCTAAAACACTCCTATAAGAGTTAGCATTTATACCCTTACAAAGTACCAAATATTTGTTTCTTAATTCAACTCTTCTTTTGGAAGAGTTTAACTCATAACCTCAAGAAGATGGAGCTACAATGTGTCGGGGTTTGGGAAAGAAGGTGGTGAGAGGGAGCTGAGGAGAGGGGAACTGAGGTGGTGGCAGGGATTGAGGAAAGAAGAGGGGGCTTGGGAGGAGAATGAGCTGGCCTAAAGTTGGTGGAGAAAGGGGCCAAGCTTACAATCATTTGACAAAAATATGAAGATGAGAATATTTTTGTTATTTGATTTAATTTTAGATTTTGACTTAATGATATTTTCATTGTGCACTCTTAATTTAGGCACATGTGGTGAATATTCTTTTTTTTTTTTTTTTTTAATTTTAGGGTGTGTTTGTTTGGATAGACTGGATAAGGGAGATTATAATACATTGGACTGTTAGTCCTGTGATACATTGTTCCCAGACTATTTAGTTTGTATCCTATGTTTGTTTAGTCATGGGATTAGATGTTTGGATTAGACTATTTTTACTAAATTCAATTTTTGGTTGGACGGACTGGATAAGGATAAATGTTCAAAAAATTATTTTACCCTTGTAATTTATAATTTTTATTTAATATGTAATTTTAAATTTTAAATTTGTAATCTATAATTTATAATTTAACAACACTAAATTTTTTTAATTTATCGGGCCATAATTTTTAATTTATTATTTTCAATTAAATTAAATTTATAATTTTTATTTTTTATTTAATATATAATTTTAAATTAACAGCACTAAAAAAATAATTTTATTTAATATATAAATTTAATTTTTTAACAACACTAAAAAAATTTAATTTATAAGACCATAAATATCTGAAATAATCCCTCAAAATAAACACACTCTTATTATATTTCAGCCAAAAGAAAACAAAAATATCTGAACTACAAGCACACGGAGGGGTCTTTTGGGAAGTGGGTTAAACTGATTATAATCAGTTTTTAATCAGCTTTTAACTAAAAAGCTGATTATAACTGTGTGTGTCAATTTCCGACCACACTGCCAACTCAGTATTTAACTGGAGAGCACTGATAGAATAGATGGCACATGAATGACCTGTAACAGAAAGAAGAGATTCCGGTGGTAGTTCGTCCACTCGGGAGCACTTCGACGATCAAGTTAGTTAAATATCTCCCAAAGATAACCAAAGTGCTTAGCTCACTATTCAGAATATAAATTGCGTACCTTAGACCCATTGGGGGTGCCCCTCTTTTATAGCCAACTTAATCCTAGTCTCAATAGAAGCCTAGCTTCAATGGACTTCAGCTCAGTGCTTATCTTGGACTCTCCAATAGATAAAGATAAACTCCCTAAGAGCTTTATCCTTATCCAGGCTGAGGTCCTTCCTCATTCTAGGACTCCTGTCCCTTATCCGCTTATTTCGGACTCTGATATCTTCGGAGATAACCTCGGCCTAGCCGAGATCACCTCGGCGTCACGACCAGGACATGTGGTACCCCGGCTGACACGTCAGCGTCACCTTGGCTACGTGTTTGGTACTCAGAAAATATATCTCCACAACTGCCCCCTAGGTTCTATTACCTCGGCATCCTGAGGTGATGGAACCTATATCGTCATATCGTATAGCATGTCGGCTATCTTGCTGTATCATCCATTTACCGAGGTCATAATACGTCGACTTCACACGACCAGGTCCTGTAGCCTGTCTCATCAAGGCTTTTAGAACCAATAACCTAGTTTTATTCGAGTTTATTTAGCCGAGATCCTCCTACCAGCCGAGGTCATTGCTTCATTAAACCAAGAACTCCAAGAGTTTTATCATGCGTATGAGCTGTCACGTACAATAAATCAACCGTTTTTGCTACGCGTCTTCCTCTCACTGGATCATACTCGATACGCGCCTGTAAGTCGTCTTGTGTCTGGGTGCGCCGTCTGAGAAGCACGTCGCCCTAGACGCATATTACTTCGGCTAATAACGAAGAACAAGATAGTCTAATGATAGAAAAATTTCAGATTGCAAGTATTCCAGGGCCTTGGCAACTCTTTGCCTTCATTATCTTCAAGGCGATATGCCCCATTACCCAATACCGAGATGATTCTATAGGGTCCCTCTCAATTCGGGCCAAGCTTGCCCTCTCTGGGATCCTTTTTGTTGCTGACGACTTTTCTCAAGACCAGGTCACTAACTTGAAACTCCATTGGGTTGACCTTCTTATTATAAGCCCTGGCAAGCTGCTGCTGGTATGCCGCCAGCTGAATTGCAGCTCTCTCCCTTCTTTTTTCTAGTAGATCCAGATCTCGGGCTAAGAGTACATTATTAGTTCTATTCTTCATTGCCTGGGTTCTGATTCTTGGGATGCCGACCTCCAGCGGAATGACTGCTTTTGTGCCATAAGCCATGGCAAATAGGGATTCCCCCGTTGATCTTCTCGGCGTAGTCCGATATGCCCAGAGTACGCTGGGCAACTCATCCACCCACTTTCTCTTTGCTGCTTGCAGCCTTTTCTTTATTCCGTCTAAGATAACTTTGTTGGACGCTTCTGCTTGTCCATTGCTTTAAGGAAAATTTAGGGTCGAAAAATAATTCTTGATTTTGAATTTTGCACAGAAGCTCTTAATTAGCTTACTGTCAGATTGTGTTCTATTGTCTGCAACTATTGTTCTTGGGATCCCAAACCTGGTGATAATGTTCTTCTATATGAAGCTCTTCACATCCACGTCTCTAATCTTGGCAAGGGGTTCAGCTTCTATCCACTTGGTGAAATAATCTGTTGCTACCAGCAGGTACTTCCTTTGCCCGGTTGCTTGGGGCAGTTTCCTAACAAGATCCATGCCCCATTGGGAAAACGACCAAGGACTGGATACTGGGTTTAGGTCTGCTGCTAGTTGGTGTATCAGAGTTGCAAACCTTTGGCACTTTTCACACTTCTTGACATAGGCTTCTGCATCTTTCTGCATGTAGGGCCACCAATACCCCTGGGTAATGGCCCTATGAGCAAATGATCTGCCCCCAGCGTGGCTTCCACATACTCCTTCATGTATTTCATATAAAAAATCTTCAACTTATGAATGATGTACACACCTCAAAAGGGGTCCAGTGAAGAATTTTCTGTAGAGATGTCCCTCTGCTGTCAAACTGAATCTTGCCGACTTCAATCTGATCTTGTGTGCCTCCTTGTGATCATCTGGCAGTTTTCCTTCTTTCAGGAATGCTATTATTGCGTCCATCCAGCTTGGTCCCATGTCCACACACATTGCTTCACGCTCTGTCGTCAATGGTTCGATGCTTGGGCCCGAGAAATGGTCAACCATTATCGTCCTTGCCTTTCCAAGTTGTATTGCACTAGCCAGGATGGCCAGGGCATCGGCGTGACTGTTATTATCTCGGCTAATCTGTTGTAGTTAGAAATTCCGAAACAGGGCCATCAATCTGCCGACCTCCTTCACATAGGCCGACATCATTTCGTCTCGGGCTGCAAACTCACCTGTTGTCTGGTTAACTATAAGCTGAGAGTCACAGAAGACTATCACCTCATCTGCTTCTACTACTACTGTCAGTTTCAGTCCTGCAATCAATGCTTCATACTCCGCTTTATTGTTTGAGGCCTTGAACCCCAAATGAATGGATTGTTCTAGTATCTGTCCACTAGAGATACCAGTATTACTCCTGCCCCCGCTCCTTGTCAGTTTGAACTTCCATCAACAAATAGTCGAAAGGAGTCGCCGATGTAAATGCTGCAGGGCCTGAGTTTTTCTTCCTTACTTTGTTCTGTTGCCCTTAGCTGGGCTCCTCTTTGCTCGCTTGAACATCGTTCACTTCGGCTCAACGGAGCCCGATGTACGATGGATCCTGGCGTGAACTCGGCCACGAAGTCGGCCAAAACTTGGCCTTTGATTACTGTTCTGGGTCTGTATTCCAAGTCATACTGGCCCAAGGCCACTGCCCACCTGGCTATTCTGCCTGTCAGATCTCCCTACTGTAACAGGGACTTCAATGGATGTTCAGTTAGCACCACAATTTTGTGGGCTTGAAAGTAATGGTTTAGCTTTTTTGAAGCCATTACTAAGGCTAGCGTTAACTTCTCCAAGGATAAATACCTGGTTTCTGCATCAGCCAGGGTTTTGCTTATATAATAAACAGCCCTTTGTTCCCTTTTTTCTTCTCGGATTACCACTGCACTTACTGCATGTTCCGAAACTGCTAAGTACAGGAACAGCTCTTCTCCAGGTTCTGGATTTGAGAGAACTGGAGTTGTGGTCAAATACTTCTTCAAGTCGGCCAGGGCGACTTTGCACTCTTTTGTCCATAAGAAGTCTATGGCTTTCTTTACTAAGCTGAAGAAGGATTTGCATTTGTCTGAGCTTCTACTTATGAACCTATTCAGGGCTGCAACCCTTCTAGTCAACATCTGTACTTGCTTCGCCGAGGTTGGGCTTTTCAGTTCTAGGATGGCCTTGATCTGATCTGGGCTGGTCTCAATGCCCCTCCTGGTCACCAAGTATCCCAAGAACTTACCAGATCCAACTCCAAATGTACACTTCGATGCATTGAGTCGGAGCTGATATGTTTTTAGGATGTCAAAGACTGCCTTTAAGTCTTCCAGATGGTCCTTAGGTTCCCTGGTCTTCACAACCATGTCATCGATGTATACTTCCACTGTTCGGCCAATTAGGTGTCTGAACATTTTGGTTACCAATCTCTGGTAAGTTGCTCCTGCATTTTTCAACCCAAAGGGCATCACTCTGTAGTAATACAGCCTATTTGGGGTGATAAACGCAGTCTTCTCCTCGTCTGGGAGGTACATGGCTATCTGATGGAACCTCCTGTAGGCATCCAGGAAGCTCATCCTTCCATGCCCTGAAGTGGCATCCACTAGTTGATCAATCTTGGATAAAGGAAAACTGTCTTTGGGACAGGCTTTGTTTAGGCTGGTAAAGTCCACGCAGACTCTCCATTTACCATTCTTTTTCTTCACCACCACTGTATTCGATAGCCATGTCGGGTAATTTACCTCTCGAATGGCTCTGGCCTCCAGAAGTCTGTCTACGTCCTCTTCCACTGCCGCAACATGCATCAACGTCGGTCTTCTTGCTCGTTGGATTACAGGTTTGGCCGACCTGTCTACGTTCAGTTTATGGCAAGTGACCTTGGGGTCAATGCCTGGCATTTCATAAGGCGTCCAGGCAAACACTTCAATGTTTGCTCTCAAGAACGCCTCCAGTTCTTTTTCCTCTTCTTCGGCTAAGCCCGAGCCGAGAAGGAAGAAGCGTTCTTCATCCCCCTACTAGACGAGGATTTTCTTTAGGGCTTCTTCACTGTTCTCGGCTGGCTCCTTGCCGACGTCCTCTAGGACTTCCACGTCCTCGTCTTCGATCTCTGCCCTTTCTGGTTCTCGTATGCTGCAGGTGGATTTCATTGCTGCCATGGAGTAGTTCTTTGCCTGCAGTTGATCCCCTTTGACATCCTCTATCCCCTGCTCTGTTAGGAACCGTAATAGCTGATGCAATGTTGAGGGAACAACCCCCATTGCGTGCAACCATGGCCTCCCCAGGATAACATTGTAAGGGGAGGGTGTGTCGATTATGGTGAACTCTGTCTTTATCTTCTTGGTGCCAGCCTGCACTTCCAAGCTTGCTACTCCCAGTGGCCACGTCGGCGTTCCGTTGAACCCGACCATTGGGCCATTGGATTGCTCCATATCGTTTGGGTAAAGGCCAAGCTCCTTGTAACATCTGACATACATGATATCACAAGAGCTGTCTTGGTCAATTAGGATGCGCTTCACTTGGCACTCCCTAACCTGGAGGGATACTATCAAGGCATCGTTGTGCGGATGTTGTACCATCTCCAGGTCGGCTTCAGTAAAGGACACTACTGGTCCCTGGCACTCTTCAGCCCGAGGTCTTTTCTGCCGGACTTGGTACACATGCTGCAAGTGCTTTACCTTTTGGGTCTCCCCTCGTATTTCGTTTTCGTTGACCTTCGAGTGAATTACATTAATTACCCGAGGTCCGCCTGCCTGCGGTTGCTGTGCTGGGAGAGGTGGAGCTGCTGGTGCCTAAGGCAGTCTTGCCTGCTCTTCCCTTGTCCTGGCCTCATCTACAAGGTCTCTCAAATGGCCTTGCCTTACCAGGTCTTACAGGTGTGACTTCAGGGCTCTGCAACCTTGAGTCAGATGCCCATCTTTATTATGGTAAGCACAATGCTTTTCGAGGCTTCTTCCCATAAACTCTCCTGGTACCCTTGCTGGTGCTTCGAAATACGGTTGGGTTCGGATTTTATCCAGGACTTTGTGAATTGGGATTCGAAATACAGTTGTGACTGCCTGCGTGGTCCTCAATCCTATCTCTTGTTTGTTGGATCTGTTGTTACCTCGGCCTCGTTTCGGCGAGCCGTTTCCTTTCTCTTGCTTTGTCGCTTTAATCCCTGGCGTGTCTTCCTCGACTTTGGTATATTTCTCAATTCTGGCCATGAGCTCCTCCATACTTTTTGGCAATGTCTTTGCCAATGACTTTCGTAGTACACAATTATCTTTTAGGCCGTTCTTGAAAGACACGACCGCTACCTCTTGGTTGCACTCGGGTATTCGGTTGAACACCTCATAATACCTTTTTGCGTAGGCCCTAAGGCCTTCATCCTTACTAATTCTCAGAGCCATCAGGGCGTCTACCCTTAACGGCTGTAGTTTGTTTGTCACGAACCTGGCCACGAACATCTCGGCCAGGCCTTCCCAGGTCTTCACACTTCCTTTTGGCAATTTGTGAAACCAATCCGATGCAATTTTCGCGAAGGATGAGGGGAACACCTTGCAAAGCAACGGCTCGTTCCCAGTGTACAATGCCATCGAGTTTAGGTATAAACCGACGTGAAAGTTGGGGTCCGACTTACCATCGTATATCTGGAATCTCGGCATATTGAATCTTTTCGAGGCCTCAAATTTGTTCAACTCCACCGAGAATGGTGTTCTCGGCTTAACAGGGGAAGTTACCTCAACATTTTGTTGCTTCCTCTTGAGGTAATTTCTCAAGTCCTCTTTGGTCCGCCCAGGGGCTCGGCTATCTCCTGATTTCAGTCTTTTAGGTGCACTACTCTCAGCTTCGTTGTGAGCCCTTTTCGACATTTCTCCATCAGTTGCGTCGAAGCACAACTCCTGCCTTTGAACATGCTGATGTTCTCTAGGGTCAGCCTTCTTGGTGCGATGTGTTCTTCGAGATTCTTCCCTTCTCGACTCGCCCCGCCCGACCTCCCTTGGAGGCCGGTGAGAGTGTTTTTCGCTCCTGGTGTGCTGGGGGGCTACAGGGATTGTTTTCTACCCTCCCTTCTGGGCATTGGCCGCTGGAACCGGCGTGTCCTGCAGTGGAAACGGTGGCTGCATGATGTTGTTTTGCATCATGAAATTGATGACCGATTGCAGGTCTGCCAATTTGTTCGCCATTCCCTTCATCTCTTCGTCTCTCTGTAGGCATCTATCTTTCCATACCTGGAGGTTATCCTCGTTATAGTACTCGTTTTGGTCTGATTTCTTCGGTGCGTCGCCCTCCTGGCCGACGTCCTTTCCTCCGTGATTCTTATCACGAGTCTCTTCGTTGCAGTTGTCTCCCTTGACGTCTAGGTCAATAGGTCTTCCACACCCAGTAGGGGTGTTGTCCCCAACCTTCTCTTTCTGTCCGTCGTTGGCCATTTATTTTCCTTTCTTTCCCACAGACGGCGCCAAATTGTGTGTGTCAATTTCCGACCACACTACCAACTCAGTATTCAACTGGAGAGCGCTGGCAGAATAGATGGCGCCTGAATGACCTGTAATAGAAAGAAAAGATTCCGGTGGTGGTTCGTCCACCCGGGGGCACTCCGACGATCAAGTTAGTTAAATATCTCTCAAAGATAACCAAAGTGCTTAGCTCACTATTCAGAATATAAATTGTGTACCTTAGACCCATTGGGGATGCCCCTCTTTCATAGCCAACTCAATCCTACTCCCAATAGAAGCCTAGCTTCAATGGATTTCAGCTCAGTGCTTATCTTGGACTCTCCAATAGATAAAGATAAACTCCCTAAGAGTTTTATTCTTATCCAGGCTGAGGTCCTTCCTCATTCTAGGACTCTTGTCCCTTATCCGCTTATTTCGGACTCCGATATCTTCGGAGATAACTTCAGCCTAGCCGAGATCACCTTGGCGTCACGACCAGAACACGTGATACGCCGGCTGACACGTCGGCGTTACCTTGGCCACTTGTTTGGTACTCAGAAAATATATCCCCACAATAACCATCTTTCCAAAATAGCCCGAAATAACCCTTTTGTGTTATCTATTATTGTATATCAAAATATTTGTTTGGTAGAGCTTGTAAATTTAATTTCACCCTTTAGTTTGAGTGTCATGTTTGGTGAGAGAATTTAAAAATTGATTTTACATCTACGATTAAAAACATGTCTATCTGGTCATTCTCTTGGACCGGTCGGTTGACCGGAATAGTATTTTTTTTATCTGTTATTTTTATATTTTAAATAAAAAATATTTAAGAAATTTTTTAAATTTTTTTTATGAGTTTTGAATAGAATTTTGGATTGTATGTTTGGTTATGAGTTGTAAATTTTTGAATCAAATATCATGTCACATCAAAAATTTCAAACTGAATTCAAAACTCTCTTCAAAATTTATAATCAAATAAATTTTTTACACTTAAATTATAATTCTAAAACTTTTAAATTTAAAATATAATTTTTATCTTAGATCATAATTTTAAAACTCTACTAATCGCTATCTTATTTTTTCCGCAATGACACGTGCTCTAGTTTGTTATTGCAGTATAAATCAAATTGTCCTGGAGAGAGAGAGAGAGAGAGAGAGAGAGAGCGAGCATGGGCATGAGCTCTAGTTTGTTATATGTCCCATCCTACTGCTTAGGAAAGATCCAAAGTGTGTATGATTCACGAACCCCATGTGATGCACAGCCACATTTTACACACACCGACAACAATTGTGAAATGTATTTTTTGATTTTTTATGAAAAGATGTGTAAAAAAATAGGGAAGAGATATTGATTAATGTGACTTAAAAAAGATAAAAAGATAAAAAAGATAGACTAAAATAAGTTATGCCAAACCACTCCTAATTTAGTCGATGCATGTGAATTGGCCTAAAATATTTTACATAATTAAAAAAAAAAAAAAAAAACCAATAATAGCGGATGAAAAGAAGAAGAAAAGAGGAGATGTATATATAAGGGCCACACAATTGGATAAGGGGTCACTGCTGTGCGGGAAGCACAGCAGTGACTGTGGTGCCTCCATTTGAGGTGCATTATGGCCTTATTTTTATGATCCAAACCGTCCATTTTGTAGGATTTGTTGAGTACTTCATACCTATCAAAAATCATATTAATCGGATATCAACAACTATATGATCGATAACCAAAAAAATAAATAATAAGTTTTATTTTCAGAAATAACATAAATAATATGCTATTCGATCATATAGTTGTTGATATCCGATTAATATGATTTTTGATAGGCATGAATTACTCAACAAACCCTACAAAATGGACGATTTGAATCATAAAAATAAAACCATAATACACCTTAAATGAAGGCACTACAGTCACTGCTGTGTTTCCCGCACAGCAGTGACCCCTTATCCCAATTTACATTGGACAATGCAACCTCCGAATTGGGTGGTGTCGATCAATAAATATGTCTATCTAAAGGGGAGGCTAGAGTGCCTTGAGACTCAGTTTTTTCTTTTCTTTTTTTTTTTTGTTTTTTGTTTTTTCATATTTTTAATTTTTTCAAATTCATTTTAATTTTAAAATTTTTGAATTTAATCATACAATTTACAATCTTATTTATTAAAACAAAAGGGTAAATTACAAATACAGAGGTTTGTTTAAAATTTGAATTGTCTCCTGTAGTTTGAAAAATTATAAATACCTCCCTGTCAAAATTTTTTATTTAACAGAATTAATTGAAAATGTAAAATTTTTAACTGCTCACCTATACAATAATAAAATTATCTGAATTATTAATTGAAATAAAATTTTAACATTATTAAAAATTATTAATTAACTTGATGATTTATTAATAAAACGACCTATTTGTTATGAAATTAGAAACTTTAGAGGACATAATATAATTTCTAGGACCACAAGAGGTAATTTATAATTTAAGTAAACCTCAAGGGGTGTGTTTATAATTTACCCAAAACAAAATGACCATAAATGTGTATTACGTGTACCATCACTTGTAATATATATATATATATATACAGGGATGGACTCAAGATTTTCATATAACGAGGGCGAACATACATATAGTAACAAATTTTTTAAAAAGAAAGTGTGAATTATATCAATTTCAACTAGCACTACAAGTAAAACATAGAACTTTTTGCGACGGCGCGGTCCTCGTCACAAAAAATGATCTTTTGCGACGGCAATTTAAACCGTCGCAAATAAATAGTTTTTGCGACGGCAATTGTACCGTCGGTAATAAACCTAGGCGAAAAGTGTGATAAATACGGAAGTATTTGCGACGCCGTCGCAAAAAATCAAATTTTTTGTAGTGTAGTATGAAAAGTGAAAATAAGATGAAAAAATATATAAATAGTATGTTTCTTGTATCCACGATTATCAACTATAAAACAATTTATATATTAAAGTTAGACATCTTGAATTGTTATGCTCGATACTCTTTTGTATCACTAAGAATATTTATGATAGAATTGATATTAAAATCTCGTATAATGTATTTCTCAATGAACGTAATTAAGTAATTAGCTAATAGTTTATTCTATTCTTTAAAAACTTAGACTTGTAATTAACATTAGTTATAAGAAAATAATTATTTTAATTATTTTTGTGTATTTTTTTAGTGTTATGTTTCATAGATATATAGTGACATCCACTTAAAATTTCTAAAGAAGAAAAAATTAGAAAGGGTGAATTTCTATAATATGTAGATAATTATGGTGCCATCTAAGTCCATCCTTATATATATATATATATATATATATAAGTAATGGGTAAAGATATGTGTTATAAATAGAAAAGATTGAATAGAAATTTTTCCATGATGATTTGAAATATTTGAATCAATTAGACTTTTTTAGGCCAAAGATTTCAAACTCATAGTTATTATGGTCATTTTTTAATAGAACTAAAAAAATGTGACCAAAGTATTCACACCAAAAATCTATACAATTTATATCATAGTATATATATAATAAACAGCGTGCAGACCTGATCGGTGTCCACGATAATCAATAATTTAGATTAAAAAAAATTGAAAAAGGTATTAAAATTTGAAATTTAAAATAAGAAATTTGAAGTAATTATATATAGGTAATTGCATATGGGTAATTTTGGTAATAGAAAAAAGTGTGACAGTTCGCACCAAGAAAGTTGTGTGCTTTATATAATAGAATAAATAAAATGAATATATCGAGTAATAATATATAAAAAAATTCATTGATAATTTTTATATAAAATGATGCGATTTAATATGAATTTTTCACTTTAAGATAAAATATTCATGAAAATGAGTTTATTTATAAATTAACATTATTACATCATTCTTGTAAGTTCATTTTGTGTAAATTTTATGTATGAATAAAATTTTTCATATATCTTTTAAGGATTGGATTTCTCTCAAATTCAGATGGTTTGTGATTTGATTTTTTTAGTGATTTTTTGATTTTTTTTTTATAAAGTGAAAAAAGTTAATGCATTTAGGAATAATTTTATTTTTAATTATATGAGAGAAAACGTGAATAACTTGTGTGTTTGACTTATTTTTTTAATGGCTTTTTCACCATTTAAAAAAATCAAAAAGTTTATAACTTATATCAAAAAATTAAAAATTTCTTTTCCTTTCTACTTTTTGTACATTTATTCATTAAAAAATTAAAAGGTCATTCTAAACATACTAGTTTTTTTTAACCTCATATTTTAGCTAAAAAAACAAAAAATTACTAAAATATCATGTTTCCAAACGAGGCCTTCGTGGCTTTTAATCTTTTAATCTTTTTAAAAAAAAATTTTATTAACTTAAAAGTCAAATTGTCAAACGGTTTTGTTTGGTTTAAATTCTTAGAAATTTTTTAAAACTGATTTTCATTTGTTTTTACAAATTTTTTTTATTTATATTTTAGTTAATTTTTTTTATTTGTAGATAGATCAATATTAGATACATCTAAAAAAAAAAAAAAAAAACTAAATATGAAAAAAAGTTCGCTAAAAACAAATGAAAACCCGAGCAAAAATACATAGATTTTTATTTGAATTTTTATTTATTCTTAGTGATTTTTTTTTTTTAATATTTTAGCCAATTTATTTTATTTTGTAGATCTTCAAGATTAGGTGAACTTTAAAAGTACACAAAATTAACTAACATATTAAAAAAAAAATTCACTAAACATAAATGACAATTCCTTTAAAAACGGTTTCTGAAAAATTAAACTAGTTAACAGAGTGGAATTAGCAAAACACAACTCAAATTTTAAATCTCTTTTATTTCTAGAAATTACATCACGCCCTTCAACTTCTTAATTGTATAGCAAATGATTTATTTTATTAATAAATTATAAAATTAATTAATAATTTTTAATAATATCAAAAATATTTTTTAATTAATAATTTAGATAATCATACCAAACGGAGCATGAATAATTCCTCGTGATTTGCGACCCTGCCACATGCCTTACGCGGGGTTGTAATTGAACCTTTTTTGTTTTCTTGTGCATTGGAATAACAATAATGATTCAGAGTACTAATTTTGATATTTTAATACAGCACTAATGACATGACAAGAAAAAAAAAAATTAAGACCAAAATATCACATCATAGTGGATGGGGCTCACTGTCAACTCATTAAAACTGATTTTAGAGCTCGAAAATTAGAACTCCAAAATATCTTTCATTGAAACAATTATTACAGGCAAAGATTTTGTTCTCAAATTTATTCATTTTCTTATTTTAATACACTTTCAAACTAAAAATATACTGGGATAAAAGGATATTGGGATTTATTGTTGGGTATATCTCTTTAATAGAGTATGAGTAGGGCTAAGTAAGAAATTTGTAAAATTTATATTTGATCCGGCCTAGTTTAATCCGATATGTTTGAATTTGGAATCAATCCGGACCGTATATAAATAGTTTATATTTATATTATACACCCTCCCAATATAGTATCTTATCTTATTCCATATAAAACTTAAACCCAAACTTAAACCCTGTATAATATCTTTTTTATTGCTTTTGTTTGTTAGTTTTTTGTTTTAATTTGTAATGGTCTAAATATTTATGGTAAAACTAGTTTTCTTATGATTGTTTAAATTTTAGAACAGTATGTTGCTATTATGGAAAGACATGTTGCTATTGTGGAACTAATATGATGCTATGTTTATATTTTTATGAAATGAAAATGTTATATATATATTTTTGTTATTTAATTATGTGAATCTGTGATTCTAAACCGATCCAATCCGTATTTAAATGGATTGGTTCGAATTGATTCCACGATTTAAATGAATTTGATTGGTTTCAATTTTTTAGAAACCGTAGATAACTGATTGGTTCTAGTTTTACCATAATCCGAACCAATCCGGACCATGCTTATCCCTAAGTATGAGATCTAATTGGTTTATTAAAAGAATTTAATTTGGTTTGGTGGTGGTTATAATATATTTTTTTATATGTTATATCTAACTTTCGAAAATTCAATGATTATTTAATAATCTGTTTGATGACAACTATAATTTTGATAAAAAGCCCAAGATAAATCAATAATTTATTAGTATTGTTTTACTTTTGAAGTGCAGTGGCTGCTATACGGTTTTGGTCCCTTTTTTGGTGGGTGTGTTTTTCGGCTGCTGCTTGGAAATTCTTTGGTTGTTTTGAAGCATTGTCTTTGTGCATATTTGGCTGCTTTGGTGAAGATTGATTTGGGTCTATTATTTTGGATCTTCTACAATTCTATTTCGAAGATTTTTATTCATCTATTTGGTTAGATCTTTTCTCTTATTTATTTGTGATTAATTGGAATTCACCTAAGGGTGATTTGTGAGACCATTCGTGTCTTGTTTGTAATCGTTTAAAAACTATTGGTTGATAGTGGAATCAGATTTTAATCCCGTGATCATGTAAAAATTTTTGTGTTGTCGTTGATTTAATTTTTTCGCATTAGTTTTTATTTCTATTGATTGATTTACTTGTGAAAAATCACCTATTTTCCCTAACAACTAGTATCAGAGCTTAGGATTTACTTGGATTCGTTTATTTGTGTAAATCAATGGAGGGGAATGTGGGTTGTATGTCTAACTTCAATGGAAGCAATTAGGTAACTTAGAAAACTAAAATGTAGGACCTATTATTTTGTAAAAATTTGTATGAACCCATTGAGAGTGATAGTGGCAAACCTGAGGGTATGAAAGATGATGAATGGAAGATGCTTAATCGAAAAGCTGTTGGTATTATCCGCTAATAGATTGATGACAATGTGTTTTATCATGTTGTTACTGAAACTTTGGCACATGATAAATAAAAAAATTAGAAGGTCTTTATGATAGAAAATCAGTCACAAATAAAGTTTTTATGTTTCGTAAGTTGGTTAATTTAAAATATAAAGATGATAGCCCCATTCCGAAACATTTGAATGAAATAAAGAGTATTGTTAACCAACTTGCTTCTATGAAAATTGTTTTTGATGATGAGTTACAGGCTTTGATGCTACTTAGTTCTTTACCCGAAAGTTGGGAGACTTTGGTTGTGACAATTAGTAATTTGGCGCCTAATGGAGTTATCATAATGAGTCAAGTCACTAGTAGCTTGTTGAATGAAAAAACGAGAAGAAAATCAGCGAGTTCCTCTCATTTGAAAGCATTTGTTGTGAGAGGCCGAAGCAAAACAAGGGGGAGGAGTAAGACTCCTTATGGTTGTGATCAAAGTCGTGACAAATCAAGAGATGGTTCTTTTTCAAAGAAAAACATTGAGTGCCATTATTGCCATGCGAAAGGGCACATGAAGCGGGAATGCCGAAAACTCAAGAACAAGAAGAAAATGCGTGACAAAGGTGTGGATAAGAAGTAAGAAGACACAACGGCGGTTACTACTGATGGTGATCTCATGGTCGCTTGTGAAGATGATTGTGTCAATTTTGTGGGCTAATAGAGCAATTGGGTGATTGATTCTGGTGCTTCTTTTCATGTGACTTCTCGAATTGATTTCTTCACTACCTACACCAAAGGAGTTTATGGGTGTGTTCAAATGGGTAATGAAGGTTTGTCCAAGATTGTTGGCATGGGTGATGTTTGCTTGGAAACAAATTTGGATTGCAAGTTGTTACTTAAAGATGTGAGGCATGTTCTAAACATTCGCCTCAATTTGATCTCTACCGGGAAGCTAGATAATGAAGGCAACAACAACAAATTTGTTGATGAAAAATGGAAGCTCACAAAGGGATCTTTGGTGGTAGCTAAGTGTAAGAAGACTCACACACATTATTCGAGGGAAAGAAAAATTTGTAAAAGTGTTATCAATGTACTTGAGGATGATACTTTTATCGAATTGCGGCACAAGCGGCTTAGGCACATAAGTGAAAAGGGGCTGCAAATTTTGTTCAAGAAAGAGCTTCTACCCGGTTTGAACGGTAGTATATTAAAACTTGTGGTCATTGTTTGGCGGGTAAACAACATAGAGTTTCTTTTCATAAAAGTGTTGCTTCTAGAAAAGAAAATGTTTTAGAGTTGATTTATTCGGATATTTGTGGTCCTTTAAAAGTTAGAACACATAGTGATGTACTTTATTTTGTTACTTTCATCGATGATTATTTAAGAAAAGTTTGGACTTTTGCACTAAAAACTAAATATCAAGTTCTAGATGTGTTTAAGCATTTTTAGACCATGGTTGAAAGAGAAACATGGCAGAAATTGAAGTGCATCCGAACAGACAATGGCAGTGAATACATTGAGCCATTTGATAAGTATTGTCGCAGCCAAGGTATTCGGCACCAAAAGACAGTTAAGAAGATTCCTCAACAAAATGGTATTGCTGAGAGGATGAACTGCACCATTGCCGAAAGAACAAGGTGTCTGATTTCACATGCTACATTGCCAAGATCCTTTTGGGGTGAGGCAATGAGGACAACGGTTGACGTGATCAATTTGTCTCCTTCTTATCCTTTGAATGGTGATGTTCTCGAAAGAGTTTGAACCGGCAAAGATGTGTCTTATGAGCACTTGAAAGTGTTTGGTTGCCAAGTTTTTGTTCATATTCCAAAGGATGAGAGGTCTAAGCTTGATAGCAAGTCAAGACAATGCATTTTTCTTGGCTATGGGCGTGATGAATTTGGTTATAGATTGTGGGATCCAATCGACAAGAAAGTTATTCGAAATCGTGATGTTGTGTTTCTTGATGACCAAACAATTGAAGACTTTGGCAAAGGTGATCAACCGAAGCCAAAAACTAGTGATTTCATTGACATTGATCCATCTCCTTCCTTTTCGGTGGATAATGGAAATGGGGGAGATGTGCAGCCACCTTTTGAAGATGTAAATGATGATGCTACTCCAAATGAGTTGAGCCTGAAATTGAGGAAGAGTATCTCACTCAAGAACCACCACCACAACTTGAGTTGAGAAAATCTATAAGGGACCGACAACCTTTGAAAAAGTATCCTCCCAATGAATATGTACTGATATTCGATCAAGGCTTGAGAACTACCAGGAAGCAATTGAGCATGCAAAAAAAGGTGATTGGAAAAAGGTCATGAAAGAGGAAATGAATTCCTTACTTGAAAGCCGCGCTTATGATTTGGTGAAATTGCTTAAGGGGAGGAAAATTTTAAAAAAAGTAGGTCTTCAAATTGAAGAATGATGGTAAGAATCTAAGGTACAAGGCACGTCTTGTTTTGAAAGGCTTTAGGCAAAAGAAAGGTGTTGACTTTGATAAAATTTTCTCACCGGTTGTGAAGATGTCTTCTATTCGGGTTGTACTTGACATGACCGCAAGTATGAACCTTGAAGTTGAACAACTTGATGTGAAGACCGCATTTCTTCATGGTGACCTTGAAGAAGAAATTTACATGGAGTAACTGAAGAGTTTTGTGAAAAAAGAAAAAAAGAAATTTGTTTACAAATTGAAGAAAAATTTGTATAGCCTCAAGCAAGCTCCGCGACAATGGTATAAAAAATTTGACTCTTTCCTGATGAATAATGATTTTTCTAAAATCACTTCGGATCATTTTGTGTTTGTGAAAAAAAATTTGGAAGGCAAATTTATTATTCTTTTGCTTTATGTTGATGACATGTTAATTATGGGTCAAGATTATACAATGATTAACATGTTGAAATTGGAGTTGAGCAAGTCGTTTGCTATGAAAGATTTGGGATTGACAAAGTAAATACTTGGTATGAAAATTGTTCATGATTGCAAAAAGGGGCTGATTTGGTTGTCTGAAGAAAGCTACATTGAGAAAGTTTTGAGAGGTTCAACGTGGATAAAGCAAAGCCGGCTGGTTATTCACTTGCGGGTCACTTCAAGCTTAGTTCAAATCAATGTTCTACAAGTGAGAAAGACAAGGAAGATATGCTAAAAATACTTTATGCTTCAGCGGTTGGTTCTTTGATGTATGTCATGGTTTGTACAAGGCTGGATATTGCTCACTCCGTTGGTGTGGTGAGTTGTTTTCTTTCTATTCGGGTAAAGAACATTGGGCAACGATAAAATGGATTCTAAGGTATCTTCAAGGGACTTTGAAGGTGTGTTTGTGTTTTGGGAATGGTAAGTCGATGCTTGATGGGTTCATAGATTCCGACATAGCTGGTGATGTTGGTTCTAGAAAATCTACTTCGGGATTTTTGATGACTTTTACAAGGGAAGCTGTGGCATGGCAATCTAAATTACAAAAATGTGTTGCTCTCTCAATTACTGAACCTGAATTTATTGCCATTACGGAAGCTTGTAAAGAAGAGTTATGGTCGAAGAAATTTTTGCAAGAGTTGGGTTTGAAGCAAGAGAAGCATGTACTTTATTGTGATAGTCAAAGTGCTATTCATTTGAGTAAAAATTTTACTTTTTGTTCGAGATCGAAACACATTGATGTGAGATACCATTGGATTCGTGATGTGTTAGATTCGAAATTATTACAATTTGAAAAGACTCACACGGATGATAATATTTCGGATATGTTGACTAAGATTTTGTCGAGAGACAAATATTTGAAGTATCGAACTTTAGTGGGTATAGTTGATGTTTCCACCTAAGTCTATAGGAGAAGAATTGTTGGGTATACCTCCTTAGTGGAGTATGAGACTCAATTAGTTTATTAGAAGAATTTAATTTGATTTGGTATTAGTTATAATATATTTTTTATATATTATATCTAATTTTTAGAGACCCAATGGGTATTTAATAATCTGTTTGGTGGCAACTAGGGTTTTGATAAAAAGCCCAAGATAAAACAATAATTTATTAGTATTGTTTTACCTTTGAAGTGCAGTGGCTACTATAAGGTTTTGGTCACTTTTTCGGTGGGTGTATTTTTTGGTTGCTACTTGGAAATTCTTTGGCTGCTTTAAAGCATTGACTTTGTTTGGCAAAGGCTATTTTTTGGTTTTTTAGATTAAAATTCACAAAAAAGCAAAATAGGTTAAAATAGCTAATAAGATAAAATGTCACATCAAATCCATAATCATTTCATTTTTTCTCTCAAAAATATCACATTCAACTACAAAAAAATCTAACCATCTTCCCAAACAAAAAAAATTTTAGCCTACTAAATAGTCAAAAATTAAAATAACCTACTAAAATAGCCAACTTTCCAAACAAGGCCATTGTCTTTGTGCATATTTGGCTGCTTTAGTGAAGATTGATTTAGGTCTATTATTTTGGATCTTTTACAATTTCGTTTCGAAAATTTTTGTTCATCTATTTAGTGATGTCTTTCATTTTTATTTATTTGTGATTATTTGGAATTTACCTAAGGGTGGTTTGTGAGACCATTCGTGTCTTGTTTGTAATTGTTTGAAAACTATTGGTTGATAGTGGAATCGGATTTCAATCCTATGGACGTACCTCACATTGAGGGAACCACGTAAAAATTCTTGTGTCATCGTTGATTTGAGTTTTCCACATTAGCTTTTATTTCTATTGATTGATTTACTTGTGGAAAATCATTTATTTTTCCCTAATATTAATAATAGAAAATCCGGTATCATTAATCTCAATCACAACGAGGTGTACTCTTTGTGGATCTTTCGAATCTTGCTATCCTTTGTTCTAGGGTCTCTCCACCACAAAATGAAGCCATTAAGACTCATCATTTAGTGTGGATCGAATTTGGTACAAAGAACAAAAGGAAATATGGGAATATAAGAGAGAGGATTCGGTGTTGGTATATAGATATGATGTTTACATTAAAAACTATACTTTAGTAATGGATGTAGTCCATATTAAAAGTTATTTGATACTTTTGGAGCAGTATCATGTGGTGCTTAAAAAACACTTTTCACTAATGTGATTGAAGTTGTATGTTCTTTGCTAATTGGTATATCATGCAATAATAAATTTTTTTAAATTAAAATGGATGAAACCAGAAGGTTTGATAGTCTTCGAATTCTATTGATGCCAACAGTACTACTCCCCATTATTGCATATGGTAAATATTGAAATTTTGCACTTCACTATAAGATTATACAACTACTTTAGTTTGTCCTATCTGGTAAAGAGTGATGAAAACCACTACAAGCCCCACCCCAACTCCATATATTATTACATAGAGACCTGAAGAAAATAGAAAAGAGAAGTGTTAGAAATTGGGCTGGGTATTGGACCGGAATTTGGGCGCCCATGTGGCATGACCCATGACCCATTCAAATTACCTATGTAATTTGAATTTGAATTTTCATGACTATCTTATTTGGATAACCCACTATCACTATTTATATCTATCATATCTTATCAAAAGATATGGATAGATGGTTAGATGGTCAACCTATATATCAGATACGATATATGGGATGTGGGATGAATCGAATAACGAAATAATTTTTCCCATGCTCTCTCTAACTCTCTCCCATTAGAATAACGATCAAGCCTTTGCACTGTGATTAGAGTGGGTGATACTCATATTGTGGTATTACTTCATTGTTGGGTGTTCTTAGTTTGTGGTTGTGAATCACGTGATTTACCCACAACGTTCTTCATTTCAGATTCTATCACATAAGGTATGGTTTGAATCCTTTTACCCGCTGCATTATCTGTATCTTATATTGGTATTAGATCTACTTATTGTATATTTTCGTACTTATTTTTATGCATTAAAATATGTATATAATTATTGATATATGTATACATGATATATGCATGAAAATTAATTTTTTTTTGAACTTTGTCCGATCAACCTGAAATTTACATATGTTATAGTACATTTCATATAGAACATATTTGCAAAGTTTCATGAAAATCCAACGGTTAGATTTCAAGAAAAATGGAGACCAATTTTGTTTTTTTTTTCATGATGGTTTTACATACTTTAATTTTAATCTATAAATCTTATATATTTAGAATCCTTATTTCGAGACCTTCGAAACCATATATTATTTGTTAGATTTGGACTTACGGTTGATGAGAAAAATCAAACCCTAAATTAGGTTTGTTTTGAGTTTTTGGTGGCTTAAGGAAGAAGATGAAATGTAGAGTTTCAGCACTTCCACTCTTATTAGAGAGAGAGTGTAATACACCTCATCACTTGTGTTTATTAAATGTCATTTTTGAGACTACCAGTATTTTTATTTTGAAAAATAGAGTTCAACAGTACCAAAATTGGACCAGAAAACATCCCGGAAGGCAAGGCGTGAGCCGTATGCGCCATATGACACTATCAACATCGGCCACGTGCGCACCATGTGTCATCACCAGTCCACAAGCACCAGGCACACTTCTCATGCGCGCGCCATACGCTGCGTTGAGCCGCGCCGCGCCGTGCCGCGCCGTTTTCCGCACCGGCTTGGTTGCTGGATGCTAAGGCTTTGTTTGTTTGTTTTTTTTTTTAATCCAGAATTGCTTTAAATGGTCATAAGTAATTCGTTATAGCTTTGTTTTAAGCGTGGTTGGTACTGTTAGACTTGGAATTAAATTTTTTATCTACTGTAAAATTTTCAAAATTTTATGAAAATAAAAAATATTTTTTCTAAGATAATAATTCATTATTTCTGCTTTAAAATGCTTCTTGTATTGCATGACTAAGTTTCTGGGGCTGAAATTTTTATTGTAGATGACTGTAATGGTTTACTATTTATTGGTATGATTGTTGCATTTTCCCAGATTCTAGAATATTTATTTATGATTTTATGTGTGTTTAATAATTATTTAAAATTTCAGAAAATTCCAGAAAAATTCTAGAAGTGATATACTTTCTGTTATGGCATAATCTGAACATTAAACACAGCATATTGTTGTTTTTTCCTAGAGTTTGTAATATGTTGTGATTAGAGAAGCATGATTAGTTTTTATTTATTTATTTAAATTCTGTTATTAAATGAAATATAGCATGAGTTGATTGTAAATTTACATTAAGATGCTATTGTATGGAATTAAACTAATTATCATGTTTTGTACATCACATAAGTAGTGGGAGGTTTTCTTTGTGCATGGAATTAAATTAAGTTTTTGATAATTGTCACTAGAGGCACAAGAGATGATTACGAGCATAACAAATTTTCGATCTTGAGACGTGTTTAATATTATCATTATTTAATTTAAATTCTTTTGCTGTAAAATAATTTTGTGTTGCTATCATTAATATCCCCTGCGTATTTGTTTTTCTTTTACTCTGTATATAGAAATGGTAGCTAAGACAGTGGTGGCAGACTTAATTAAGGGAGAGAAATTAGATGGCGATAACTATGATATATGCTGCTGTAAGATCCAATACCTCCTCAATGAGTAAGAAGTTTTGAAGACACTTGAACAAGTGATGGTTGAGCTTGAGCAGGACAATACAGTTCAACAAAGTCGTGATCTTGAAATCTATCAGACTTGGAGTAACAAAGGTTGGTGTGCGAGCTTTACCATGTTGAGCAGCATGCACAACGACTTGATCAGTGAGTTTGAGCATTGCCCAACTGCATTTGAGATGTGGGAAACTCTCAAGCAAAAGTTTGATGTCACCTCTTTGGCAAAGCTACGTGGGCTGACTATGAAGTTTGACTCTTATCAGAAAAAAGCGCATCACTCTATGAAGTAGCATTTGAGGGTCATGTCAGCCATAATACGTGAGCTTGCAGTCGCTAGGTACATTTGACTCAAGAGCAATAAGTACAAGCTTTGATTCGCTCTCTGCCAAATTCTTGGGAGCAGATGAAGCAGAACATGATGCATAATGAGGGTGTGAAAACATTCAAGGACATATCGCGTCATTTGGAGCTAGAGGCTGAGCACCTAGAGGCGGCTAAGTCTGATGGTTCTGTTATGGTGGTTGAGTCAAGCTCACATTAGACTTCTCAGTTTAAGCGTGGAAAAGTAAAAGGTGCTCCTAAGAAGCAAGCAGCAGCTGTGCTAAAGCCTAATGGCGCTAGAAATTTCAAGCATAGAGGCAAGAGAGGTGGCAAGAAGGTGAAGGCTAAACTGACATGCTTTAACTATAACAAAGAAGGACACTTCGCTCGGGATTGCCCTAAGTAGAAGAAAGTGCTCTGTTACTTAATTTCTCGCATTCAATGCTTTGTTTTTAGTCAAGCATTGATTGCTCATTCTCTTCATTTTTGGGTTGTAGACTTAGGAGCAACAGACCACATCGCGAGGAACAGAGTAGGGTTTGTTGAGTATCGCCGAGTACCTGCTGGGAGCAGAAAAGTTTACATGGAGAACGAGTCCAGTGTGGAGGTGCTTGGCATTGACACATACAAGCTGGAAATGTGACGAGGGTGCACCTTGTATCTTCATGATGTTCTTTATGCTTCGGATATTCGGCGAAACTTAGTTTCAATTATTAGCATATGATGAGCCTTGATTTTAGTTTTTGTTTTGAAAATAATGGTGTTAGCATTTATTTGGGTACAATTTTTTTTTATGGTTTTGGTTATCTTTTAGATGGTTTCTTAGTGTTGGATGTGGATGATTCTAGTTTTAATAAAAATGTCAATGGCTTTGTTTCTTATATTGCATCTATTTGTGATAATGATTCTATGAGATGGCATTCTAGATTAGGCCACATAGGGCAAGACATGATGACTAGATTAGCTAGAGAAGGCCTTTTAGGCCCACTCGCTAGAGTCACTTTGCTTACTTGTGAGCACTGTCTTGCTGGAAAGGCAACAAGGAAACCATTTAGAAAAGCCAAAAGAGTATCTGTCCCATTACAGCTTATTCATTTTGAAATATATGGACCAATGAATGTGAGAGCAAGGCATGAAGCCCTTATTTTATCACATTTATAGATAACAACACACGTTTTGGTCATGTCTATTTGATTTCTCACAAGTCAAAAGCATTGGATTGCTTTAGATGGTATGTTAATGAGGTTGAGAATCAATTAGACAAGAGCATTAAGGCTCTAAGGACTAACCGGGAACGTGAGTATCTATCTGAGCAATTTAAAGTGCTCTGTGAGGAAAAAGGAATTATCAGGTAATTGACAATTCCTGGGACTCCGCAGCAAAATGGTATAGCGGAGAAAAGGAATCGCACATTGCTTGACATGGTTAGATCTATGATGGCGCAAGCTAATCTTCCCATTTCGTATTAGGGAGATGTTTTGTTGACTGCTGCCTACATCCTTACCCACGTGCCCTCCAAATCAGTTCCTTCCATCCTACATGAGATGTGGACTGGCAAAAAGCCTAATATAGGCAATTTACGGCCTTGAGGTTCGGCAGCTTACATACACAACGCTTCTCATAAGTTTGGGAAGTTGGGCCCTAAAGGAAAGAAGTGTATCTTCATTCGCTGTAGTGAGCATTCTAAGGGCTATGTGTTTATTAGGGAGCATCTGGATGGAAGTGTGGCTGAAATTGAGTCATGTGACGTAGATTTCCTAGAGAAGGATTTCCCTAGCAAATGTGAGGTAACTAGAGATGTAGAGCTCTATGAGAATGAGGATTTACTTGAAAGTGCACCTAGTAGCCTAGTAGAGAATGAGGAGATCTATATAGATCTACCTGCATTTCTCAAAGGAGAATTGGATGAAGAGATCTATATGGATCAACCAGAAGGCTTTGTGGCAGTAGGTCAGGAGTGCAAAGTTTGCAAGCTTTAACGATCTATTTATGACTTAAAGCAATCATCCAGATAGTGGAATCTGAGATTTCATCGAGCCATTGTTTCAAATGGGTTTACGATGATCGATGAAGATCACTATGTGTACGTCAAGTGGTCCAAGGATATTTTTCTGATATTGTCATTATATGTAGATGACATATTATTGGCTAGAAATGATAAGGAGATGATTGTCACCACTAAAAAGTGGTTGTTCTCTATATTTGAGATGAAAGACATGGGTGAAGCAAGCTATGTGCTCGGTGTTAAGATCCTTAGGGATTGCTCTGGGAGACTTCTCGGTTTGTCTCAAGAGACTTACATTAAGACTATTCTAGAGCTATTCCAGATGCACAGCTACAAACCCATTGACATTCCTGTTGCGAGAGACGAGAGCCTAAGCTTTGATATGGGTCCTAAGACTCCAAAAGAGAATGAAAAGATGGCCCAGTGTACCTTACACGAATTCTGTTGGAAACTTGATGTATGCTATGATGTGTATACGCCCTAACATTTGTTATGTAGTCGGATTGGTGAGTCGTTACCAATCCAACCCAGGACTAGCTTATTGGAAAGCAGTTAAGAGGATATTACGATATCTTAAACGGACTGCAGATTACACATTTTGCTACCAAAGTTCAGATCTACGTCTAGTTGGCTATTGTGATGCTGACTGGGGAGGAGACTTAGATGAGCTTAAGTCCACTTCAAGATATGCTTTCATTCTTAGTGATGGTGCTATTTCTTGGAGGAGTAAGAAGCAATCTTGTATCGCCTTATCGATTATGGAGGCTGAGTTTGTGGCTTGTTCATCTGCCATTCAGGAAGATGTTTGGTTGAGGAGATTCCTTCAGCATTTTGGATATTGTTACATACACTTCAGACCCTGTGACGATACATTGTGACAGTATGGCTGCACTCGCTTACGCTAAGGATCCTAAGTACCAGGGGAGAACCAAACACATTGATGTGAGGTTCAACTTTATCAGAGACATTATGGCGCAAAAAGAAGTGATCCTGGAGCACATCCTTACGAGTCGCATGGTTGCAGACCCGTTGATTAAGCCCATTGCCAGAGGTGTTTATCTTACTCATATTAGGGCTTTAGGACTATGTAGGTGGTGATATATGTGTATTCAGTTGAACTTTTATTTTTTGGGGGGGATATTTATGACATAAGTATTCATATTTGTTTCTATTACACATTTATGGTTACTACTTTTTGCCATAGTTTGTGAATTAGCATACACAGAATAAATAAATTTTATGTTAGCAGGCAAGATTGGCTCACTCACACAAGCAATCGCCCTTAGCGCTAGGTAACGAGCAAGGATGACACTAGTAGCTTATTGTATTTGGAGCCAAAAGAGAGGCTAAAATTATCCAATAGCTATGTCGCCTTGGTTGGAGCCAAGATAAGTTCTTGTTAGAGACCAACCATGGATATGAGAGTACCTACTTTTCCATGATGTGTCTGTTATGGATAGTCAGATGCGAGATCTCATTTGATGCTTGAGAGACGAGCAAATAGAGAATTCGAGTTAGACGCTAGGAAGCGACTTGTGCGCTTAAGAGCGATTAGACTAAGATCTGTATGGTGTATAAGTTTAACATCACTCCTTGAAAAAGTTACTCTACTATAGCATGCATTTGTATTGCATGTGATTATCGACCCATTAGCGAGGTGAGAGAATGGATCCCTCCTTCCTCACCATGTGAGTCCTAAAAGTCATTTTTTTCCAATGACTTCACTTTGTGCCTTTTGTGACCTTTGACTATGTCATAAGATGAGGAGTTGATGTTCGACTACTTTGGTATGTTGCCTGCTGTCATGTATGATTCTGCTTTAAGGGACATTACTGGGAAAACGGTCAATTCCAAGTTAAATGATATGAAGATGAAGGAAAGATCATCTAGTTTTACATCTCTGCTCTACATTCACCGTCGACAACTCACATCGCTCTGTATGGGGTGCTGATTGAGTGTGAATATAATGCGGGACCTAGGAGGGTCAAACATGCTCTTTGAGGGATTAGAGATGTTTTGGACCGATGTAACTAGATGGGTTTGGGTACATGAGACACTATTTCTATTCTTTTTGGGTTGATATCTTTATGCTTGCTCATTTTGAATTTCTAGTATAGAGTTTCCACATGTTCTCAGCAGTCGCATGGTTCATTGGCTAGTATGAGATTGTTCAATATTTGGGGAGATTGAGAGAGAGATATGGCAGTGTCATGCCAACTCATGTGCGAGTGTGAGATGTTGGAAATTGGGCCGGGTATTGGACCCTGATTTGGGCGCCCATGTAGCATGACCTATGACCCATTCAAATTACCCATGTAATTTGAATTTGAATTTTCATGACTATCCTATTTGGATAACCCACTATCACTATCACTATCTATATCTATCATATCATATCAAGAGATATGGATAGATGGTTAGATGGTCAGCCTATATGTCATATACGATATATGGGATGTGGGATGAATCGAATAACGAATTAATTTTTCCTATGCTTTCTCTCTAACTCTCTCCTATTAGAATAATGATCAAGTCTTTGCATTGTGACTAGAGTGAGTAATACCCATACTGTGGTATCACTCCATTGCTAGGTGTTCTTAGTTCGTGGTTGTGAAGCACGTGATTTATTCACAAGATTTTTCATTTCGAATTCTATCACATAAAGTATGGTTTGAATTTTTTTATCCATGCGTTATCTGTATCTTACGAGAAGATCACAAGGTGCTTTTATAAAGTGAAAAAAGGAGTGAAAATTTTCTTGAGCAAACAGAAAAAGCAAATCATTGTGGGGTCAATACTATCTTCAGGACAACCTATATTTAACAAAACACCCAGCTAGTAGTTGTTTTGTTGTCCAAAGATTGATCCTAGTGTTCACAATTATCACTTTAGTTTTTAAGAATTGTGATCCTTTAGATCTCAAGTTCTGTTAGTTGGTCAATCTCTAATTGTATTCCTTATGCCACCCATTTTTGTTAGTCACAAGCATGACATTCTTTGTACTCCAAAACATTTTGTCATTCAGAGTGACTAGAATCTCGAGATAAATATACATATATATATATATATATATCTTAAAATACAACTGTATGACTCAAAGTGCATGAACAGAGGAATATAAAAATTGATTATGGAATATCCTCGGCCCGTGGTCGTAAGAGCATAAAAATTGCAAATTACATGCACATACAAAAACACACTATTTATGTAGTTTATCCCAAAACTTGGGCTACATCTAAAGTTATTGTGATTTTCAATATAATTAGAAAGAGTTACAAGTGAGATAGAAAAATAATAGGCAACTTGCAAATAGGCGGGATAGTCACAAAATAATTGTGCTAAAAACAGAAATCTTTTTTTTTTTTTTTTCAACTCTGATACGCAGGAAAAGTTCTACCAAATACAGGAATGAATTTGTACCATGGACACAGGAAAGTTACACCACTATCAAAATGTAATTTTTTTTGCCACTACTCCACTGCAATGTAATTTTTCCAACAATAATCACCCCCTCAACTAATGGTGGAGCCAAGAAATTAAATCAGATGGGGCACTTATTAATTATAACATTAAAAAATTTTAAAAAATATTTCATATAAATTTTCAGGATTGGCTTCAAGAAATATATATATATATATATATTATTTATAATTAGTATATCATGGACAATATATAAAAAAAAAGGTCATGGATATAAGTTTAAAATAAATTATATAATGATAAAATAATTTTTTATACAAAATTTCAATAAAAATTCAATATAATAGTAATATCACGTCATCATTGACATATAATATCACCAACCAATAGTAAAGAAACACATAGAGGATAAACCCTATATGTCAAATGTACCTAATAATTCAATAAATACCAAATTTTTATTGAGATTAATTATAATTGTATGTCAATAATGATAGATATCACGATTGTATTAAAATTTTCATAGATAATAATATGACTTATCGTAATATCTTTATTTTCAATAAAAAAAACAACCATTATTATTCTCATAATTTTAAAAATGTCATCGATATTTCACTCTAAATATTATTTTATAATTTTTTTTGTTTAAAATATTTTCTTTATATTTACACAAAAAAAAAAAATTTATTCCAAAATCCAGGGGGGGCATGTGACCCTCCTGGTCTAGCTGTGGCTCCGCCACTGCCCTCAACTACATACATAAAATTATGGTTATAAATCACAACTGCAGAATCATAAAAAATACCATTACTCCAAATTTGATTTTCATGCTCTGCTTGATTTATTGGAATGAAATAGAATGAAATTGAATAATTATTCCTTAAGTTTTCTTATGGAATGATCATTCTTTCAAAATAGTAAAAGATAATTCTATTTATAATGTATTTGTCATATGAAAATGAATATTTTGATAGAATAATCATTTCAATCCACTTCATTTTAGTGAACCAAACTCTATCCACAATGCAGGTTCCATGGAATTATCCATTTTCTCTAGTCTTTACTGTTTGCTTCTTAATGCCGTGATATTGAGGTGGACTGGTGGATAAGGCCAAACATGAATTTCATTCGACTCTTTGAAGACAACAAGATATCACACCAATCAATATCAAGATATGAAGATTACAAATACACACATTATTAGTGCATAAACAGTAGCTAGCAATAGATATGGGTGATAAGAAGCAAAGAGATATTAATTTGATTGTAGTGAGATTTGAGAGACCAAAAGGGTTGGTTGGTTGTTGGACAATGGCAAATAGCTGTTCTTCTTTAGGGTGGGCTGCGAAATTAAACAAAGGCAACTACTCCTTTGTAGCTCCAAATCCAGTACGGAAAGCTTGTAGTAATAATGAGTGTGAGTCCACTTGTTTCCTTCAACATGTTCATAATCATGGTCTTGGTCTTGGTCATGGTCATGGTGGTAATATTCCTTCATGTTCCTTTGGAGTTGAAGGGATATTTAAAGAACATCATAGAGCTGCTGCTACAAGTGCTTCCAATATTAATAGCCATAGCCAAGCCGAGAAGCGTCGCAGGGACAGGATTAATGCACAACTTTCAATTCTTCGCAAACTAATTCCCAAGTCTGATAAGGTAGCCTCATCATTATCCCTCTCTCTCTCTCTCTCAACCCAGCTATGATTAGAAAAGCTATGTATCTCGAAAATAAACTGTATGCTATAGATTCAAACTTGACGTGACTTATATCCAAAATAAATAAAGTCTATACATTTAATTTTCAAAGCACTTGCTCTATCAGTAATAAATTATGGATGCTAGGCAAGCCAATTCCTTGGTTTTTTTTTTTTTTCCTTCCCATATTTAGTGATGTAGTAGGTGCATCTAGAAAGTTAAAAATTTGAATTAAATAAAAAAAAGTTCATTAAAGATTAAAAACAAAAAATAGTTTAAAAAACTAAACCAAGTGAATTTGATTTCAATAGTATTATGAATGTTAGTTAGTTAGGATGAACAAAGAATGGACACTAGTTAAAAATGAGTCTACAATAGGCGTGCATATATGTTTGTATACCACACTATACCATGATTGTTTTCAGCGGAACTGGGGTCACTGCTGTGGCCTTTGGCACAGCAGTGACTGTTGTGCCTCATTTTGTGGTGTATTATGCATTTATTTTTATAATCTGAACCGTTTATATTGTAGGGTTTGTTGAGTACTTCATGCCTACCAAAAATCATATTAATCGGATATCAATAACTATATGATTGATAACCAAAAAAATAAACAAGAAGTTTTTCTTTTGAAAAATAGTAGAAAAATATGCAATTCGATCATATAGTTATTGATATCCGATTAATATGATTTTTGGTAGGAATGAAGTACTCAACAAATCCTACAAAATGAACGATTCAGATCATAAAAATAAGCCCATAATGCACCTCAAAATGAGGCACAACAGTCACTGCTGTGCCAAAGGCCACAGCAGTGACCCCAAATCCGTTTTCAGCGCATATCATCTGCAATCATTAGTTACCCAATTTTATTGCAAATCAAAATTCAAAAATAATTCATTCACATAATTTTTCCCCCTAAATCCCCCCGAATGTGTTTATGACGGGTAAGAAAATGATTTTGACCGGTAAAATTTTTTCTTACCAGTCAAAAACATATAGCCTTCCTAGCAAATATTTAAAGGAAAAAATAACCCTAATGGGTAGATAGATACACAAACCAAAAATGCCTTGAAAGCTCCCATCTTGCACTAAAAAGAAAGAAAATGTCATATTCAAAGGCATGGTTTGGAAAGTGGCTCATTGGGCTTTTTTGGCTCAATGAGCCACAAAAGACAAAATAGGCTCATGAGTCACAACAGACAAAATATCACATTCAACCCCATAATCATTACACTCTTCTTTCACAAAAAAGTCAAAAAAGTCAAAAAGCCAAAAAGCACTTTCCAAACCAAGCTTTTGAGCCCAGGCTCATATAGTCAAAAAGCCAAAAAGCCAACCCACTTCCCAAACAGAGGCAAAATAGTATGCTTGGTTTACAGGTAATTGTATATTATATATCCCTAGTTTATTCACAAGATTTTATACTGAATGATGAAGTGCGCTCTAGTTAAAGTTCTACTTTATAAAAAGAAAATGAAAGGGAAAGAAAACAATCACTCTCTCTTTCAGTTATATATTTATAAACAAAGGCGAAGCTAAAGAACACAAAAATATGTTAAAATGCAGATGGATAAGGCAGCATTGTTAGGGAGTGTAGTTGAACATGTCAAAGATCTCAAGAGAAAAGCAATGGAAATAAGCAAAGTCATCACAGTTCCAACAGATGTCAATGAGGTCACCATCAACTACTACTACTTGGATGACGATGATCAAGATGGAAGAAGAAGAAGAAGCTCCACCATCATCAATGGTAATGATGTCTTCATCAAGGCTTCTGTTTGCTGCGACGACCGGCCAGAACTCTTTACAGAGCTCACCCAAGCTCTCAGTGGCCTAAAACTGAGTCCAGTTAGAGCTGATATGGCTTGTTTGGGAGGCAGAATTAAGAGCATCTTGGTCCTCTGCACCAAGGATAGTAAAGAGGTTGTTTCCATGAACAATGTCATACAATCCCTTAATGGAGTATTGAACAGAATTGCTTCATCTTCCACAGGTTCAAACCACCGTGTAAAAAGCAAGAGGCAGAGGTTCTTCTTGCCTTCTTACTAGCCACCATGTTTTTTTTGAAGACCTTTGTTGAGTTATCACCATGTTTGGCTAAAGGGAATTTGAGTTCTTGGTAGACGCCTATAACTACAGCTTTCTTCCTTATTTGTAGTTCTCTAATTGTAACAATGATGATGAAGTTAGCATTCTGTACTGGTTTAAAAAAAAAATTCCAAAATATTTTGACTAGTAGCCAAAATTCAAATGGAGGTGATTGGCGGGTGTTATTTGGGTTTGTGTGTTTATTGTGAATTCGATGTTTTAAATGGTTTATTTTATCAGATATTTTGTATATATTATTCACACAAAAAAATTATATTGATATAATAATTATAACTTATTCAATTTATCGTATATGTCATAAAAAATAAATGATCTATTAAAAGCACGATTCTCGTCTATTATTTTTGTAAGAAACATGATAAATTAAATAAATTACAATTATAAATCAATTTAATCTATACAAAGTGTACGACAAAATAGACGATTTGAATAATTGAAACAGGACTCATAATGAGCTCATGGACCCGAACAACACCCTCCAATCTAACTTATGGACCGGAGAGAATTCACCTTCAGTTAAGTATATAGTATGGATTTAAACTTGTATGTTTTGTTAGAATCAATTTGATTCATATATTTCAAAATCAAGGCACTTTTTTAGGAGTACTAATTTTACAAGCACGTCTCCACTTTTATGTGAGAGCTTATATTTTGTGCACATATTTTCTGTGTAAATGGTATTTTTCATTTTTTAAATGAGGAATGAAGTTTTAAAAAAAAAAAAATCATAAAAAATATTAATATAAAACGTTTTGACCTAACCTGAATTTTTCAATTTAAAAAAAAAAAAAAAGAAAAAAAAGACAACCCCGAATGAAGATAGATTTTTTTTACAAAATTTACATTGTCCTCATTCTTGTACTATTTTTGTCTGAATAAAATTTTTCCTCTCTATAATATGGGTAGGGGTGGGAGTCCTCCGTGTCATGTCATTTTCGTATCATGTTATATTGGGTTCGTGTTCAAAATAATTCAATACTAATATGACCTATTTAATTAAATGCTTCAATTATCTTAGCACTGACCTAACCTATTTATAATCGTGTTAACCCTAATACAACATGCTTAATACGATTAGGAAAAGTTCAAATTTTAGATTATAAACAAATTATACCGCCTATTGAAAAAAAAACTTGTTTCACATCACATACACAAAAATAACTTATTTAAATATTGACACACAATGATAATATATATGCCAATATCTATGATAGTAATTAAAAATATTCATCATTAATCCATTACACCTCAATCTAAATTATTATCACTCATTAATATTTAAATATCTTATAAAATTTTAAAAGCAAAACAAGTTTTCATCCAATACCAATAATAATAATGTTGCACCTGTGCCACATCTAAAATAACATTGTTGTGATTCTTTTACATTGACTTCTGTCATAAAAATATTGGGGCCAGACATTCAAAAATTCTCATTTCTACCAATCTTGACTTCTATCAATTTATCATTAATTTAGGATTGCACTTCATTAGGTATATATTTTATATAGAGATTTAAGTTTTAATACAACATATGACAATTAGTTGTTGTTTGACATTGACTTTTTTAGTTGGATTTTTTGAGTTGGGACTTTTTCAACTTGGGACTAAAAAGTTCGTTTGATTTTGTTTTTTTGACTTTTATGAGAGAAAAAAGTGAAATGATTATAGTTTGGATGTAACATTTTGTCTTATTGACTTATTTAGCCTATTTTATCTTTTGTGCTTTTTTAACCCAACTAAGTTAGCTAAATAAAGGCTTAATTACTCAAGATCTTATAGTTACTAAATTCAATTTGCATTCGGATTAAAGTAAATTGCGGGTTTGTATCAACGTGTTGACATGAATTTTTACGCGGATTAAACATGCCCATTTTAGGTCTCATGTGTTCAACCCAAACACGGTTCAGGGTCTGTTTGGTAATCATTCCGTTTTCAGTTTTTCGTTTATATTTACAAAAATTTAAAAAACTGTCATAAAAACTTGTTTGATAATTTTTTTAGTTTATAAATGGTTGTCTCAGTTTATAAATTTGAGGAAAAAACGTAAATTTAAAAATGAGTTTACGTTTTCAATTTTCAATTTTTTTTTTCAAATAATTTTTTTTTTCAATTATTTTTTTCAATTAATTTTTTTTTCAACTAATTATTTTTTTCAAATAATTATTTTTTCAATTAATTTTTTTTCAAATAATTTTTTTTTTCAATTATTTTTTTTCAATTAATTTTTTTTAATTAATTTTTTTTCAAATAAATTTTTTCAATAATTTTTTTCAATTAATTTTTTTTTCAATTAATTATTTTTTCAAATAATGTTTTTTCCAATTAAAATTTTTTCAATTTTTTTTTTTCAATTCTAATTTGTGTGATCCCATTGTCAAAAATAATAAAAATAAATATAAATATTTTAGGCCTGAACAAACATATTTTTTAGTTTATATTTAAATTTTTTTTTAAACATTTTATTCAAACCAAACGCGTTTATAATTTATGTTTTTCTAAAAATAAACAAAAACAAATTTATGAATTTTTTGTAAACATAAACAAAAAACGTAAACGTTACCAAATACTGGCAAAGGCTTTTTTTTTAGCTTTTTGGGCTAAAATTCACAAAATACAAAATAGACTAAAATAGCCAATCAGAAAAAATATCACATCAAGTCCATAATCATTTCACTTTTTCTCTCACAGATATCACATTCAATTACAAAAGAAGCCAACTACCTTCCCAAACACAAAAATTTTAACCTACTATAATAGTCAAAAATTAAAATAACTTACTAAAATAATACCTACTTAGGTTGTTGGTTTTTTAATTTTTTTAATGACTTTTTAACTAAAAAAACTACTTGTCAAACGAGACCTTAATATACGTATTTTCAAGTCGTGTCATATTCGGATTCAAATAAATAAAAAAAAATTAATTCCAACCCTCTAATTACGTGTGCAATTTGAGTCGATTTAAAAATTTCTGCCCCAATATATGGGTAATTTGTAATTGGAGCCTGGTTGATGCTTGAGTATTCCTCGTTGGCTTTACATGACGAGGTTATCCATTCATGGTTGGATGAAAATGATTCAAATTTCATGGCCAACATGTTGTCTCTTGGCTGGAAAAAGGATTTTGAATCGTGTAGAATATTGGGCAAATTACATTGGTAATTTTTATATTATTTTAATTTTTTATAATTTTAATTGGTTTAATATTGATCTTAAATTTATAATTTTGTCTATTTAATTGATTATAATTTTTAATTTTTTTTATATAAAAAATCTATACATAAACGACATGTGTTATATTTTTATAAATAAATTGTAAACTTGTTCAACTTTTATTTTTATTTTATTTTTTTGGGTCAATAGACAAGAGAGTAATTACAATCATGAGAAATATTTACATAATCAAACAATCCACCAACTCATAATAATTAGAAAGTTTAACAACTAATAACCCCAATTCACCAAGTCCAACAACTAATCCATCAAATCCAAACCCAACAACTACATACAATCAACCTCATAATGGAGTAGAAATAAATTACCACGCCATAAACGGTATCAAACTTTTTTCCATAAAATTTGACCGAGAGAACTCATACCACAAATGGTGCTATACAGCCAATAGGCTAAATGTCCTGGTAGAAAAACTTGCTCAACTTAGCGAGTTTTTTTTTTAAATTTTTTTTTTAGTCTGGTGTCTAGGCCAACTTATGCACACCTTGACTAACTTAGTGAGTTAATCTCAACCAACTTAATAATCAGTTTTATTTAAAAAATCTTAATTAGCATTATCAATTGAACCAAATCTATCTATATATTGTGGGTGTTTGGGAAGTGGGCTTTTTTGTAGATTTTTTTAGTTGTAGGATATTATTGGAGAAATTTTTTTTTTGTGTTTGGGAAGATAGTTAGATTTTTTTTGTAGTTGGATGTGATGTTTGTGAGAGAAAAAGTAAAATGATTATGGGGTTTGATGTGATATTTTGTTTGGATTTGTTTTTTTTTTTATTTTGTAACCAATTTGTCTTTTAGTGAAAAAAAAAAAAAGAAAAAAAAAAACCAAAAAACTATGTTCCCAAACTCTCATTTTAAAAACTATGGGCTTCTAATGAGAAGCATCTTAAGAACTCCAAACTCTCATTCTAAAATTATTAGTTTTTAATTTACAAAATAGATTAAAACAAAAAACTATTGGCTGGTTTATTTATTTAATTATTTTAGAAATAATAATTATTCCTTAATTTATGGATTTCAAATGGAAAGATAACATAAGTATTTCATAATATGCCCATCCTAATCTCCCTCGCTGATTTCCCAAAAAAAAATAAATATTAAAACTTGCCTTCCTTCTCTCCCACCTAAAAAATCAAATAACATTTTTCATGAGAGTTGTGGGTATCTATTTATATCTTATATATTATATTATAACATAACCAAAAAAGAATTAAAAATCAAATATACAAACACATAGAATTAATAAATTTGATTTTTATTTATTCAGTTAAAATTTTTTTTTTGCCTCTCAATATCAAATTTTAAATTTTAAAAATCTTTAAAATCTATTTAAACAAATCTAATTTAAAAATATCTCCCCCCATCATACTTTAAATTAATAAAACTTACATGTTTATCACATATTTAACTCACATCATAACTTACATAAATAATAATAATTAAAAACAAACAGAAACCACATATATAAATTAAAAAAAATAGAAACCCACAATTCCATCTTAAATAAATTGAAAAAAAAAAATAGAAAGACACAAAAGTAAAGAAGATAAGAATTTCGATATGAATCTCAAAAAGATATAACAATATCTAAATTTGAATTATGATTTAGTAATATAATTATCTATTTTTTTGATGTATATCTATCAAAATTTTAAATCACTTAATAGAACAAATTAATCAATTTTCTAAAATTATTGATTTTCAATTTATAAAATAGGTTCAAAAAAACTATTGACGGATTTATTTATTTAATTATTTTAAAAATAATAATTATCCCTATATTTATGGATTTCAAATGAAAAGATAACAAAAATATTTCATAATCTCTCCATCTTAGTCTCTCTCACCAATTTCCAGAAGAAAATATTAAAACTTGCCTTTTTTCTCTCCTCCAAAAAATCATATAATATTTTTCATGAGAGTTGTGGGTATTTATCTATATCTTATATATTATATTATAACATAACAAAAATAAATAAATAAATAAATAATAAAAATCAAATATACCAACAAACAAAATTAATAAATTTGATTTTTATTTATTCAGTTAAAATCTTTCTTTTGCATCTCAATATCCAATTTTAAATTTTAAAAATCTTTAAAGTCTGTGTAAACAAATCTAATTTGAAAATATTTCTCATCATCGTACTTTAAATCAATAAAACTCACATGTCTATCACATATCTAACCCACATCATAACTTACTTAAATAATAATAATTAAAACAAATAGAAATCACAGATAAATTAAATTTAAAAAAAAATGGAAACCCACAACTCCATCTTATATAAATTGAAGAAAAAAAAATAGAAACCACACAAAAATAAAGAAGATAATAATTTAGATATGGATCTCAAAAAGATATGATAATATCTAAATTTGAATTATGATTTAGTAATATAATTATCTATTTTTTTTTATGTATATCTATCAAAATTTTAAATCACTTAATGACACAAATTAATTAATTTTCAAGTCTTATTTAAAGAATAATTTGATCAGTCATCTCAACTCCTAAACTTCGTGGGCACTAACATTCTACCAGTCCATAAATTTATTTGTTTTTTAATTTTATTTTATTTTCCTGTTTAATTTTCTTTCTCTGTTGCTGGTTTGGTTTTGGTTTCGGTTTTATTGAGGTTTATGTGTTTGTTTACAAGTTTACATGGTGAAAAAGAATTATTGGTAATGATGGTTGCAATCGAAGTATCTATGATTGTTCTGTACTAATGATTTTGACCGGATTTTATTTTCTTCAATAAAATAAAATTGAAGAAAAAAAAATGGATATCGAATTTTTTATTTTTTATTTTTTATTGTCATTTTATTTTATAGAAAATGTGAAAAATTATTGAGAATTCAAGATTTTACAATAACATTAGATTTTTGTTTAGCTAGGTAAATTTCAAACTTTTAAATATCATTATATTCTTTATTTTTATCCTATTTTTATCCCATTATACCATTTTTGCTATTTGTTAGTTTGTTAATTATAATTCAATTAATTGAAAATGAAAACTTAGTATAACTTTTCATATATATTATAGTTAATTTGTTACCGCTATAGTTGTATATAATAGCATAATATATAAGGATAATCTCTAAATATAATTTCTGTTTTTTTTTTTTTTTATGTGAGTAAAATAGTTTATCTTAAATAGTGTATAAAAGAGTTAGATGACTTCTTTTATCCTAAAAAAATCCAATATATATATATTTTTACTTTTTAATTTTTTAAATTGAAACATCAGTTGTTTATGTCCAAAAAATAAAATTGATAAACACATATAAAAAAACTACACATTTTTTTCTTTTTCTTTTTCTTTTTTTAGTAGGTAGGATATTTACAAATAGAAAATGTTTAAAACCTTAAAAAACTTTTCGTAATCCGACTTATAATGATGTAGTCATAAGTGTCAATTTTTATACAAATATGATAAGAGAATTAATCAAATTATACATTTTAACCAACCTCATACTCAAACTTGCACTATTTTAAGATGTTATTTCACTATAATTCCAATTAAGAGAATCTTCAACCCTTAATTTTTTTTTATAAAATTATAATTTGATAAAAATTTAAAAAGATGAAGCTTTGGAAATGTTTTTTCCATCAAAATTGATGAAAAGAAAAAAAAAATTTGGGATAAAAATGAAAGTTCTTTTAAAAAGTGATAAAAATTTAATGAAAAAGTTAAAATAATTCATATCAAATCAAATTTTTTATTTAAATTTAAAATCAAAGTAGATAAAAAAAATTAAAAGAAAATTATGAAAGGTTTAAAATATTTTGAAACCTTTATTATTCTTAAAGATTAGAAATTCGTGTGTGTATTATATTCATATTGTATTTTTAGTTATGAAATTAAAATCAAAATAAATGTAACTTAAATTATTAGATTAATAATAGAAATATCATATTAATTATTATTAAATATCACTTCACTTCACTTCACATTTTTTTTTTTTTTTTGATCGGCAAAGAAAAATTCCATTAAAAACATGAAATTTACAGGTACAAGGAAAGAAAAATGCAATGAGAGAGATTCAAAGAATAAAAACTTACTCTCCTACTACTGCTACTCGCGTTCTTACAACCAACCCCTTAACCTCACGATTTTAAAAATTAAACAACAACAACAGAAAACTAAAATAAAATAATCCAAACTCTTGAGCCCTACCTAAAACACAGCTACACACCCCAACCATCTGACTGCAGCAGCTACACACTGCAACAACTACACAATCTGAAAATAATCCAACTTCACTTCACATTTAATAATAAAATTATATATTTATCTTAATTATAACTTTTAAATTTGTATATTTTCATAATAAGAAAATGTATGTCATAATCCATTTAATATCTTTTAATTAGGTTTAACTTTTTTTAATACAAATTATCAAAATTGCACTAAATAAATTTCTATATATATATATATATTAATGTTTTTAAACTAATAATTTGAAAAGTTATAAATATAAAAGTTAATTTATAAATTTTATGTATACCGCAAGACAAAATATTAAATTGCTTCAAAATTTATATATATATATATATATTAATTTTTTTTATCACGGGTTACCATTAGTTGACACATAATCTAAAATTAAGGGTCAAAACGAGCTAATTAAAATGACAGGGGCCAAAATAACACAAAAAATAGAAACTATCGATGTAATTTACCTTAGATTTGTTTTATATGAATAGTTTAGTTTTATGAATTTCATTTTTTTAAATGTAATTAGTTTTGTACAAATATAATTTATTTTGTGAATATATATTTGATGTGAAAATAAAATGATAAAATACATTTAATAATAATATCATTTTGAGAAGTTGTTTAAAAGATGATTTTTTGATTTTTAAAAACGTGTAAAAAATAAAAAGATAATATGATCTAAAATAGATTAAATGCCAAAATTTGGTTTTTACGTCTCGTTTGGAAACAGATTGTTTTAGTAATTTTTTAACTTTTCATAAAAAAAAAATGTAAAAAAATAAAATAATGACATAATAACTTTTAACTTTTTAACTAAAATTAAAGATCGTCAAACGAAACTATGGCTTAGTTTGGGAAGTGGGTTGGTTTTTTGATTTTTTGATTGTTTTAACCCGGGGCTAAAAAGCCTAGTTTGGAAAGAACTTTTGGTTTTTTTTAACTTTTTAAATTTTTGTGTGAGAGAAAAAATGTAATAATTATAGATTAGATATAATATTTTATCTTATTAAGTCGATTTTATTTTTTATAATTATTTTAGCTCCAAACTCACCCAAACCCACTTCTCAAATAATGGCTATGTTTCCAAATTCGGCCAACGTATACTCTCTCCTACTTTCTCATTCATTGGATACTGGCCCTGTTTGGTAGAGATATGGGAAAGTACTTATAGCTTATGCCTAAACAGCTTATAGTTTATAACTATGAACATAAGCTGATTTCTGACTTATAAATTAAGCATTTTCTGCCCCACTCAAAGAATAAACTGATTTCTGACTTCCAAAAAGCTATAAGTTAAACCAAACACATCAAAATAGCTTAAATTAAGTTGAAAGCTGAAATAAACAGCTTTTAAGCTGCACTAAACAATAGAATAGCAAAATGTTATCCCAAAAAAGCTGTCTTCGAGCAACAGCTGGATGATCCATAGAAAATTTACATGCATAAATTTAAAATATTTTTGGGTAAATTATATAAATAGTTCTTGTAGTTTATATAAGGTTTTAATTTGTTTGATTTTGTTCTTTAATTTAACAAATTGTATCATTTTAGTTCAATAAATAATGGTTTTAAGTTTGGTAGATGGAAAGTCTACACAATGTGTCAAATTGGTGTTTATAGTTTACCCAGTGTCAATTTGGTCCTTGTTATTTTAATTTACTCGATTTTGACAGGGACCAAATTAACACATTATGTAAATTACAGGGACCAAATTGATACATAGTTTGACTTTCCGTCCACCAAACTTAACAACTGTTATTTATTGGACTAAAATGACATAATCCGTTAAGTTAAGAGGTAAAATCGAGCAAATTAAAACAACAGAGACTAAATTAATAAATCGTATAAACTACAGAGATTATTTATATAATTTACCCAATATTTTTTAATGTTGTGCAATAGAAAATAAAATTCTAACCAAAAAAAAAAAAACCCTTTCTTATGACCAACAAAATGAAAAAAATAAAATAAAAAATGCTGAGAAGGGATGCTTATCAACTCATAATTTGTCAAGAATATGTTTGTGTGATATAGATTAATAAAATATGGAATTTATAAATAAAATAAATTTAAATTACTATTTTTTTTGAAAAAAATAAATTTTAAATTCATAAAGTTGAATTTATAGGATTATTAAAAAAATAATTATTTGACTTTTACCCTCCTACAACTCCCACCGTACTACCACATCATGCTCACCTCCACTGCTGTGACTATTGTGCCTCAATTTGAGGTGCATTATGCATTTATTTTTATGATCTGAATTATCATTTTGTAAAATTTATTGAGTACTTTATGATTACCAAAAATCATATTAATCGAATATCAATAACTATATGATCGATAACCAAACAAATAAACAATAAGTTTTTCTTTGATAAATAGCATAAAAAATATGCATTTCGATCATATAGTTATTGATATCTGATTAATATGATTTTTGGTAGGCATGAAATACTCAATAAATTCTACAAGTTCAACGGTTCAGATTATAAAAATAAACCCATAATAAATCTCAAATTGAGACACAACCGTCATTATTGTGCCTTTAGCACAACAATGACCCTATTTCCCTCCACTCCGCAATTACAACTGCCACCACCACCACCAATCACTAATCAATATTTGAAAGGGTCCGGACGATTTTGAGTCCAGATCTAAGACAGTTCGATCTAGTTCAGCTTATTGGGTTTATTCTTGAATCTATTTTTTATAATCAGAATTGTTCATATTTTAGAATTTATTGAGTATATTATTCTTGTAAAAAATCACGTTGATCGGATAATGAATACTATGTATTATATCACTTTTTCTAGGAAAAAATAGACGGTCAGAAAATTAACGGTTCATAAAAAAGTGATCCGAATATATCATATCCGTTATCACATCGACATAATTTTTTATCAAAATAATATGCTCAATAAATTTTAAAATATGAACGATTCAGATTATTGAAAAGAAACCCAAAAATAAACCCAATAGATTAGACTAGACCGTCCCGTCCACATACCCCAACTTATTTAAAATTACAATAAAAAATATGAAAAAGAAATCTTTTTTTCCTACTATTTTTTACACATTTTTTATTAAAAACAACCCCTAAATAATCAATTCTTAAAACAAACACTGTGAATGAAGTGCTCCACAGTTTTCAACGGCGCGTCCACCCATGTCCCGTAAAGAGAAATGTCTCATTATTTTTTATTTTTTCCTTTTTATTTGGGTCGGTTCCATTCCTCATTCCATCACTTTTAATTGTATCTTTAAGGAAGTGATAAACAATACTAATTAATTAATTTTTTTGAAATTCCTCTTTCTATTTTTAAAATTGATTGGTACTTCATAAAAGAGATGTAATTAGAAATAATGAAATAAGAAATGTAGCAAAACTCGTCCAATAAACAAGAGTGCAAACTCATGTCCTAGATGAATCTACTTTATTATGGCTTCATTTGGGAAGTTGGATTAATTTTTTGATTTTTTAATTATTTTAGCTCAAACTAAAAGGTTTGTTTAGGTTAATTTTTTTTTTATTTTTTTAACTTTTGTAAGAGAAAAAATAAAATAATTATGATTTAAATATAATATTTTATCTTATTAATATTTTATGGCCATCATGTTGTCTCTTGGCTGGAAAAAGGATTTTAAATCGTGATAGAATATTGGGCAAATTACATTGGTAATTTTTATATTATTTTAATTTTTTATAATTTTAATTGGTTTAATATTGATCTTAAATTTATAATTTTGTCTATTTAATTGATTATAATTTTTAATTTTTTTAATATAAAAAATCTATACATTAACGACATGTGTTATACTTTTATAAATAAATTGTAAACTTGTTCAACTTTTATTTTTATTTTATTTTTTTGGGTCAATAGACAGGAGAGTAATTACAATCATGAGAAATATTTACATAATCAAACAATCCACCAACTCATAATAATTAGAAAGTTTAACAACTAATAACCGCAATTCACCAAGTCCAACAACTAATCCATCAAATCCAAACCCAACAATTACATACAATCAACCTCATAACGGAGTAGAAATAAATTACCACACCATAAACAGTATCAAACTTTTTTCCATAAAATTTGAACGAGAGAACTCATACCACAAAGGGTGCTATACAGCCAATAGGCTAAATGTCCTGGTAGAAAAACTTGCTCAACTTAGCGAGTTTTTTTTTTTTTTTAATTTTTTTTTTTTAGTCTGGTGTCTATGCCAACTTATGCACACCTTAACTAACTTAGTGAGTTAATCTCAACCAACTTAATAATCAGTTTTATTTAAAAAATCTTAATCAGCATTATCAATTGGACCAAATCTATCTATATATTGTGGGTGTTTGGAAAGTGGGTTTTTTTGTAGGTTTTTTTAGTTGTAGGATATTATTAAAGAATTTTTTTTTTTTACGTTTGGGAAGATAGTTAGATTTTTTTGTGGTTGGATGTGATGTTTGTGAGAGAAAAAGTGAAATAATTATGGGGTTTGATGTGATATTTTGTTTGGATTTGTTTTTTTTTGGTTTTGTAACCAATTTGTCTTTTAGTCAAAAAAAAAAAAAATAGAAATAATAATTATGGGCTTCTAATGAGAAGCCTCTTAAGAACTCCAAATTCTCATTCTAAAATTATTAGTCTTTTAATTTACAAAATAGATTAAAACAAAAAATTTTTGGCTGATTTATTTATTTAATTATTTTAGAAATAATAATTATCCCTTAATTTATGGATTTCAAATGGGAAGATAACATAAGTATTTCATAATATGCCCATCCTAATCTCTCTCGTTGATTTCAAAAAAAAAAAAAAATATTAAAACTTGCCTTCCTTCTCTCCCACCTAAAAAATCAAATAATATTTTTCATGAGAATTGTAGGTATCTATTTATATCTTATATATTATATTATAACATAACCAAAAAAGAATTAAAAATCAAATATACAAACAAATAAAATTAATAAATTTGATTTTTATTTATTCAGTTAAAATTTTTTTTTTGCCTCTCAATATCAAATTTTAAATTTTAAAAATCTTTAAAATCTATCTAAACAAATTTAATTTAAAAATAAAACTCACATGTCTATCACATATTTAACTCACATCATAACTTACATAAATAATAATAATTAAAAACAAACAGAAACCACATATATAAATTAAAAAAATAGAAACCCACAATTCCATCTTAAATAAATTGAAAAAAAAAAATAGAAAGACACAAAAGTAAAGAAGATAAGAATTTCGATATGAATCTCAAAAAGATATAATAATATCTAAATTTGAATTATGATTTAGTAATATAATTATCTATTTTTTTGATGTATATCTATCAAAATTTTAAATCACTTAATAGAACAAATTAATCAATTTTTTAAAATTATTGATTTTCAATTTATAAAATAGGTTCAAAAAAACTATTGACGGATTTATTTATTTAATTATTTTAAAAATAATAATTATCCCTATATTTATGGATTTCAAATGAAAAGATAACAAAAATATTTCATAATCTCTCCATCTTAGTCTCTCTCACCAATTTCCAAAAGAAAATATTAAAACTTGCCTTTTTTCTCTCTCCACCAAAAAATCAGATAATATTTTTCATGAGAGTTGTGGGTATTTATCTATATCTTATATATTATATTATAACATAACAAAAATAAATAAATAAATAAATAATAAAAATCAAATATACCAACAAACAAAATTAATAAATTTGATTTTTATTTATTTAGTTAAAATCTTTCTTTTACATCTCAATATCCAATTTTAAATTTTAAAAATCTTTAAAATCTGTCTAAACAAATCTAATTTGAAAATATTTCTCATCATCGTACTTTAAATCAATAAAACTCACATGTCTATCACATATCTAACCCACATCATAACTTACTTAAATAATAATAATTAAAATAAATAGAAATCACAGATAAATTAAATTTAAAAAAAAATGGAAACCCACAACTCCATCTTATATAAATTGAAGAAAAAAAAATATAAACCACACAAAAATAAAGAAGATAATAATTTAGATATGGATCTCAAAAAGATATGATAATATCTAAATTTGAATTATGATTTATTAATATAATTATCTATTTTTTTGATGTATATCTATTAAAATTTTAAATCACTTAATGAGACAAATTAATCAATTTTCAAGTCTTATTTAAAGAATAATTTGATCAGTCATCTCAACTCCTAAACTTCGTGGGCACTAACAGAGGAGCTGACGAATTGGGCTGAGCGAGGTCTAAGTTGTTGGAGGTAACATTCTACTACTCCATAAATTTATTTGTTTTTTAATTTTATTTTATTTTCCTGTTTAATTTTCTTTCTCTGTTGCTGGTTTGGTTTTGGTTTCGGTTTTACTGAGGTTTATGTGTTTGTTTACAAGTTTACATGGTGGAAAAGAATTATTGGTAATGATGTTTGCAATCGAAGTATCTATGATTGTTCTGTACTAATGATTTTGACCGGATTTTGTTTTCTTTAATAAAGACTATAAAATTGAAGAAAAAAAAATCGATATCGAATTTTTTATTTTTTATTGTCATTTTATTTTATAAAAAATGTGAAAAATTATTGAGAATTCAAGATTTTACAATAACATTATATTTTTGTTTAGCTAGGTAAATTTCAAACTTTTAAATATCATTATATTCTTTATTTTTATCCTATTTTTATCCCATTATACCATTTTTGCTATTTGTTAGTTTGTTAATTATAATTCAATTAATTGAAAATGAAAACTTAGTATAACTTTTCATATATATTATAGTTAATTTGTTACCGCTATAGCTGTATATAATAGCATAATATATAAGGATAATCTCTAAATATAATTTCTGTTTTTTTTTTTTTTTTTTTTTTATGTGAGTAAAATAGTTTATCTTAAATAGTATATAAAGGAGTTAGATGACTTCTTTTATCCCAAAAAAATCCAATATATATATATATATATTTTTACTTTTTAATTTTTTAAATTAAAACATCAGTTGTTTATGTCCAAAAAATAAAATTGATAAACACATATCAAAAAACTACACATTTTTTTCTTTTTCTTTTTCTTTTTCTTTTTTTAGTAGGTAGGATATTTACAAATAGAAAATGTTTAAAACCTAAAAAAACTTTTCGTAATCCGACTTACAATGATGTAGTCATAAGTGTCAAGTTTTATACAAATATGATAAGAGAATTAATTAAATTATACATTTTAACCGACCTCATACTCAAACTTGCACTATTTCAAGATGTTATTTCACTATAATTCCAATTAAGAGAATCTTCAACCCTTAATTTTTTTTTATAAAATTATAATTTGATAAAAATTTAAAAAGATGAAGCTTTGGAAATGTTTTTTCCATCAAAATTGATGAAAAGAAAAAAAAAATTGGGATAAAAATGAAAGTTCTTTTAAAAATTGATAAAAATTTAATGAAAAAGTTTAAATAATTCATATCAAATCAAATTTTTTATTTAAATTTAAAATCAAAGTAGATAAAAAAAATTAAAAGAAAATTATGAAAGGTTTAAAATATTTTGAAACCTTTATTATTCTTAAAGATTAGAAATCCGTGTGTATATTATATTCATATTGTATTTTTAGTTATGAAATTAAAATCAAAATAAATGTAACTTAAATTATTAGATTAATAATAGAAACATCATATTAATTATTATTAAATATAACTTCACTTCACATTGAATAATAAAATTGTATATTTATCTTAATTATAACTTTTAAATTTGTGTATTTTCATAATAAGAAAAGGTATGTCATAATCCATTTAATATCTTTTAATTAGGTTTAACTTTTTTTAATTAGGAGTACAAATTATCAAAATTGCACTAAATAGATTTCTATATATATATATATATTAATGTTTTTAAACTAATAATTTGAAAAGTTATAAATTTAAAAGTTAATTTATAAATTTCATGTATACCGCAAGACAAAATATTAAATTGCTTCAAAATTTATATATATATATATATATATATATATATATATATATTTTAATTTTTTTTATCACGGGTTACCATTAGTTGACACATAATCTAAAATTAAGGGTCAAAACGAGCTAATTAAAATGACAGGGGCCAAAATAACACAAAAAACAAAATATAGGAACTATCGATGTAATTTACCTTAGATTTGTTTTATATGAATAGTTTAGTTTTATGAATTTCATTTTTTTAAATATAATTAGTTTTGTACAAATATAATATATTTTGTGAATATATATTTGATGTGAAAATAAAATGATAAAATACACTTAATAATAATATCATTTTGAGAAGTTGTTTAAAAGATGATTTTTTGATTTTTAAAAACGTGTAAAAAATAAAAAGATAATATGATCTAAAATAGATTAAATGCCAAAATTTGGTTTTTACGTCTCGTTTGGAAACAGATTGTTTTAGTAATTTTTTAACTTTTTATAAAAAAAAAATATGTAAAAAAATAAAATAATGATATAATAACTTTTAACTTTTTAACTAAAATTAAAGATCGTCAAACGAAACTATGGCTTAGTTTGAGAAGTGGGTTGGTTTTTTGATTTTTTGACTATTTTAACCCGGGGTTAAAAAGCCTAGTTTAGAAAGAACTTTTGACTTTTTTTAACTTTTTAAATTTTTGTATGAGAGAAAAAATATAATAATTATAAATTAGATGTAATATTTTATCTTATTAAAATTAAAAAGTCTATTCTATTTTTTATAATTAGTTTAGTCCCAAACCCACTTCCCAAATAATGGCTATGTTTCCAAATTAGGCCAACGTATACTCTCTCCTACTTTCTCATTCATTGGATACTCTGTATAGAATAGCAAAATGTTATCCCAAAAAAGCTGTCTTCGAGGAACAGCTGGATGATCCATAGAAAATTTACATGCATAAATTTAAAATATTTTTGGGTAAATTATATAAATAGTTCTTGTAATTTATATAAGATTTTAATTTGCTTGGTTTTGTTCTTTAATTTAACAAATTATATCATTTTAATTTAATAAATAATGGTTTTAAGTTTGGTAGATGGAAAGTCTACACAATGTGTCAATTTGGTATTTATAGTTTACCCAATATCAATTTGGTTCTTATTGTTTTAATTTGCTCGATTTTGACAGGGACCAAATTGACACATTATGTAAATTACAGAGACCAAATTGATACATAGCTTGACTTTCCGTCTACCAAACTTAACAATCGTTATTTATTGAACTAAAATAACATAATCCGTTAAATTAAGAGGTAAAATCAAGCAAATTAAAACAACAGAAACTAAATTAACACATCGTATGAACTACAGAGATTATTTATATAATTTACCCAATATTTTTAATGTTGTGCAATAGAAAATAAAATTCTAACAAAAAAAAAAAAACCTTTCTTATGATCAACAAAATGAAAAAAATAAAATAAAAAATGCTAAGATGGGATGCTTATCAACTCATAATTTGTCAAGAATATGTTTGTGTGATATAGATTAATAAAATATGGAATTTATAAATAAAATAAATTTAAATTATTATTTTTAAAAAAAAAAATTTAAATTCATAAAGTTGAATTTATAAGATTATTAAAAAAATAATTATTTGACTTTTACCCTCCTACAACTCCCACCGTGCTATCACATCATGCTCACCTCCACTGTTGTGACTATTGTGCCTCAATTTGAGGTACATTATGAGTTTATTTTTATGATCTGAATCATTATTTTGTAAAATTTATTGAATACTTCATGATTACCAAAAATCATATTAATCGGATATCAATAACTATACGATTGATAACCAAACAAATAAATAATAAGTTTCTCTTTTGAGAAATAGCATAAAAAATATGCAATTCGATCATATAGTTATTGATATCGGATTAATATGATTTTTGGTAGGCATGAAATACTCAACAAATCCTACAAAATGAACGGTTCAGATCATAAAAATAAACTCATAATACATCTCAAATTGAGACACAACAGTCACTACTGTGCCTTTAGTACAACAATGACCCTATTTCCCTCCACTCCGCAATCACAACTGCCGCCACCACCACTACCACCACCACCACCAATCACTAATCAATATTTGAAAGGGTCCGGACAGTTTTGAGTCCAGATCTAAGACAGTTCGATCTAGTTCAGCTTATTGGGTTTATTCTTGGATCTATTTTTTATAATCAGAATTGTTCATATTTTAGAATTTATTGAGTACATTATTTTTGTAAAAAATCACGTTAATCGGATAATGGATACTATGTATTATATCACTTTTTCCAAGGAAAAATAGATGGTCAGAAAATTAACGGTTCATAAAAAAGTGATCCGAATATATCATATCTGTTATCCCATCGACATAATTTTTTATTAAAATAATATATTCAATAAATTTTAAAATATGAACGGTTCGAATTATTGAAAAGAAGCCCAATAATAAGCCCAATAGATTAGACTAGACCCTCCAGACCGGAGGCAAGCCCCAACTTATTTAAAATTACAATAAGAAATATGAAAAAGAAATCTTTTTTTCCTACTATTTTTTACACATTTTTTATTAAAAATTAAAAATTCAATTTAAATAATCAATTCTTAAAACAAACACTGTGAATGAAGTGCTCCACAGTTTTCAACGGCGCGTCCACCCATGTCCCGTAAAGAGAAATGTCTCATTATTTTTTATTTTTTCCTTTTTATTTGGGTCGGTTCCATTCCTCATTCCATCACTTTTAATTGTATCTTTAAGGAAGTGATAAACAATACTAATTAATTAATTTTTTTGAAATTCCTCTTTCTATTTTTAAAATTGATTGGCACTTCATAAAAGAGATGTAATTAGAAATAATGAAATAAGAAATGTAGCAAAACTCGTCCAATAAACAAGAGTGCAAACTCATGTCCTAGATGAATCTACTTTATTATGGCTTCATTTGGGAAGTTGGATTAATTTTTTGATTTTTTTGACTTTTTAATTATTTTAGTTCAAACTAAAAGGTTTGTTTAGGTTAATTTTTTTTTATTTTTTTAACTTTTGTAAGAGAAAAAATAAAATAATTATGATTTAAATATAATATTTTAACTTATTTTATCTTTTTGTGACTAATTTAACAAAAATAAAAAATAAAAAATAAAATAAACCAAATTAGCCAACATCCCCTATAGTACATGCATCTACAGAAAAATGCGGTGAAGGCTAAGTGGGTGTTTGGGAAGTGGATTTTTTTTATAGGTTTTTTTAGTTGTAAGATATTATTGGAGAAAAAAAAAATTTGTGTTTGGGAAGATAGTTGGATTTTTTTGTAATTAGATGTGATGTTTGTGAGAAAAAAAGTGAAATGATTATGGGATTTGATATGATATTTTGTTTGAATTTATTTTTTTAATTTTATAATCAATTTATCTTTTAGTAAAAAAAATCAAAAAAATAAACTTTCCAAACACCGCCTAAGAATAATTTTTCGAGTCCCGTTTTCGGTAGCTGCAATGCCGGAGACACTAGATTTTTTATCAAGAAATTTATCATAGCACTTACATAGGTATAGAACTCCTACCAAAGCATTAACAATGAAAATTTATTATTAATCCTGAATTATCACTTGGTATTATTTAATTGGATAAATTACAATAATAGCCCTTAAAGTTTAACACATTTTTCATTTAAATCCCTAAAATTTTAATTTTGTCAATTAAGTCCCTAAAGTATTAAATTCGAATCCATTTAGTCCTAAAAATAATATAAAAATAGAATATAAACCTAAAGGTTATATAAAATAGTAATTAGGCCCATATTTTAATTTATTGTTAATTTAATTATCTTCTGCACTTGTATTTTTATAATTGGTGTATTTCTCTCAAACTAATTAATTCGAATTGCTTATATAGGTTTTCTTCTATTTCTATTTTACTATTATTTATTTCTTTTAATATGTAATTATCCATTTTATCTGATTTTTTTGACTATTCTAATATTATTTTATGTTTCTTTTCATTATCTTTTTCTTGTTCCCCTATTATTTATAATTTGTCTAGACTATATAATTACTTAAATCCATTTTTTTATTTTTCTGGTGGTATTAATTCAAAATATTCTTTTAGAGAGTTCTCTTGTAAGGATACGGGTAATAGAGCTAATTGATTAACTTTATCTAATAATAGATGTGGAATTTCATGTATAATTTCTAATTGATTTTACTTAAGATTTTTGTTAAGTTCTTTTAATAACTTGATTATAGTATTATTTTGTTCGATAATTTTTTTAGTGCAATACTATTATTTAAATTATCTTATTCGATTTCTTCAGTATATCTAATGCTCATACATTAATATTGGCAAAACTCAAAAACCAAACTATGATATCAATTCCAAAATACATGCATGGAGGATAATTAAATTAACAATAAGTTAAAATTTCGACCTTATAACAATTTATATGACCTTTGGCTTATGTTTTATTTTTATGTTGTTTTCAGAATTAAACTGATTTAAATTTAATACTTTAAGAACTTAATTGGCAAAATTAAAATTTTAGAGACTTAAATGAAAAAAAAGTGTTAAACTTTTGGGACTATGATTGTAATTTATCCTAATATCTATAGGGTTTTATTTTTATCAATGAGCCATTACAATTATACTAAACTAGCATAACACCCGTGTTATGCATGGGTTAAAATAAATAATTAAATTTTTTTTTTGAAATTAAATCATAACAAAAACTTTGTTTATAATATAAAAGGCAAGTTATTTTACATTAATTAGTTCCCATATAATAATTATATTTACGATAAAATATAAATATATTTCATCTTGATGAATTTCGTAATTTTAGTTTTTTAATTTACCAATTATTCATATCTATGTAAAATCAAGGGAGATTTACCAATAAATCCTAATTGTTGAACTTATGATCCAATTAGTCCCATATATTTTCTACTGATCCGTTTGGTCCTTTCCGTCGATAAAGGACGCAATTGCCATCAATATGGATGTTGGTTTACGTAATACTGCTGGATGTGTTTGTGTTTGGTTAAGCACGTGTGTCTTACGTGGTTAGTGGTATGGTAGGAGTGTAGGCCTGTAAATGGATCGGATTCGGATCGGATCTGTCAAAATCCGAATCCGATCCGATTAAGTCAAACCCGAATCCGATCCGAATCCGTTTAGTCTATATCCGATTATAGATATCCGAATCCGAATCCGATGATTTCGGATATCCGATCCGATAATCCGATCCGATCCATTTATTTATTTATTGAGCTACAATTTTATATAATTTGATTTTTTTTTTCATTTTATGTTTTTTCCATTCAAATTGAGAATAATCGGATCGGATTATCGGGTCGGATCGGATTTTTGCAGATTCAATCCGTTTAATAAACGGATTCGGATTATCGGATCGGATTTTTATATAAACGGATTTGGGTTATCGGATCGGATTCGGGTCGGATTCGGATTAAATCCGATCCATTGACAGCCCTATAGGAGTGTGTTACACCTTCATAATTTGAGATTGGTGGTGGTCACGTGACACATCCGTGGGTGCCACACAACAGGGAAGCACACTAAGGCTTTTTATGCCGTAGTGTTTATGTGGGTTGTGTGACACATGTTGCCATGCGTCCATCTCCTTGACAATGGAAAACAAATCGATACTGTCACAGATAGAATGCAGTAAACACACAGACACACAACCCACACACCATGAAAATGCACACACCAGTAAATATACACACACACAAACCATACACCAAAAAAATGCACACACAAGGAAAACACATCCACACAACTACACCCATCCTAAAAACACAACACACAAACCCCCCGGAAACACACAACCCACAGTCACACAAGCCACACACCAGACTGAGTCAACGTTGCAAAGAACGAAACATCGACGGAAGCTTCAACATCGGTATGCCACCAACAAACGAAAAAATCAACGTTGCAAAAAAACACTGCGAAACACCGCACCGACACACAGCCGTCATAGCAAAACACCGCGAAACGTCAATTTTTCTAGGCAACCAAACAAAAAAGAACCAATTTTCTTCAATTTTCCTAAATTTTCTCAACATCAAGTAAGCAAACCCACAAAAATTACTCAATTCTCAGGCAGTCGAATTGGATTTACCTCTTTGGTTTCCTGAATTTCTCTCTTTAGGGCCATCGAACAACAGACTGAGTCGGGTTTTTCAGAGAAGAAGAAGAAGAAGAAGAAGAAGAGGAAGGACGATGAGAGTGGCAAGCGAAGAGAGAGGAGAGAGAGAGGGGGATGAGATTGCATCTACTGATTTCTATATAAGACGCCATTGAAAATTGGTGTTGGGGTTGTTATTGTAGGGTTGTCCTAAGTGTAATTCCCCAGCATGTTTGTGAGAATAAGAATCACAATGGAATAGCCATTAATGGACAGTGAGAGAATTTGAGAGAGAGAGAGAGAGAGAGAGAGAATTGTTATGTGGAGTGGTTTGTTTGTCTACTGGACGTATGAGTTAAAAATCAAACATATCCAAATCAACAAAGTGAAGGGTATAATTGTCCACGCCACGACGCCATACATGGAAAATAGGATCAAAAGAAATAAATCTCTCCACCTCTAGGACCTATCCGATCAAAAGTTTAAAGTTGGGACTGATGGGTATAACTGTTTATGAGATGTGATTTATTGGTAAATAATCCTAAAAGGAATTACCTTATCTATTTTGTAGAATTCAATTAATCAAAATTGAAGAATAAATAAAAAATAGAAGGAAAAAAAAATAGAGTATCAGTGACCACAATCTTCAACCTACTCCTCAAATAAGATTTCGATGAGTTCGATCTTGTTAAATTGCTAGGTATAACCTCTAAAACAATCTCATTAAATATTAGTTAATTATATTTACTAATTTCTTAGAGGTTAGACCAATTGAATATTTTGCAAGCCCTAAAGCCATTTTCTTAATTTGATCACCATTATAGATCATTTTTAATTTTTGATTTTATATTTTTTACTTGTTTTATATTAAAAAAAAAATAGAACTAATATACTAAAAAAATAAATTAAGCTGAGTATGTATATAAAACAACCTAACTCTAACCCACAGGCCTAAGTTTTTTATTGTATATTTGATTGAAAATATGTTAGACCATTTTAATGGCTAGCATAATAATAAATAAAAACAAAAATAATTTTGATTTTCTTAAATGAAATTTTGAAAGCTTACTATATGGAATTTTGAAAGGAGCATTATTTTAAATTTTGAAAAAGATTTCTATATTAGTTGTAGTATAGATAATGTGACCATTTGAATGGTTTTATAAATTTTAGATTCTATTGCATTGTTTATCATATTTAATGGCACATAATTTTAAATCTTGAAATGAAAAAATATATATTTTTAAAAATCATAAATTATGGAATAATTAGTGTTTTTTTTATATATAATTATAATTAGATTTTAGTGAATTGCTTCCACAATAGTGGCACACAAATTTAAAATTTGAAATAATTGAGCATACTTTTTTTTTAGAAGTCATAATTTACTGAATAATTAGAGTTTAATTGTTATGGTTAAATTAGAGTTAACCAATAGACCTTTTTTAAAAATAAAAAATAAATAGATTTTAGTGAATTGCTTCCATATATAGTGGCACACAAATTTAAATTTTGAAATAGTTGAGCATACTTTCCTTTTAAAGATTTCAAGCCAAGGATAACCTCTTGGGTATTTAAACCAGATTTTAGTCTCAGAAATTACGAATCTTTGTGTTTTAGGCATCGCCATTTGAATTCTAATTTCCACCATCGCAGTTGGTCTCCTAGGAACTCATTGCAAACACAGCCAAGATGCCTCTGGCAAGGAAATGGTGTTCGAGGAGAGCACTACTGTTCGCCATTCTAACTTGAAGTAGGTTTTGAGCTTGAGGTCGAGGTACACTCACACTTCGGAGAAATGACAAGGCCTGAAAAGGTACCTCCGGAATGCAATCTCAGAATTTTCGGAAGTTGAAACAAACTCAGATGCTCTAATTTTCTTTCTCGCTCTTTTGCTTTCGCAGTCCGGAACCTATGTAGCTTCAGATAGGTCCTTGGTAAATACAACTTTTATTAGATCAAAATATAATTACTAATTTGTCCCCTATTATTTTTTTTTAAAATAATAAATCTTACCTCTAAATTAAAGACTTTCACCATGAATTTATTTTAGGTTTAAAATTAATTAAAAGATCGTTCAGTAATATTGAATTTGCACCTTAAGATTTACAAGTAAAATATTTGAGGTTTGTAAAATAATAATTATTTAATTATTTATTTTATTTGTATATTCAAGTTCTCACAGAAATCTTCAATGATTCTTAACAATAAGATCTCTAGATATATGCCGATCATGAATGTTAAAGAATGATACATTTATAATTAATGTGCTCTTTTCAAAATACAATACATATAGGTATACCTTTCTCGTAAAGAAATCCATGAAAACTTTTCAAGAAATAAATTCCACAACTAGGGTTGGGCATAAATTAGGGCTATTTACTTGGAGGCACAAAACCAAGTTCTAACTACTTAAAACTTCCTTAATCTACTTCAATCTCACATTTAAGTTCCCTATTTTGGAAATCCTAACTTTCTTTACATGCTTTTGTGAAAATCTCATCAAGATGAGGTTTTTATGTAATAGAAATCTACTACCCATCTATCTATAAGAAAATATTGAAGAGAAGTAAAGAAAATCCCTATCTTTAGCAAGAAGAGAAGAGACCCAAAGTTTCAACTTCAACGAAAACGCGATCCGCTTGGATGGATAGAAAGCTCTTGGCGTGCTCTTCATTTTTAGATAAGGAACATGGGGTAGAAAATGAAAGAAAAGAGATGAAAACGAAGCTTGAAAGCTTGAAACCTATAACAATGGTGGAAATGAGGAAGAAGAGAGAGAGAGAGAGAGAGAGAGAGAGAGAGAGAAGGAGCAAGAGAGAATAAAGAAAAAGTGGACCAAAAGTGACTTTTAAATGTGCTGAATTCGGACACTTCGCTCGAGTGACCAATCTTTCGCTCGAACGAACAATACGAACTCCCAGAAGTTCAGACCAAATAAGGCAGATTGCTCGAGCGACCACTCCTGCGCTCAAGCAAATCAACAACTCTCAAAATCTCAGACCTACAAAAGTACTGGAAGCGTCACGAGGCCACTCGATCAACCAGTCCATCGCTTCAGCGATGAGAAAAAGAAAAAAAAAATTGGAGTGCTACAAATCTTTTATAAATAAACTATTAAAAGTGCACATGTCATCCACATGAAGAGTTTAGAAAGTTTTCATTATAGAAACACTAAATTAATTAATATTGAGCAACTTTTTTCCCTGTGAGAATGAAATCTGCAGTATTAACAGAAACTCGGCTGACCTTAGCATAATAGAACAAGAAAATGAATACATGATTAGTAGTCAAGATTTGAACTTTAAAAAGGCGATTTCTTCTAAAGGGAAATCTAGCTTGCTCAATGTTGATGGAAGAAAACGACAGAGAGTTCCAAAGCTCCTTCTACTATGAAAGGCCATTCATGACATCGTTAAGCATACCCAAGTTTCGTAAAGGGGCACAATCTAGGACTAGTTTATGAATTTTCAACTTGGGTTTTTTTTGATTTATTTTATTTGAAACCTCTATCGATTTTAGTTGGTTGTGGGTACACTCTTTTTTATTTTTTTTTCTGTTTCACATCACTTTGACACTCAATCTCTATTTTCTCTAAAAAGCCCTTTCTTTACTTTTTCTCTCAGTGCACATCTCTCTATTCTTTAATCTCGCTTATTTTTTTATCCCTTCCCAGGTGTGGTTGCTAGATAAGTTGAAAGTTGTGGACCCTTGCCCCTAGTACTTTATTAGATTCTCTTTCTTTCGCTCACAACTAGTGAGCTTTCCCATAGAGGGGTTGTGGTGCGACTCGACGTGCAGCAAATCTACAACTGACATCGGTTGACGATGCCCTTGTCCAGTTTGGACGTGATCAGACCTGTCTAGATGAGGGAGTGGAATACCCTACTATATTTCCAGTTCGCATTTTGTACTTGGCTCTATACCTCACTGCTTGGAGGATGAGAAAGCCTTCGGCCCCTGCTGCTAGCTTCAGTTGTGCCCTTTCTGGTGAGTGAGTTGATAATGGGAAAAAGACAGAAAACCCGACTCAACTATGCCCTTAGTTTATCATTTTGACTTTTTTATTTTATTTTTTTGGCTTATGCTAAAACAATTTTGACCAATATGAGAGTTAGATTAACATGATTGTTCGACTTTTTGCTTTGAAATCATGTAAGTCAAGCTATGAGTACTGAAAATTTTCATTTTTTGGGCACAAGAAATGGTTCGATTTTGGAAAAATAGAATAATTTTTGAGAAAATTAGTCAACCTCATTAAAAATCCTCAAAAACTATGTTTGCAAATGGCCACTGCTCAATCAACGTTGAATTAACTCTTGAGATGCACAACCTCAGATCTGAACTTGAATTGTCTTGTAGCTGAATCTTCTAACGGAATAGGACAACCAATTTTGAACGAAGATCCGCACGAAGATAAGCCAATTTGCACATGGATAGGATAGCCAAGTTTGAACAAGGATAAGCCAATCAACATGGATGAGACAAGCAGGTTGAAAATGGTTGGGGCCGAACTTCAAGATGAAGTTGCCTACGTATCCCAAAGATGGGAATCAGGCTGTACGTAGTTACCAGGTTAAGGTGCACTCAGGTATTAATACTCTCCTTTTACGCTTTAACTTTTGCCAAGGCCGCCATTTTAAGTTTTCAACCTTGCGAGCTCTATTTTTTCCTTTTCATTTTTCATTCTTCTTTTTTTCTTTTTTTTCTCTTTTCATTTTTGTTCTTTTTCTTTTTTCTTTTTGTTCTTTTTTGTTCTTTTGTTTTTTTTCTCTTTCTTTTCTTTATTTTTTTTTATTTTTGTTCTTTTTTTTTTTTTTTCTTCTTACTCTAACTTTTGCCTAGGTCGCCCTTCTGGGTTTTCGGCCCAACGAGCCTCTCAAGGATAGGAAAGTTTAACTTGTCTAAGCTATCTGAATCCACGAGAATGGCCGTTGTTTGCTGATGATGTAATCTTGATAATATAAGGGGCCATCCAATTGGGTCTGAATTTTCCCCTAGTGACGTTGATAGGAACCTCGATTGTCCTTCAGCAATAAATTTCTTCTCTTCATTTATGGGATTTGACTTTTTTGCTAGTCTCAATTGGTTTGAGAAATAACCCATTTTGGAATCTTCGAGCATACCTGACCATTTTTTTTTTTTTTTTGCCCCTAGTTCAAGGGCTACTTCTCATTTAGTTATACAAGCTTCCTTGGATGACATACGACCTTATTGCCCCTAGTTCAAGGGCTGCTTCAAATCCGGCCATGAAAGCCTCATATTTTGGTTGATCGTTGAACATTCTGAAAAGCATAGGGGTTGAGTCTTGAGGCTGAGAGTGATCCTATGCTGTACAATTTCAAGATCAATTACAGGCATGTCTTCATAGGACCATGCAAAAAAAATGTTTTTGAAATCTTTTAATAAAACGACCAGTCACTCATGTTCCTCTGAAAACAAGATAGAACTAATCTAGACCAAGCCAGGATCCTTCTCAGTACTCACATTAACATACATGATTTCATTCATTAAGGGCTTAGCACGCCTCTCTTCCTCTTAGCTGATCAAATTTTTATAAATCCCAAGGAATTCCTCTCTCTTTGTTTTCATCACAGTGTAGAAAAGTTTTAAAAAACTTTGGTCAATGCCATGATTTAAAGGCACAGAGAAGTAGGTGAAAATTACTGTCGTTTCATTCAGATCTTCTGGCTCAACTGACTCAATGATAGAAACAGACGCAAAAGAAAGAGTGAAAAGACAAACAAAAACAAACAAGAAAATGATGTCCGAGTTAACATGCCCGAAATCACCTAACCCCAACATAACAAGACTGACTCAATACAACAAGATTGACTCAATACCCAAATCTCAAAGTAAAATAAATAGCATTTTCAAAGTTGTAAAACAGTGCGTGCCATCTACTACATCTGGAGTAAAATGAGCGCCATCATCAGGTGGTTCATCCCCGATTACATAGTCACATTATCCGCTAAGTTCATCGATCCAGTGCCGATAAACTTTGTAGGATCCCTCTGGAGTGATGACCTTATTGTCAATCAGATCTTGTATTTCATAGCGAAAATGAAAACAACAGTCAATTTCATGGCTGGTTTGTTGATAGAAGGCACAGTACTTGGCAGCGTTATATTTGGCTGGAAAGGGATTAGGAAGAGGCCGAGGGTCAAGGGATTTGAGATAACCTTGTCCTATGAGGATTTGGAGATCTTTGGACAAGGTCATGAAAAAGAGATTGAAGATGTAGTTACTAGTCCTGACAGGATTAACAGAGGGGTCAACAGGTGTTGACCCGGTTTGATGATCTCTTACGAGTGTAGGATTGGAGTTGAAATGGGTATTTCTGGTATGGCATCCCTATTCTTGGCTTGCTCATTGATTCAATATGCTCCCAACCTGAGTGACAAAAGTGTCATCCACAGTCTTTGTAACAACTGCAAGCATTTGCTGCTTGTTCAGCCTTTTGACCTTCAAAATCTCAACAGCACACTGAAGATGTTCATAAGGATCAATACTTGCCTCGGCCTTGTTCTTGCGACTTGCTTCAGCTTTGCCAATAGATTGGGTGGCTATGTTGAGGCGAGGCCCAGTTGTTGTTGACATGTCGTCACCCAGACTTGAAACGGCTTCGGGTTGGCCTTCTTCAAACATAGCCCGTCCCAAGATTGGGGGGCCTTTTGACGTGAAATTTCTGGTATGTGATGTGGTCGATGATGGAGCCAATATCCCAAAGGCTAGATCTGTCATAGTTTTTTGAAGATCTTCAATCATACTCATTAGCTCAGAAGTAGTGGGTTCATGGGTTTGAGAAGATTGGAGTTCAAGTGCATCCATTATACACAAGTTCATGCTTTCTGGAATGAACACCTTAGGCTTGGGTAAACTGGCCAAGGTGATGTATATGTTAGGGTTGTAAGTGGATGGTAGTGTATGAATTAGGTTAAGGTGTGAAGGTAATGGGTTAGTGGTGATATGAGGTCTTTTTGGTAGAGCTATGATCTCTTCATCAATAAGTTCCTGAATCTTATGACGGAGGCGGATGCAACGGTTTGTATCATGACTGTGTTGTTTACAGTGTTTAGCAGGGTCATATCCTGGTGGAAGAGGATTTAGAAGTGGTCGGGGTTCTAGGAGCTCTAGGTGTCCTTTTTCTAGTAGTGTTTTTAAGGCTTGAGAGAGACTCATGTAAAAAGGATGGAAATTTCAGGCTTGGGGCCGAGTTGAAGTGGTTGGTTTTTGGCTATTATCAGCAAAAGGGTTTTGATAGGAGTGGTGACAGTGTTTACTTCTGAGCATTTCGTAGTGCTACCACTAGTAATAACATTGGAACTGCGAATAACATTCTTCCTCATAAGCTCATTACCCTCCATAATGATCCCTTGTTTGATAGCATCCTCGATTTGAACCCCAATTTCATGGAGGTCCTTAAAGTTGAATAGTGGGAGGACTATCATTTTCTATAACCACCTTTCATGCAGATTTCTAACAATTATAAGAACTTGCTCTTTCTCTGGAGGTCTGTTTGCCATCATAGCCGCCTTTGCCGTCCATCGAATAAAAAACTTTGAGAAGCCCTCCTTCGGTTCCTGATGCGTTACCTCAAGATCACGAGTTGTGACATCGATCTGCGTATTGTAGGAATATTAGGCAACGAAGGATTCAGCCAACTCTTGCCAGCTCTGTTTCACAGAGTCCTCTAATTTCGCATACCAGATGGCAGCTATTCCAGACATGGTTTGGCCGGATAGTGCGAACTTCTGAACTCGGGTAAAACCCATTGGTCGCAAGATATCAGAAAACAGATGCAAATGCACCATTGGATCTCCAGAGCCATCAAAACAGTCAATATGCAGCATCTTGAACCGCTCTGGCAAAGTAACAGCGGATTCAGTATATCCATCCTTAATACCCGGAATAAAGCTAACCCCCTACGCTTTATTGAATAGTTTTTCAAGTTTGTTGACTTTGAGCAGGGTCGGGTCAAACTCTAACTCGCAAGGTGCCTTGGCTGGAGCTTTGGACATTTAAATCGGGATTGGATCTGTCTGGACTGAAGGAATAGGAACACCCGGTGGATCTTGAGCTGTATTGCAGCGGTGTCTGGTATAAGAGTAGCCACATTAGGTGCATGAGAAACAGAAGCCGCAGTCGGCTGATGTTGTTGATGTTGCAACATATTCATGACCTCGGCTTGGCGGGTCATGTTGTACTAGAGTGAGTCGACTGATTGCTGCAGATGGAGTAGTAATTCCTTCAAATCTGATGAGGAATACTGAGCCATTCTAGGAGTAGATGACGGAGCTTGAGGTGGACTAAGTATAGGTGAGTTGAGGGGTGATTGTTGAAATTGCTAAACTGGTGAACTTTGCTCGACTCTTCTTCGCCTTGCAACTGGTGACAGTAAAGCAAACACTGGCTGCTCCTAAACTAAATCTCTGACCGCACAAAGTCTATCGACACAAGTTCAGAGTACCCGGGAGATATCGGAGCCTTTTGAAGCTTTGGTTCTAGGACTACCTAGCAAAAGAGAAAACAGGCAACATCTCAGCCCAATTTCACTAGAATAGATATGATCATAGCTGAGTGATTGTACTCCCCGCTTAATTCTGCCCTGAAATAGATACCAACTGTACCACTGATATGAACATTCCTGTACAGTTTCATTGTAAAGCACATACCAATTAAAAGAGAGCCAAAACACCCCTATGAGGGGGTAGGGTTACCCTGTCCTAGTTTTTGTCATGGACTAGGGTTTCACTACTTCAATCAAGCGGTTTTACGCAATCCTACATACGGTTGAGCATCATGTCCTAGTTTGGAACAGTCACTATGGCTTTACTATATACAGCTAGGCCAAATGGTCAAAGAGGGTACCTCAGCAAGACTACCTAATATGCCTCTCACACCTAATACCAAGAAGTGAAATCAAACGGTACAGCGGTAGTCTAGATCCAAGGGTTGTGTTCCCAACATGGTAGAGCCCACGACTGGTCAGCCTTTTGGCAAGCTTTTGGGCAAGCCTCCGGCAAACCGTTCAAGAATAGCAGATGGCAAACACAGTGACTTAAACGCACTAATGCAAATGCAATGCAAAGAACATATAAGTGTAGATAAAATTTTACATCATGAAGTTCAAGTCAAGTTCTCTAATTCCCTAGGAGAGTCGCCAGAAACTGTAGCTTGCTTTTTGTGCTCTTTTCGGATACGACTAGCCTTACAGATCGGACTTCTGTGGTTCTGAATTTGATCTCACAAGTGCAATATGAAATAGATAAACACAATAGAGTCCAAATCCAGCAATTCTTTTAGAAAATCGATTTTGAATCAAAATGTCAAAAATGGACTGTCTTGCCAGATTACAGAGTCGCCACCTAAATATTTGTGAAAAATCTAGGAAACCCATGACTCGTGCTAAAGGCCACTTATCCGTCATCACCAAAGTGTCTCGGTTCGAGAAGTTAGGTACGAGAGGAGAAGGTCATGAATTGAGCACTCCACTCGCCTGATCAAAGATCGGCCTCTACTAATCATGATGTGATTCTTATTTACATTATATGCTCTTGTTCTGGTTATTAAGCTAACTTTACTATGTGTTACACACAAGTATAGACTAATTTTCAAAAATTGGAACATTTTGATTTCATGTTTGTTAAAAAATTGTTTCGAATATGTACTATTTAAAAAAGTGATCTCATATGCACATTCATCAAATTATCTCAACTTAAGCAATTAACCTTCATCCACAAGCATTCAAGCAAGTATAACACTTAAGCACTTGGCCTCATGGTAATCATGTTTGACATGGCAACAATCACATGCATGCGATATGCTAAAGCAATGAAGCTTACCCCAATTCCCGAGGCGAGCCAAAAGAGAGAAAATAGTTAGAAAAATGCATGATCCTAACTAATGAATTATGCCTAATGCAACACATACAATATGCAATTAGAAGTTCGGCTACTAGCAGAGTATATGAATCAATTTGATAGTATGTAGTTTTAAACACGTGTTCAAAGAAGTATTTAAACGACAATGCTTGTTAGAATGAGGAGCCGAACCTTATGCATGCAAGACACATGGATGCAAATCATGAAAAATGCTAAACGAAATATGATGCTCTAAACTATTCATCATAAGCGGGTAAATAAAATGGAGAAAGACGAGGGGTTGGAAGACATACACATTATTACAAGTTTGCTCATGCGCATGAGGGTTTGAATGAATAAATTAGTTAAGCTACTTAACTAATTATTACAACAACGAATTTAACTAACTATTCTAACTAATTAAATAGTTACAACACACTCTAATTAATTAACACAAATTAAGTAATTAGTTACATTATGTAATTAATTAACTAAATAATTAATTACAAGTTCACTAATAACATACTACTATTAACAAATCTAACGGGTCCTGACGAGCAAGGAAATGACCTATGTATGCACATGAATTCTCCCCTAAGAATGCCTCTGCACTGTTTTGCATCTCAGCCTCTGCTCTGCTTTGTGAAAAAAAAAGTGGTATTGCTTGGTTGAAAAAGGTAGCCAGTAGGCCAGAAGTGGTGGCCAGCTACCCACTAATAATGGCCTACTGTATGATAAAGGTGGCCTGCCGGCCACTAATGTTTGGTTTCTTCTACTGCAACAGAAAACAAACAGGGTACAAACAGAGCATTCTTAAGGGATGTTTGTCTACCCTGTCTCTCCTTATTATCAGACAGCTCAAAGGAGGGGTAGGCTCGATTCACAAGCCATCAATCGGCACAAATTTATTGCGTGATGACTTATGAATCAAAGGATACAATTTCAATAAATGCACAATTAAAGACTCATAAACCTTTTCCCTATCATGATATTGATCAAGGGAAGCGGTTGATATCGACTCTTGAACCGCTTTCATCACTAACAAGTATGAAATGACTTAAGACTCAATAAGTTCAATTAACGTCTGATTGAATCCAAACCATTTTATTAGCTTGCTCTATTTTAAGCCATTGATTATCCCTTTTAATTACCTTTTCATTCATTAGTCATTTTAATCCAAAATGAGCATTAAGTCTACTACAGGAGGGAAGTGTCAAACAAAGGGTTATTTTGGGCATGAGAGAGATGTCATGCCGTTGGTAATGAACGTCCGAAGAGATTAAACCATTAGGCACAACGATCTCTATCTCAAGCTTAAACAAACAATTGGTTTGAAACGACTCTCAAAGCAAGGAAGAAGCCAATAAATGAGAGAAGTATAGAGATGATTAGAGATGAACACAAGTATGGAAAGCTTGAAATACATGTTGCCAATTTAAATAGGTTGGTGTCTAATGCCTAAAACACCAAACCTATGAGGACCGTTACACTACAAGCACGCTATACAAAACATAAATGAAATAAACAACCTAAAACAGTCCTAAAATAGCTCAAAACAGTGCTGGAATTTTAGGATAAAAGCTTGAAAAAGTTAGCTAAAATAATGGAGAATTTGAGCTAGTAAACAAACATAAGGAGGGGTGACTAACCCCTCCATTTTTGGGACTGCAAAACAACATTTTTAGCCTCTGAAAACTTTTGAAAATCAGTGGTAAAAAACTCAAAAAAGAGTTGAGGAAGAGATGGGAAATACAAGTGTAAAGGCTTAGGAGACAAGATTCAAAGAAGGATGATAAACCCCTCTACCTTTAATAGCCTTAAACCACAAGCTTCAGCCCATAAAAATATTGTAAAAATAGTTCAAAAATAGCAAGAAAATATAGGGTAGAAGTAGTGTAGAGATGCTCAAAATTATACCTCTTGAAGCAAGATAACTCTTTTGTTAACAAACCCACAAGTGCTCACTCTCAAGGGATGAGATTTGAGCTCAAGAATCTCAGTAAGAAGAGCTAAATTTTTGGTTTAGGAAGTATAAAGAGAGAGAGTGTATAGGTTGCAAGATAGAGAGAGAGAGAGAGTTCTATGCAAGTACTTGGCCTTTTGAAATTTTTTCTAACCTAAAACCAAGAGGGAAGGTCCTCTATATATAGAAAACATGTGCCTCAGGTCAAAAATATTTGTATAGGAACAACTGGTACAGTACATGCATTGTGGGAACAATTGGCAATAAATATCTGCAAAAATCTATTTTTTGACACAAGTGGCCGGCAGGCCACTAATAGGGGGCGGCCGTACACTATTAGTGGCCGGCCAGACAAAAATCTATTTTCAAACCCGACTTCAAACAGGCATATCTTCCTCATCCGAACTCGGTTTTAGGTGATTCTTGAGTCTAAATTGAATACTCGGAAGTCTATTTTCCAATAGTGGTAGCCTCACATCTAAATTCTAAGTGTGCAAAGAGATATGCCTATTTTAGTGAAGGCTACTCATTTCTTTCTTAATGGATTGATGCCCGACCTCTTCCTCAACTAGTTTTCTTCTTTTCCCTTCTATTTCCTCTAACTCCAAACCTATAAATAAGATGTTTTAAAAGATTTTTCAAAGAGTTCACTTCATTTTCACTTATTTCGACTTTGTCCTTATTTGATTTACCGAAAAGTGCAATATTTTAAACGAAATGCGAGTCTCAAAATATCGTAGAAATATTTAAAAAAATATTTTGAAAAAAAGAGTTTTAAGGTCTAAACTAGTTTTGGTAAAAAATAGGGTGTAAGGTGGGCATTTAGAAGCTCTTCTTATTGAAGAAATCGAACGTTTGTACATCATAACTTTCATCATTGAGTGATCAACCTGAGGCGCCCAAGTCTTAAGGACGGTTAAAAATGGAGTGTCTACAGCTGGTCCCCTCTCCCTAGAATCACGGCCAAGGGAATGTGATCTGTTATAAGCATGGTTACAATGAGTATATGCATCAATTATCAACTATCAGATGGTCCTTTACCTTGAGCAATGCTAAAGAGAGCCTAGCAGCACCAAAGCTTGATGAAATCATCTTGGACAACAAGTAAAGTGTTATTTATAAACTCCACTCATTTCATATTGAAGGTAACTAAGTTGAACTGAATTATACTCACTTAAACACAACTGAATACACTCTCTCTACACTTAGAGAGAACATATCATCTTCTCCGGTCACTAATTCCTACGCCAGAGGGGTTATCCGGCCAACCCCAGCCGGGTAGCTCTAACGGTGCTCTTTGTTGTAGGGTCTCAGTTCCTGGATAGTCCAATCGGGTGCGGAGCTCCGGTCCATAATCATCTAGTGCGGTATTCAATACGCACAATTACATACATAAGATGGAGAGAATTAAAGTCCAACAAAAATGAGTTAATATTGTCGTCTTTTTCATTTTATTGATTGGAAAAACCACGTGAATAATACACATAGTTCAAGGTGTGGGTATCCGATTTTTGGGCCATGTTTGGTTTGATTTCCAAAAATTTGTTTCACAATTTTTTTTTATAAAAAAATAAAAAATTAGTTTCATGGAAAAAAATAAAAAAACGCTTGTCATTTTCAAAATTTAAAAATATATTTTTGATATTTATTTTTGTTAAAATAGTTTCTAATTTTCTATTATTATTATTATTATTTTTTTGAGAGATTGAAACCACACATTGTCTCCAAAATTCTGTCATCTTATTCATAATACTCTAAAGTCATATGGTTGTTAAGACAAACTAGATTAGATATATTGATAAAAAACCAGATTAGATATGATTAGCAAACCTAGGAATGTTAAGACTTGTTTGGCATGTGAGTGCTTTAGTCAAAAAAGTTAAAAGTTATTAAAAAAATTAAAAAATTTATAATCTATACAAAAAAGTTAAATATTTATTTTTCTCTCTACTTTTTGCACATCTTTTCGTAATAAAACCAAAAAGTCATTCTAAACATACTATTTTTTTTTATCTCATATTTTAGCTAAGAAATTAAAAAGTTACTAAAATAGTATGTTCCCAAATGAGGCCTTAGTCTTAAGATTATCATTCTTGTGTTTTATCCAATATTTAGGCATCGTTTGGGAATAAACTATTTTAGTAATTTTTTTTTTATATCTTTTTACGAAAAGATGTGCAAAAAATAGAGAGAGTGATGTGGCAATTTATAATATTTTTTGACATTTTGACTAAAATATATAGTTGAAAAATGAGGCCTTAGATTGTCTTAGGATTATAAAACGAGACTGCCAAAATCTTTTTACTTTTACAATTTAATTAATTAGTTTAATTTTTTTTTTAATAATTCTCTATTTTATATCACATCTTCTTGAAATTTAATAATCTTGATACTATATGGATGGACTAACAGAATTATTAATCCAATCCTAATCCCCTGTCAACCTAAACAAGTTGCACAATTGTATTTTAAAATTTTCATCAAAGTGAGTTTGCATTATAACAAAAGACAATAACTTGAGGGGAGTTAAATTGAAAGAGTGTATGTATTTAGGTATTTTGTTATGGGTGAGAAAAATTTTTCTCATAGATATTAATCTAACAATTAATAGTTAATATTTGTCAAAAAAAAAAAAAATATATATATATATATGAAAACAAGACAGGAACTTGAGCACCAAATTGACCTTTAAGCTTTGAAATTTGGAAAGAACATGGACAATTTTTGAGTAAAGAAGGAAAAATTATTAGATAGTCAGCGACCTCACATGATCATGTTCTCACCGATTATAATTTATCGTGTTCTTCCATATTTTTTAATTATTCAATACACCAATGTAAGTTGATTCAAGTGAAAAAGAATTTAGATTGCTTAAGTAAAGGTCTTGAGTTTGAGCTTTTGTGAATGCAATAAATTCTCTTGAAAGAGGATCCCGCATATACGCACGACAACTTTCTCGACAGATTAGTCCTGAGTCTAAAAAATTTAAAAATACCGTGGAAGACCTGAAAAAAAAAAAAAAAACAAAAACAAAACTATTCAATACAAATTTGTAAATTCCACTCATTCCATCACTCACAATAGAGCATCACATCAAAGTAGGTCAAAACCAACAAATAATTTTGGTACAGAAGACGACTAACACAGTAAAAGCACACCCTTCTTTCACAGCTTTTTAAACTGACAAATTTTTCCCATTGATTAGATGTTTATTTGAAACTTTTGCAATAAAACAAAACTCAACACTCAATCAAGATTTTATGAAATTCTCCTTTAGCTTGAGAACTACAGTACAACGACACAATTCATTCGATCCTACTTGGATGTTCAAAACTTTACTCAAACAAAAATACCCAGCTCAATCAGGAATTTCATCAAACAAGTGGAGAGATCCACAAAAATTTACGCTCTTTTTAACTACTCCTGTTTTAGAAACTAATCTTACAAATATCAACATCATGACCTCATTGTGATAAAAAATTCATTCCATATATCATCGCCCAATGAAACAAAATCTTCACACCCAATGTAAAATATAACAACAATTTCAATAATTTACAAGAATCAAAGAAAATAAATGTTCATAAAATCATCATAACCAACAAGAAAAAACACTGATCCAAGCGAAATAATCTTTCTTGGATATGCAGAGCGATCGGGATAGGGATCGAGACCGAGTCAAACAGGAGAGTCGGCTCGGAGAGAAGATCGGCAGAGTGGGCAACTGGAGTGAGCAGTGAGCCACCTGTCAACACAGTCGGAGTGATAACAATGGTGACACTTTGGCAACACCTTCACTTTGTCTTCATTTTGGAATATTCCAAGGCATATGCAACACTCGGAATCATCGACTGTCTTCATTGCTGATGAGTTGTGCAATATGATGGGAAGCTGTTGATTGTTGAGGGGTGGAGACCTTGGGGGGGTTGGGGTTGAGACGGCGGCGCGTGAGGGAGGTCGGAGGAGGCGGAGAGGAGGAGGCGGAGGCGGCAGACCCATCGGGCGTAGATGAAGAGGAGTGTGATGAGGAGGATGAAGGCGACGAGGACCACGATGGAGAAGAGGGTACGGCCTCGGATTTGTAAGTCTCTGTCGTCCAATTCTGGGTAGCGCCAGTGGAATGGTTGCGGTTCTTGAGATGCCATTTGTTGGAGTTTGATTGCTGTTTCAGCTGCTGGTGGCTGGTGGAGATGGCGGCGGCGGCATGGTGGGGGATGAGACCAGACAGCTAGTTATTGGGATAGGATCTGAGATTTAAGCGTTTTCGACTCCAGTGTTGTCGTGGGTTGTATAAAATGATTTAAATAATTATATATTTTTTTATTTTGTGGAATAATATAAAAAAAAAAATGATAGGAGTATGATTTAAATAAATTTATTTATTTAGAATAAGTATATCACTTGATTTTTTATAAAAGAAATATGTAAAATCATAACAAAGTTATCTAATTTATGCTAAATAATGTCAAGTGAGAGAAGTAGATAAAGGTGTAGTGAGAAGGGAAAAACGTTACACACTCGCAAGTACAACGCGTGGACAGCGTGATACGATTTGAATTAGGAAAGTGCACATGGACCGTCTATTGTACTAGAGAATTTTTTGGATGGTATTAGGTGATCGTGAAATATTATTCTACTATTATATTTTTTATTTAGTAAGTTATTTCCTAAAAATTTAATAAAATGTATTAAGTTATGAACAGGATCGGCCCTGGGCTAAGACCATTGAGGTCTGTGTCTAGGGCCAAAAAATTAGGTTAAAAAAAAAGTTTCAAAATTCATTATCTTATGCTATATCAAAAATTCAAAATGGCTCAAATTTGTTTAACTAATTTAGGACAGTTTAAAATGCTTCAAAAGTTCTATTTGGCCCAATTGATAAAAGGCCTAGTTAAAGAATATTTATAAGTGTTAGTTGTTAGTCTAATTAAATATATATATATATATATATATAATATATGTATGTCTGTGGGGCTTATTTTTCTTTATTATCTTTTTATGGCTCAATTATGTGTTTTTTAGTGATTTTTAAATATTTTACGCAATTTTATTTATTTATTTTGTAGATACATCTAATTTAGATACACTTAAAAACTATAATATTTGTGTTTTTAAAAAAAAAAAAAAAAAAAAGTTACCAAATACAAAAAATATAAAAAAATACGAATTGTAAACTCAAATAATTATTTTTCAAAATTCTAAACCAAACAGGATGATTTTTATTTTTATTTTTATGAATATCTAAAAGGCCCCAAAAAATTATTTCGCCTTAGGCCCTGAAAACTCAAGGCCGGCCCTAGTTATGAAAAATTCAACCTATAACGTATTTTGGGACCAAGGTTCATGGTTGGATGTAATGTTTTGAAAATTGGACTGGTGAGTGAATTAGAAAAGGGATTGAATAGACGGGTTATCGGTTCAACCGTCGGGTCAAAGTAATTGATTAGTGACGTGATAATTAATATTATATAAGAAAAAACGAAAGAAAGAAAAGAAAAAAAAATACAATAATTAAAGATTTTCCAACCGCCGGGTCGTTTCATAACCGGTACTGGGTCACCGATTTTCTCGGTTGAACCGGCAATTCTTTCGGTTTTTAAAATCTGAGTTGGTTTTCAACCTAGTCCGGGTTTTGGGATTTTTCTGGATCGAAACTAGGCCTGGGTTTCTGTTCTACCGGTTCGATCGGCCCGTCCAGTCCAGGTTTTAAATCATTGATTGGATGTTTATTAGTTATAAGGACAAACTTTGTCGATAAGTTCAAAATGTATTTTTTGTTAATTTTTTTAAAATTTCATAACTTTAGTTTTATAAATTTATTTTTAATAAAATTGATATATGTGGATTTGTATTTTTGAAATCTTTTAAATAAAATTAATATTGAATATGAATTTTAAAAAAGATAATAGATTTTATTTTTCAGTTAATCAAAACAACGAACAATATTTTTTGAGCGCCCGAAACCACTTTTGCCAATTTTGTATGGATAAATCTAAAACAAATACATGGAATAAAAAAAAATCGTCCAAAACAAACTATCGATCCCAAACTTATGACTTATTAAAATTTAGCACCATAAACAATTAAACAGATAGCTAATTTACTTACTCTATATGTGTATCTATCTAAATATGAACTTATCTATTTAAATTATGTCTCAATATTATAATGTATGTATTCAAATTACTTTAAACTATATGTTCCAAGTAAATGCCCTGTATATACCTATCTAGTCAAATTGTGTCCAACTATTTTTAATCTATCCATTCAAATTATTTTAAATTATATGTCCCAAGTAAATGCCCTCTATATACCTACATGTCCAAATTATCCAAATACTTTAAACCTATTTGTGCAAATTATTTTAATCTATCTGTCCCAATTATTTTAACCTATTTATTTTAATCTACCTGTCTTAGTATTTTTGCTTGTCTCTCCAAATTGAATCTATCGATTGTAATATTTTTTATTATCTATCCTATTATTTTTTGCTTATCTATTCAAATTTTTTGTTTATTCAAATTGGTCATGGTAATCATTATTTGTGTTAAAATTTTGATAATGGTCACATGGTTATTCAAAAGTTGATTTGTTTTGATTTATTTACATCACATGGGTAGAAAATTAGGTGTTATAACCCAATCAATGAAAATAACTGAGGGTTTGGAAACTGGTAATAAAACAATGGCCCACAAACCCACAATTTCTCTCTTAAAAATCCAAAAAACAAATAGACCAATGTGATGACCACTTGATATTACTAGAAACTGACATTTTTTTAGAAAATAAATGCTCGAAACTGGCATCGGCAAGTTCGGATAGATAGATCTTGAAAAAATACATGGAATCAAAAAAAAAAATTCATTCAAAACAAACTACTAAGTATAAAGTATGACCTGTTAAAATTTTAACACCATAAATAATTGAACAGATAGCTATCTAAAAATGTAATTGATTTGAACAGATAATTATTCGTAAAACACATACCTTTATCGCCTTAAAAGGTTAGTGCTTGGATCTATTGCCAAATAAGTTTAAAAATTAGATTTATGGCTCGAGCTCCTTTAATTTATTTCGTTTTAAGAATAATGCTATACTTTATTATTTTTTGTTTCACTTAGGTCTCATTTGGGAGCAGGCTATTTTAGTAACTTTTTAGCTAAAATATGAGGTAAGAAAAACTAGTATGTTTGGGATGACTTTTTGACTTTTTACGAAAAGATGTGCAAAAAGTAGAGAGAAAAGGGAATTTTTGATTTTTTGGTATAAGTTGTTGACTTTTTGATTTTTTTGGTAACTTTTTAACTTTTAGGCTAAAACAGTCATTTACCAAACGAGGCCTTATTTTAAGAATATATGTGTTATCTTATGTGTCAGTACTTGTATTAAAAATAGACATAAATGATAGGATCCGTCACACTGATAATGTGCTAACACATAATATGATATATTAAAAATTATGAAAAGATAATAAGTATAACATTATATTGTTTAATCAATAATATCATATTAAAATACCATGTAAATTTGTCTGTGATGACATGAACTAATTTCCTCTCTTCTACTGCTCATAAAGTCTGGTCTGGGTGCGAAAATTTATTTCATAATCCATTGGCATCACCTTCTTTTTGATGCCCCATCACCAAATGCCATGTCTGTTATTGTTCTTTAGGCCTTGTTTGAGAAGACTAAATAAGTCTACACTTTTTATCTTTTTATCTTTTTTGAGTCACATCAATCAACATCTCATCTCTACTTTTCTACACATCTTTTTATAAAAAGTCAAAAAGGGCACTTATTTAGAACATCCCAAACAACCCCTTCATGACCTATTACAAAATTGTAAGTCTGTGTTTGGGAAGGGCTCCCAGGCTCTTTGAGCCATATAATGACAAAAAAGGCTCAAAGAGCCACTAAAAGACAAAAGCAAAAATCTTGCTTTGCAAGTTCCAACTCTAAGCTGAATTCACAAAACTACCCCTCATCAAAGAGGGGCATGCGGCAGCACCAAAAAAAAAAAAAACCCAAAAAACACATTTTCCCAGAAAAACAAAGAAAGTTGAAAAAAAAAAAAAATTTTTTGTTTTTTGTTAAAATATTTTATAAAAATAAATTCAAACTCTATTTTATAAAAATAGTTTTAAATATTTTAATTTTTTTGTTATGTGTTTTGGTTATGATTTGAGTGTAGAATTGTGAAAGTAGTATGGAGTTTCAAGTTATGTGTTTGGTTATGAGTTTTAAAAATAATTTATTACGTGAGTTTTATTTTATGTGTTTGGTTACGATTTCAGTGTAGAGTTGTGAAAGTAGTATGGAGTTTTAATTATGTGTTTGGTTATGAGTTTTAAAAATAATTTATTACGTGAGTTTTATTTTATGTGTTTTGGTTACGATTTCAGTGTAGAGTTGTTTTTAAATTTAAAATATTAACATTTTAAACTATTTAAATTGTTTGAATATTTAAATTATTTAAATTTTTACGATTTAAATTTTTTGAATATTTATTTTAATTTTTTACTATTGAAAGAATTTTTAGATTATTTACATTATTTAAATACTTAAAATAAAATTAAAATAAATATAAAAATTAAAACGCAAATTAAAATAAAAATACAAATAAATATTTAAAGTTAAATTAAAATTAAATTATTTAAAAAAAAAAACGTAAATTAATAACAGTAATAACATTTGCTAATAATTTACAAAAAAAAAAATAATAACATTTTAAATTAATAAAAACGAAAAAAAACGTAAATTACAAATAAAAAACGACAAAACCGTAAATTAGTAATTAATAAAAAAAATTACAAATAAAAAAAAATTTATTATAAAAAACGACAAAATCGTAAAAAACGACAAAACCGTAGAAACGTAAATTAATAATTTTGTGAATATTTATTTTAAATTTTTGCTTATTAAATTATTTACATTATTTACATTATTTTAATACTTAAAATAAAATTAAAGAACATGAACTAATTAAAGTATAAAAAAATAAAATAAACAAAAACATAAACTTTTTTTAAAAAAAAGTTAAGCAAAACACGCCAAATCCAAAATAAAAAAATATATATTTTACCAAAATAAGCCAAAATAAAACCCAAAATAATAAAATAATAAATTTTTACAAAAAACGCCAAATGAAAAAAAAAAATTTATTTTACCAAAATAAGCCAAAATAAAACCCAAAATAATAAAATAATAAATAATAAAATTTCAACAAAATACAAAAAACGTAAATTGGCCAAATCAAAACCAAAAAAAAAAAATTTTTTTTAAAAATTAAGCAAAAAACGCCACATCCAAACCCAAAATTAAAATAAATAAATAAAGCAAAATATGGGAAATCCAAACCCAAAATAAAAATCAAAATAAAAAACAAAAGAAAAAAGGGCAGTTTGGTAATTTATCAGGATGACACCTCACCAAAAAGCCAAAAAGCCACAAAAGCCAAAAAGTCCTTCCCAAACCAGATTTTTGAGCCCAGGCTCATATAGCCAAAAAAGTCAAAAAGCCAAAAAGCCAGCCCACTTCCCAAACGGAGGCTAAATTACTTTGGAAAATATTTGGGACCCCTTTTAGGGAGACTCCACAAATCCACAGTGATGTGGACCAATGATGTGTTTGTATTTTTTTTTTATTTCTCTCTCTTTCTTAGTTGGACCAATCACAAGTGAGTGAGAGTTGTGGGGTGATGTTTTGTGAGGGTCTGAATCATTTCTGAATTAGTTTACTATTAATCACAACATGTCTAGAACACAATGGCTTGTTTGGTTTATTTTTGGGAGAGTTGTTTTTGAAAAAAAAATTTAGGGAGAGAGTTTAGAAATTATTTTGGTTTGTTTGGTTGTATATTTTGAAAGTAGTTTTGGAGTTTGGGAGTTTGGGATGATTTGATATTTTGTTGTAATTGAGTAGATGTGTATGAGAGAAAAAGTGATTGAGAAGGAGAGAGGAAAGAGAAAAAGTGATTGATTGATGTGTAAGAGAGAGAAAATGATTTTGGAAATTTTTTGAGAAAAATCTCAAACCAAACAATTTTTTGAAATTTTTTTTTAAAAACTCATCTCTAAGACCATCTCCAACAGTTCACCAAACCTGATATCAAATTCAAAATTTGGTGAAAAAGTCACTTTTTTGAGCTTCAACGGTTTCACCAAATCGATATCAAATCGAGAATTCACCAAACATTTCACCAAAATGAGAACAGGCGAAGCATTTCACCAAATCACTGTTCCTGACCGTTGGGGGAGACCAACCGGTTGACCGGCCGATTGACCAACCGGTTGTCCCGGAAAGAGTTTAAACCGTTCAACATTTCTGGTTCAAACCGTTCAAAAAAAAAAAAAAAATTTTTTTTTCGCCTAACCGGTCGACCAACTGGTCATCCTGGAAAAAGTTTAGAAAGTTCAACAAAAAAGGTTCAATTCGTTCAAAAAAAAAAAAAAAAATATATATATATATATATATTTCCCCTCACCGGTCGACCGGCCGATCGACCAACCGGTTGTCCGGACAGATTTGATATTTAGTAAAACCATTGGAGCCTCTGGTATCAAATTGGGAAAAGAGTGATTTATTTACTCAGATTTATAAAAAATTTGATAAACTATTGAAGATGCTCTAAAACTCAAACCAAACATACGCATAATCCTACTTTAAAACTACCAAATAATTTCTCCTTGATGCAGTCGTCACTTCTCAGACTAGTTATGGAGCGTTGAGGTCTACTTTCACCACTCATATCATGCCACATCAATATTGATCTAGTATTTTATTGGGTCAGGCATCGATTTTTAACATTTCCCTCATCTTTTCACAAAACGGCTTTGGTTGGTAGCTTAAAAATGAATAGCCTTAATGGTCTTAATTTTCATATCAGGTAAAAAAAAAAAGAAAAAAAAAAAAAAATACCCAAACAGGAAATTAGGGCCACTAAGGCCACAATTTTTAGGGTCACAAAACATTTTTCTTTCACAAATTCACTTATAAATACAAAATCAGGCTTAGAACAACTCCAAAGCTGCTAGACAAAATGCTTTGTAAAAGTACACTGAAAAGTGCTATCTTTATTCAACAATGATTCATCCCACCAAAAACACCACCACTAATAGCATTAATATATTAAAAAATAGAAAAAAAAAAAATACAACTTCAAGACCAAAACATCACATCATTTCTGACGGGACCCACTGCCACCTAATTAGTGGGAGCACTAATTAGTACTCCCAAGCATTTTTCATCTTTATTTTGCGTAATTAGTTTAGTTAATTTTTACTTTAATCATACTTTTTATTTTAGCTAATCAATCAAATTAATTTAATTAATTTTAAAAAAAATACTATAAACATAAAAAAATATATATATGTTACATTTGGTAGAGTTTTCTAAATATGATTTGAGAATAGAGTTGTATTTTGAGTTTGTGAGTTTTAAAATTATGATTTGAGTTTGTTTGGTGAATGAGTTTTGAAAAGAGTTTTGAATTGAATGAGAAATTTTTGATGTGACATATGATATTTGATACAAAAACTTAAGCTCATAACTAAACACACAACTCAAAATTCTATTAAAGCTCATAAATTTTTTTAAAAAATTCAAAAAATATTTTTTTATTGAATATATAAAAATTAACAGGTGTCAATTACAAAAAAAATAAAACTAAAAATTGCATTAACCTGTGAGACGACTAGTTAGTTCAAATTTTCTCACATTCGACCGTGTTTTCAAAAGTGACTGTGTAATTAATTTTTGAAAATCATAAATAAACGCTATGTTCAAATCAAGCTCTGGAACTAACGTTCCAGAGCTTCACCAAACAAAGACATAAGGTTTTTTATGACAGGTTACATATGCACTTAATGTTGACGTGATTATTATATGACATTTACAAATATTTATTTTTTTAAATATATTATTAAATTATTTTTAAAATAATATTTTTATATAATTATATTTTTGAATGATCATATTTTTTGCAATGATAATATTTTCAAACGATCAAATAGGGTAAAACAAAGAAGAAAGAAGAAGCAAATATGGGCAAAATGGCAGGAAGACTCTTTGCCTAACAATGGACGCCAGCTACATGTGGAGAGCTAAAGTGAAAATGGACAAAATGTCTCTTGTGATGCTGAGTCCTTTCGAGGAAGCCCAAACCAACTTCACTAGCCGAAATGCGTTATGTAGCTTTTTTGCCTCCTCCCTTAGAGTTGCTCTAATGATTTCACTTAGTAACTAACTAAGAAGTTAAAAAATTATTATAAAAAATTAAAAGGTCATAGAAAAAAAAAGTAAAAAAAAAATCTTACTCTAGCTACTCATTACATATTTTTTTATTAAAAATTAAAAAGTAATTCTCAAATACTTTCTAATAGGGATGACAATGGGACAAGTTTGGGACAAGTTTATTATCCCCTGTGGTCGTCCCATATCATATTAGGGTTGGGACAAATCGGGTTGGTGGCAAAGGCGAGGTGGGAGCTGGACAGGGGCATGTTAAATTTATAACTTAAGAAATAAAATACTAATAAAAATTATAAATAATATAATATATTGTGGATTGTGATTTATATTAAAATGAGAGAAAAAAATATAAGATGTGAGACAAATGAGTGAAAATAAATACTTAGTGTAATATTTTAAGTTTTAGTTTTATCATATTAAAAAAATTAAATGATATATACATATAAATAGATTAGTAAATATAAACAGGCAGGTGCGAGGGCGGGTTAGAATAGAGTGGGGCAAGTAGAACCTGTCTCCATTCCTTATACATGCGGGATGGGGTAGGCAATGCGGGAGCGGGGCGGAAGAAAATAGGCATTCCTACTTTCTATATTTTATGTCATATATTTTAGTTAAAAAATTATTAAAAAAGTTACGTTCCAGACAAACTATAAGATGAGTAAAATATTTGATCTTAATTGCTTCATTTAACTTAAAATTAGATAACTTGATTTATTTATTTTTTTGGCTATTTGGTGCAGTTTATCATAATTATTTATGATTTTTTCTTTTTTTAGTTTGTACTAAACTGTTTGATGAATTCTTTGCTTTCATCTTATTAGACAGAAATAATTTAAATAAGTTGAAAAAATTAATTATTTAGATGTTGAGAAAGGCATGTTTTTAACTTTTACTTTCCTATTATCAACTTTTCACTTATAATAAGATACACCAAACAAGCTTTTGTAAGTATTATAAATTTTGAAATTACATATATTGTAAGGTAGGAATGCATTTTACATTAGTAGAAAGTAAATGGAAACCATAATCCCATCATCATGCTCTTTGTTTAAAAAATTGTTTGACAGAGTTGTTTATTATTATTATTATCATTGTTGGTGTTGTTTTTGTTATCAATACGTTTTTGGTTTATGTTTACAAAAATTTTATAAATTGGTTTTCTTTTTTTTAAGAAAAACATAAACTATAAACGCGTTTGGTTTGAACAAAATATTTAAAAAATTTTAAAAACATAAACTAAAAAATATTTTTGTTTAGGCCTAAAATATTTGTATTTTTTTTTATTATTTATGATTATGGGATCATATACATTATAATTGAAAAAAAAATTAATTAAAAAAATAACTGAAAAAAAAAATTATTTGAAAAAAATTTGTTAGTCAAATTTTTAAAATTCTGTTTAAAACCAACGTAAACTCATTTTTTGAGTTTACGTTTTTTTCTCAAATTTATAAACTGGGACAACTATTTATAAACCAAAAAATTATCAAATAAGTTTTTATGATAATTTTTAAAATTTTTATAAATATAAACTAAAAACTAAAAATGAAATGGTACCAACCAGGCCCTTAACTTTTTATTTTTATTTTTTGTGTTAAAAAGGTACTTTATAAACTAAATGAGCCAGTTACAAATAGTTTCGCTAGCATCCAGGTAAAATTTATTAAAAATACAAGAAAGTGCTAAGTTAAAGAAATGAAAGCAAATAAAAGAGTCATTGTCCAAATTTGTTAAGAGATATTTGTCTGCCTCCCAAAAGCAGTGGTTGATATCAAATATCTCTAACTTTTTTATTAACTACCTACTATCAATGATGATATTACTCAGTCTATAATTACAGTATACCACCTTCAACTATTGCCCTATGTCACTTTATCTTTCTTAACTAAAAATTGTAACAATTAACCCTCTTCATCTATTAAATTTTTCAAATTGGACCTTTATGTAAAATATCTTTTATCAATTGGATAAATTACACTTTAGCCCCTTGAACTGTCACCTCATATCAGTTTACCCCTTGAGCAATCACTTAATATCTCTTTCAATTTGGACTTTCTTTTTTTATTTATTTATTTTATCACTAAATTAATTTTTAATTTGTTAGAAAAAAATTTAAAAACCAAATAAAGAAAATATTTATGAAAAAAATTAAAAAATATTCACTAAAGACAAGAAATATAAAAATGTGGCAGTTTTTTGTTTTTGTATTTTTTTAATTTTTCGTCTTTAGTGATTTTTCAAAAAAAAATCTTCAAAAAATATTAACTTTTAGGTGCATCTAAAAATTTAAATTTTTGACTAAAATATAAAAAATGATTACTACAAAATAAAAAATATGAAATATTATTAAAAAAAACTTAAAATTTATATTTTAAATTAATAAATAAAACATTTTTTTAGTTGAAGGAGTAGAGTGATAGTTCAAGGGGTGAAGTGTAATTTACTCCTATAGTTAAAGGGTATTTTTGTCATTAAAGTTTAATTGAAAAGAATTAACAGATGAGGGGGCTTAAATGTTACAATTTTTAATTTAAAGGAATAAAGTGATATGAGCCAATAGTTTAAGAAATAAAATGTAATTTGCCCTTATTATATTTTGTTCACACAAAATCTACAAATTGATAAGTCATGAGATATATAACTTAAATACAAGAATGCATTATGTATAAAAGATTATTAACAAGCAATAGAAATCATGATCTCACGATTTTACTTCTTGTTTAGTTTGTGAGCACACATCTATTGAGATTTACTCAAAATATGAATTACTTTAATAATTTTGAAAGTTATATCTCGTTTCTTCAATTTTTTAATTGCATAAAAAATGGCTCTTTTATTAATAAATCATTAACTTAATTAATAAATTTAATGATGTCAAAAATATATTTCAATTAAAAATTAAAGTAATTTTATTACCGTGCTCAAGTGATAAATACAAATTTAAATATTTTTTACCCACAAATCTATCCACAAAGGACAAGCTTCTATGAAATGACCAAACTACCAATTCTTTATTTCGCTCTTTTCAACAGTTGTTTCATTTTAGCCTGTTCAAAAATTTTGTTTTATCTGTCCAAAAACTCTCTTCCTCTTCTCTTTCTCTCTCTCTATCTGTCTATTTCTCTCTTTTTACAAACCTAGTTATTTTTTCTTACTTTATCTGTCTTTCTCACTCATCATCTCTTTATATCCTCTCCTCTTGTAGTAGCCTTTCGTCTCTTCTTTCTCATTTCTCTGTTTTTCTCCTAAAAAAACTCTAACCATGTCGCCTTCTCTGTCTTCTTCTTTGAGGCCATTTTTGCTCAGATCTAGTTGAGAGATGAGGAGAAGAGGACTTACGGTGGTGATAAAGAAATCGATGGTGACAGTCGACAGTTGTGGAGGAGAATAGTGGTGAGGAGATGAGACATCGTTGTGGAGTCGTCAATGAGCCATTTAGTAGCACTGTGAGAGAGAGAGAGAGAGAGAGAGAGAGAGATAAGTTCAATAGATAGAAAAAAAATAAGATTGATGAATTTCAACAGACAGATTTTTGAATAGATAATTTCAACAGATAAGAATTTCAATACATAAATTTTTTAAACAATTTGAACAGATAGGTTAAAAAAAATAAACATAAAAGGGAAAAACTGAAAATTAAACATCCTTCAAAACAACAAAAGGTACTTCTCATCACAATATTTCACAAAGTGTGCAGTTCTCACTAAAAGAAAATTATCCAGTGGACCCATTGCCTCAAGCAATCCTTAGATTGGTCTTATTACCAATTTTCTCATTTTATAACTGTATATGAGAGTAATTAATTTTTTTTATTTTTTCTATTAATTCAATTAAATAATATTTTTTGACAAAGGAATATTGTAATTTTCAAAATCAAAATGGACAATCTGTATTTTAAACAAATATAATGTGATGTGTTGGTAATTTACCCTTTTTTACGTAGGACCTAAGTAGGAGTGTAAAAATGGCTCGCAGCCCGGGGTGGTCTTGACTCGATTAGGCCCGGGCCTGAGCCCAACTCGAGACCCTAGGCCTGGGCTTGGGTTGGCCCGTGGCCTAGTCCATTGGCCCACTCGAGGTTCATTCAAAGCCCAGCCCGAGGCTCAGTGTCATTTTTGGTGAAAAAAATAAAAAAATATGTTCAAGCCCGGCCCAGGCCCGAACCCAGGCCCACTGGCATACCCAAGGCCCAAATACCTCCTGGGCCTGGGCCTAATTTTCTAGCCCGTGGGCCAGCTCGAATTTTGGCAGAAGCCCGCGAGACCTGACATGAGCTAGCCCGAGTTCGGGCTCGAGTGGGTTAGGTCGGGCCAAATTTATATCCCTAGACCTAAGTTATAACCATTGTTTTGTGCTATTTATTTATTTATTTTATATTGATTTGCCTATAAACCAACATTCTTCTAAAAAACAATCAAACATTTCTACTAGTATATCAACTATGATTGCTCCTAAAAAATAATTTGAATTAATTTTTATTTACTAGTTGTCTAAAATGAAATCTTAGAGGTTGGATCGGGTCATGGCTGATGTGCCAAGCTTATGTTTAAAACCACAACAAGATCACAATTATAAATCATAGCAGAGCAGATGCTCCAAATGACAAACCTCCCATCCATGGATGGATGTAGGGGTTCAAAATTTTGAAAAATATCATATATTATATTAGAAATTTTAAAATTATAAGAGTTCGTACCCCAAATATTTTTTAGATAATTTCAAAATTATATAGAGTAGCCTCTAATTTTTTAAACTATTTGGAAATTTTTTTTTTGAATTAGTTAACATATATAATAATCTTTTTAAAATTTTATGTGTATGTATTTTTTAAATTAGGTCAAGATGAAAGCAAAATTTTAAAGTAGATTCTATCATTCATGCTTTTGATATTATGAAAGAGTGTCGAGCTCAATTGAAGATGTCTAATTTTAGTAAATAAATGCATGTAGAAATAGTTACTACTTTTTGTAAGTGAATATGGGTAAAAATATATTCTCAATTTTATGATCATTTTTTTGTACTCAACTATGTTGATAAGGAATATGAAGTTTAATATTTTACCGTAATATTATTAATTTTTTTTTATATTAGTAAAAATTGATATTGAACTTCAAATTTTATTAGCTAAAGATTAAACATACTTTGGCCCTTTCAAAATAATAATCCTGGATCTATCCCTGCTCACATCACAAGAATAAGAAAGAAGGATGAAATCAGCCACGAAACAACTTGCAGTTTATCAATTGACTTCAAGGCCAAAAAATAATTTCTTTCAAAGGGATTTTGCTGAAAGTTCTCTCGTAATAAAATCTTAATGTATTAAGGATAAATATAAAAAATAAAAAAGTTCAGCACATAATTATTATCAAAATATCCATTGTGACTAATTTAATATTTTAAAATTTCAAAGGATATAACTTTTGATTTAGATATCGATTACATTAGTTTCAACAGAAAAAAAAAATTACAATTTTTTTAAAAAAAATAAGTTCATAACTGACATGAATCTTATTTAATAGATCTTGACATGAGCATTCTAAAACTTTTAATTTTATTAAAAGTCAATATATAGATCAAAAGTTATATTATTTTAAAATTTAAAATATTAAAGTATTTACTAAGGATAAGATTATCCACAAAAAAAAAAAATAAATAAAAAAATAATGGAAACAAACTTCTTTGTCCTCAATGAAAGAGGCGTTTCTTTTGGGAAATTCTATTTCCACACACTAAGTTTCCTCACTCCACACACTTAATGAATTTTTTCAGAATTACAATTTTATCCCTTAACAAAATTACCATCTCACCCACCACCATCTCACTCACACATCTCACAATTTCTACATACACATCTCACCCACCACCTTCTCACCAGCCACTTCACCGCCGACTATCGCCTCCCATGCCCAAACCTCAACCATACATAATATTTCCTTTCACTTTTGAGTGGGAAAAGTGCTGCGTAGCAGACGGTGGCACTCCTAGTTGTCAATGCCCACCTGGGTATTCATTCATGGATCCAAACAACAATTTTGGAGGCTGCAAACCAAATTTCCCTCAAGGTTGCGGAGTAGACGATGGAACGAAAAAACCAGATGACGTGCATGACTTGGCCGAGATTCAAGGCGTGAATTGGCCATTTGGAGATTATGAGAGTTTGGGACCTTTTAATCAAATTCAGTGGGGAAAGTGAGTGGTGGTGGGTGAGAAAAGATGGTAGGAGAGGATGGGAGAAAAGTTTTTGGAGTGAGAAAAGATGGAAGGAGAGGATGTGCATAGAGAAGGTGAGGGAATGTGAAGTGTGTAGACTGAGATAAAGAAGTAGAATCAAATTATTAAATGTGTGAATTAAGAAAAGATATACACAGAGATAATTTGGTGTGTGGAAATAGAATTTTTCGTTTCTTTTCTCTACGGGGTTCACAAATTAAAAAAATAAAATAAATAAACTATCCTTTTCACTTTAAAGGGATCCAATATTAAGGTCGTGTTTCCAAATCTTAATTTTTAGTTAAAATGTCACTACAAGTTATCAAATTTTTTTTTTTGTTTTTAAATTTTTACATGTCTTTTTCATAAAAAAATAAAATAAATAAAGCATTAATAAAGCCAATTCTCATGCCCACCTTGACGCCATGCCTAAGCACAATAAGTGAACCTATTTACGTGCAAGGCTTTGAAACAAGTTCATAAAATAAAATGACCACATTCAAGATGGAAATAGCACCACAATTAACCAAATCATTTGTAGATTCGAACAATTAAAAAAAAAAAAAAATCAATAATGGAGAAATGAATAAGATCATTCGAGTTTATACATTTAAAAAAGAGTTAGGTTTCTCTTCAGTCCGAGATCGCATTAAAACGTGTTATTGGGCCCATAGGAGCTCACCATTGGTCCTGTTTTAATGATCCGAATCGTTTAATGTGTAGAACTTATTGAGGATTTCATCCCTGTAAAAAATTATGTTAATTGGATATTGATAGCCATTTGATCAAATCATATTTCTGTCAATAGTAAATATGATTTTCAAAATAAATTGTTGACAAAAATCTGATCTGATCAAGTAACTATCGATATTCAATCAATGTAATTTTTTGCAAAAATAAAATACTCGATGAGCTCTACACATTGACCATTCTAGATCATCAAAATAAGACCCGCAGTGAGTCCCATGGGCTTGAACGGTACGATCCTGTCCACAATATGAGTCCTTTACAAATATAATGTTTTCTTAAATAAAAAAAAAAAAAAAATAGTGATTGATATATGGCAAGTATCATGAATAAATCAACAAGAAATAAAGAGCAAATACATATTCGGAATAAAGATCTTCTCCTATGGTATGGTAAAAAGTTTGCTATTGCTAAAAAAAATAGCATGCGGCTCAAATTTGAGCTTTTCAATCATTAGCTAACATTGTGCTATATTTCAACTTTGCTAAACTATCAAATTTAACGTGATATTATTGGCGCTATCATTTTATAAAATTATTACTTGAATATTTATATATATTAATTTTAATAAAATTATTTGTATATTTTGATAATTATAGTTCTATCGTACTATAAAAGTGTAATTATCATATACTAATTTTGTATGATATATATTAAATTATAAAATAGTAAAATAAAAACTCATTTTGATATTAAAAACAACAGTTAAATTAGAAGAAGAATTAGTAACATAAAATTAAAAGTACTTCTAACTATTTAATTTTCTTTTATATTCATTTAGAAACTAAAATATGTAAAAATAGAAATTATATAAAATTTATTAAAAAAATTAAATATAAATATGTTGTAGTTGGATTATCATATAATGATTTTATATGATATATATATATATATATTAAATTATAAGATTATTAAATAAATACTGTTAATTAAATTAAAATATCAATTATATAAAAGAAATTCAACAACGAACCAAGAAAAATCACATAACAACATCTCAACCAAAAAAATAAAAAAATAAAAAAAATAAAAACATCCAAACGATAGATACATTTCAGTGTGTAAAGTGATTAATTATCTGTAATATGATGTTAAAACATAAAGGAACTTACTGTTCAACAATTAAAAAAGTAATTCAAGTAGTAAATCCAAACTTTAGAGGTTCCTCGAGAGTATCATTGTTATGCAGATTTTTCCTCTTGCGAGTTGTGATTATATAAAATTATGTAGGAAATGAAATATACTTTTATATATAGAATCACTAAAAAATTTAAACGACAAATCCATACTATAGAATTGATATTGGGTATAGAATAATACACAAAAAAAAAAAAAGAAAAAAAAAAGAGGCAATTTAGCATTAAAAAAAATCCTAGTACCTTTGAAAAAATTAAGGAAAAAAAACGTGAAATGCAAAATTAGTATTGGGTTTATGAATTATCTCAATTTATCATGAAAAATATATGAAAAAGGAATATTAGTCAAATAGAGTGTATATAAAATATATAAAGTTAGTATAATTTAAATTGGATTTAGGTTTGTATAGAATTCTATATGTAATTAAGAAATTATATACTGACGTGACTATTTAAAAAAAAAAAAAACCTTTATAATGTGCCACTTACATATGTAAAAAACACTACGTTTAATAATATATGCACATATATATGTGTATATATATGATTTGAGAACCCTCTCTGCTTTATATCTCTCGTGATGGGACTCACATATAAATTAAGGCAATTATTTTGAATTATTTCACCTAAATTTATAGCTCTCTTATATCTTCCAATCCAGAGGATATTATTGATTGTATTGAGCCTTTCGTTTCTATGAACATGAATAAACTATTGACTCCTTTGTCAGCGAACAAGTCCGTCGATCAAGTTTCCAAATGAGTCGAAGCTCTATGTTTTCAAAGAAGTTGTTGAGAGTGTTAAATCATACTCTTATTACTTTAATCCCTAAGGTGAAATGTCTGATGAGCATGAATTAATCGTTACCTGTAAGTCTTTGAAATGTTTTGTATTAGATCCTTTCCAAGGTGTTAGCTTATAGACTTAGTTATACACAAGAGGTGTTTATTATCGGTCTGCTAAATCTTGGTAACATCTTCATTGGTTATGTGTCACGTCCTTATTCTCAAAAGGTTAATTATGTGGAATTTAATTTAAAGTGAGTGTTGTTTTATCAAGTAGAAACTCATTTATCCTTTCTAATATTCTCATGCACATGAATAAATAAGGAAAATTGTATTTCAGTGAAGTAAATGGAGAAATAATTTCATTTTTATGATACAAGTTCATTCTTATGTTTGGTGCAAGTCTTTCGTGTGTTTTAGAGTTACACAAAAAAAATATTCTCATCTATAATGCAATTGTTTTGTAAATTTCCACCTATTAGCAATTTGCCCAATAAACAAAGGGAAAAGGGGAAAATGAGGAAAATGAGTGGTGGTCGGTCGTGTTTGCTCTAAATGGGGCACTGGTTCTCTTCATCTTGATATGTTTATCTGACTATAAAGTCTCGTTTGTAGACTAAACATCTTAGTCAAAAAATCACTATAACTTGTTATATCACTCTTTCTACTTTTCTACATATTTTTCATAAAAAACTAAAAAATTATTAAAATAACCTATTTCCAAACGAAATCTAAGATTCCACTTAAATGATTTTGGCACATGGGTTTTGAATTAAATTCTAACCCATGGGTTCAACATGATCCAACCACTCATTAAACTAGGCCCAACAAAATTGATTTCATGTCATGGGCTTGACATCTAAAGTTCAACACAACATCAAAAATCTAAAACATAAAAAAATTCTACTGTAATAGTTAACAGAACACCAATCAATATGTGAATTTTATAAAATAAATTTCTCATCCTTACACTCTCGACAGTTTACCCAATATACTAGACCTATATAGGAACAACATACAAATTATTTGAGATGGGGAACTATTTATTGACAATACAAAAATGGAGATTTAAGGTGCAGAATTCTACCTAGTAGTTAATCCGACTACCATCCGGTTGAAGAATTTTATAAAATTAATTTGAGAGAATTTTGATATGAAAATTTTACAAAGTATATTATACTCATTTGTGGGTATTAATTTTTGACCTCACAACCAAATTAAATCTCCTAATCGAGATCTAAGGAACTTAGTCGTAGAGTATACGGAAGAATAAAAGAACTCAACACCTGCACACAAGAAGATAACAAACACCACAGATCAAGTTAGTCAATGTATCTCTCAAATATATCAACACAAACAAACAATTCACAAGAAAAAACTTACCTTAGACCCACAGGAGTGCCTTGTTTTTATAGCCAGCAATGCCCTTGTCCTCTAGAAGTATCACTCGATCTTTTACAAGGATAAGATCTATCACAACTCATTATTCAAATTATGATGAATTTTTTCAAGAGTCTCATCTCTATCCAAATAGGTAGCTTGATATCATCTAGAATTCTTGTCTTCCTTCCGAATATCTTGGATTTCAATATAATAGTATCATATTTCGGCATCTCGGTCCATCCATGTGACACCTCGGCCACGTGGACAACCCTAATAATGCATAAATACAGTTGTTTCAGATGTTTTGCAAGTCAGTAAATTAGCCATGGCTTTTTTTTTCTTTTTTTCTTTTTGTTTCTTGGGTAAGAGAATATATATATATATTGTACAATTCTCCAATATATATATTGTACAATATATATATATATATATATATATAATATATATATATATATAAATATAAATATAAAGGGCATATCCTAGGCTAAATAGATGAAATTTAACAAGGTTTTGTTTTGGCATAAGTTAAGAATAATTTGGCTACAAGACAGTCTACAAGGCAATGCAATGATTTGGATTGAGATTTTCCACATCATCATTCTTGTAATAAAATCAAATCAATGGTTATAATTCTTTTTTTCAAAAATCTCAAATAAAAAAATATTTTGCATCCCTAATTTTGTACTTTCAAATCAATCTTAGTGATGTGTCATAAGTCATATCATATTGAAAATTCCACTAAAATATAAAATTTATCTAATGAGTACTTGTCATGTTATTGAGGATTAGTGTAGAAATTCCAAAATTGGTGAGATGTGTATTATTACTTTTTGAAATAACCATCAATTCACATGACTATTTGACAACCATTGAATTATTGCAACTATGTAATAGGAAGGAGTCTGAAACCTCAGTAGTGCTTTCTTACCGTGTTTCGTGTTCCAAAATGACGTTATTTTGGGACAAAAATTCCAAAAAACAAACAAACAAACAAAAAAATACAGAAGCTGAGAGAAAAGAAGAAAAAAGACGGAAGAGAGAAGCTGAGAGAGAAGAATAAAGACAGAAAACACAGGCGACCAATCTTCAGCGGCCCTCACAAGTTCGACCACCTACCACGGTGATCCCCCACAACTGGCATCCTTTTCCCCACCTTATCCCCCTTTCTCTCTTGAGTGACAGTGGCAAAACACTAACCCTTTCAATTTCAGAGGCTTCAATAACGGTGGCGACGACGATGGTAGCGTGATAGTTTTCTAACAAGGTAGGGAGGCGGAGGGTATTGACGAAAACCCTAGATCTAGGGTTTCAAATCACAAGGACCCTAGATCTAGGGTTTTAAATCGCAATAACCCTAGATCTAGGATTTAGAGGCAATGGTGCGAGGGGTATGGCAGCCGGAGCAAAGGTGAATAAGGAGGGAAAGAGTAAGAAGAAGAATAAAAAGGAGAGAAGAGAGGCTTTTGTTCCAAAGTTTTGTGGCTAAATGAAGTCTATTGATTTGAAGGAAAACTTGTAGCTATAGAAGATTAACAAATAAATTTCAATTTTTGGAGCCTAGAAACTGATAAGATACATAACATCAGCTGTAGCTCTAACAGTGCATCCTCATCATCAGTGCTATAGCTGCACTCACCGAATCACCTCAAGACTATAGTTAGTTAGATAAAGAATCTGTTAGTGTTTGTTAGAGAGAGTGCATGTATCTGTTAGTTTTGAATTAGTTGCAACTGTATTAGATGTATATAAGCATTATGTAATTCATTGAACTGAATCTAACGAATGAATTGAAATAGTGATGTATTTCTTTATGGTATCAAAGCAGTAAGCTCCTACAAGCACAGATATCCATGGCTTCTCCATCCACCATTGTTGCACTTCTTAATTCTTCAATTCCTTCAAATCTTTCTTTCTTCTTTCCAATTTATCCTCATTTGTTACAATTAAACTTGATGCATCAATTTTGTCATTTGGAAAACTCAATGGCAGAACATTCTGAGAGCTACAGATCTCATTGGTTATGTTGATGATACAATTGCTTGTCCACTATTAATAGTCATTGATGCTTCGAGAAAGACTGTTCCTAATCCTGATCGAGTACAATGGAATCTCATTGATGCACACCTGTTGAGTTGTATGACTGCTACTCTTTCTCCATTTATCTACATTATTATGTTGCCATATCTTCATTGCTCTGAAGTGTGGTTTGCTTTACATAAGCGGTACACTTCCTTCTCTTGATCTCATGTTCATCAATTGAAGAATAAACTTAACAGTGTTTAGAGAAATTATTGATCAATTAGCTCTTGTTTCAGTATTGATTGAAGATAAGGATTTAGTGTTAATCACTTTAAATGGATTACTAGACGAATATGATGCATTTGCTACTTCCATTTGAGCTAGATCAGGTTTTATCACTATGGAAGAAGTTTTAACCCTTCTTTGTTCCGAAGAAATTCATATGGAGGCTAAACTCATGAAGTCTTCTTCTGATCTTACAGTTGCTTTTGTTTCTATTAAAGGAAATTCTCAATCTCGTGGTTCTAACCATGGTCATGTCAGGGCAAAAGTTCATATCAAGGTAACAGAAGAAGAAGATTTCACTCTTGAGGTTATCATCACAATAGTAGAGGTGCCATTAGAGGTCGAGGCAGATCTTCTTCTTCACCTATGAAGCATGGGTACTTTGGAAAACTTGCCGTACCCATACCGGGTACTTATCGGCGTACCGTACCTCGTATGGTACTTCTGCATACGTACTGGGTACACGAAACACGTACCCAAGTTTTTTCTTCTTAATTTTTGACGTACCCAGACATATCTAGTACATATTCAAGCCGTATCGTACTTCAATTGAAACGATATTTTCCTTCTACTACAAAGATAAAACTCATTTCACTAGACTTCTTTTTTATTTTTTGTTTTATACTTAGCATGATTTTAAAATTAAACTATAGTTTGTAAGTTATTTAATATATTGACATTTAATTTTGATTTATACTTTTACTTTTGGCATTAAATATTAATTATAGGTTGGACCTTAACAAATTAAATCATTTAATTAATTTTTGCATTACTTTAAATTAAAAATAACTATTTTTTTATAAGCGTACCAAGTCGTACCGGTACCCTATTTTTTTTAAAATTTTACTGTATCGACGTACCCATATCGTACCAATACCAGTACTCGTACTCGTACCCGTGCTTCATAGTTCTTCACCATACCAATGTCAAATCTGTGGTGGTTTTGGTCACATAGTTATTGACTATTAGTATCGAATGGACTCTCAGTTTCAGCCTTCATCTGGTTCCTCCTCACAGTCCCCTCAACACTTTAAAGCATTTGTGGAATCTTTTGGTTCTATTATCTCTGGTTCATCTTCATCACCAGTGCCTTGGTATCTTGACTTTGTAACTACAGATCATATCACAAATGACATGAGTAATTTGAGTTGCTATCAACCATATCAAAGTACTGATCAAATCACTATTGGCAATGGTAATTCTATCCCAATTCAACACACTAGTAAGGGAATTCTACCTACTTCTCATCAGTCTTTGAAATTAAACAATCTTCTTTACACTTTATCCATTTCTTCCAACTTGCTTTCTGTTCAAAAATTAGCAAGAGATAACAATTGTTTAATTGCATTTGATGATGCTAATTTTGTTATCCAGCACAAGCATTCAAAGAGAGAGTGCTTTACAAATGAACTAATGTCTTTACTATTGTAATAACCCCGACCCCAGATTAACGTTAATTCGTGCTTAGTTAAGCCTAACAATAATTTAGGAAGGATTTGGAACTAATTTGCATGAGTATTGCATCACCTTTGTATTTTTATCTGTTAGGCGTAGAAAGATCTGTTCATGTTTTAATTTCGGTTCGCGAATTGAGAGCCTTATCGGCGTCCGAATAAGAAATCGGCTTGTGTTATGTGCTAGTTAGGTCTTATAGAATTTTAAGGTAGGTTTAATTAAAATTCAGTTCGGAACGATTAAACTAGATTAAAATAATGCTATTTATTTGCTTTTTGATCAATTACCACTTATGGACCATTTAGACTCCACTAGCTCACATTTTCATTGCACTCCTCCATTCCTCTGATGCAAACGTGAGAGAGAGAGGGAGAGTTGAAGGGAAGTTGGATTCAACAAGGGATTTGCTTGGGGTTTAGGAGAAATAGAAGGATTTGCATAATAGAGCCTTCATATTGAGGAATTCAAGACTTGAGGTAGGCATTCACCCTATTGATTATGAAATTGATTTACTAATGTAAGAATTCTAGTGAATTAAATGGACTCATGTTGGGTTTAAGCTAAGATTGGTGAATTGAAGCTCAATACACATATGCATGTGTAATTCATAGCACTTGAGTTGTCCTTCTAAGGAATCATGCATACATGCATAAATTTCCATGTTTTGAGTTGGAGTTCTAAGATTTCTTCCATGCATGTGTCAATTTCACTCACATTATAGCCATTCAACTTGTTTTCCATCAAATTATTAAGTTTGGTTATTTTGGAAGGTTTGAATTCAAAGGGGGTCCTTGCATGTTGAATTGATGGCATATTCATAAAGTTCATGTTGATTTTGCACAAATTGAGATCCTTTTGGGCCATGATTTCTTGAATTGAAGCTTTAAACATGTTGTTTTATGAGTCTTCATGTGTTTCCTTAATTTTGGGCCCAGAAAAACGAGTTTTGGATGGTTGAATGTTGAATTTCATGTTTGGAGGTCAATCTGGATTTTCCAGAAATTTGACCCACGCTCGAGCGGGGACTTTCACGCTCGAGCGTGAAGCCTGAGTACATGCACTTCCGCTCGAGCGGCGAGAGTCACGCTCGAGTGTGAAATGCGTATACCCAGAAGTTTGTGTGTTTTGCAGTCCGCTCGAGCGGGGAAAGCCACGCTCGAGCGAGGGTCTGTGTCACACGCTCGAGCGGGAGTCGAGCGCCCGTCGAGCGTGAATTTCATGTATCCAGTACTTTTTCATAAGTTTGCAGTTCGCTCGAGCGGAGAAGTCCACGCTTAAGCGGAGCTTCATTGTCTGCATGTACGCTCGAGCGGGGAAAGCCACGCTCGAGCGTGGGCCTTATTTTCAGTAAATTTTGAGAAATATTTTTCAGTGCATTCTTGTATCCTCATTCCATCCTAGGCATTTCTAGGCCATGTTTGAGACCCCATAATGAGGATAAGAGATTAGAAACACACTAAGAGCCAACGAAATAAGTTTTGTACAATTAGAACGTGTGTTTCAAGTGTGTATCTGTTATGTGTTGTGTAGGTCACGTGCCACGTACCGTTTGACCAAGTTTACTCCGCCTGTCTGTCTCAAGGCCCACTGTGAGTAATAACTCTGTAAAGTTATGTTTAACTTAAGTATTTTCTAACTGGTATGGTATGATCTGTTTTCTGAAATGCTATCTTACGAATTATGAATGAATGTCCAATTTTCTGAAAAGTATTTGTGGCACCCTTAGTTCACGTGGCCCTCGCCCGGGGTAACAATACCGCGGCCAATCTGCATGTGGCCCTCGCCTGGGGGTAACAATACCGCGGCCAATTTGTACGTGGCCTTTGCCTGGGGGTAACAATACCATGGCTACTTGCGCGCAAGATATGGACCTTTATGGTCGTTGGTACCAACTATGCATGTGGGTCTCTGGACCAAATTGATCTGATAGCTAATGGGTGTACCACGTATGATCTTATGCAAAATCTGAATATGAACATGAGTGCGTATCTAAATCTATTTCTGTTCTGAAGTCTGAATATGTTCTGATTTAAATACTGGATTCTAACTTGTGCTGGACATCATTCATACAACCCCTTTACTTCGTTATTATTCACTGGGCTTTCGCCCACAGTTTATATTATCTATGTAGGTGAGCCGGCACATGACCAGGGCCAGGGTTGACAGCCTTCTGTTTTGTTTTGTCAGCCAACTGTTGTGCCTCCCGAGGAGGTTCCGATCGAAGTCTAATGCTATGGCTGTTTTTGTATTCATGCTAGTCTCTGTATGTGTTTTGTAAAGACAGGTCTTAGGATGTAAATACTTTGTAAATATTGGTGTCCTTTGACTGGCATGCTTATGTATATATATAAGTTTTGAAATGTTCTGTCCCATGTACGTTATCACAGCTCATTGGATCTTGTCTATTTTGTATTATTGCTTCCGCAGCCCCTTATTATTTGCTAATCTATTCAGAGGCCTTTGGTAATCCACGGATTACTGGCCGGTTACGGTGCTAAACCTACAGGGGCGGGTTTGGGTCGTGACAGAGTGTTATCAAAGCACGTGTTCTACCGCACACACAGGTCCGTATGAGCTTAGGATGTCCTAGTAAGAGTTAGGGGCATTCCATCTGCATATGTGAGTGTGTGGTAATTGTAGACACCCCATTTTTGACCGACCTTAAGACTCAGACGTCACCGATTGAGCGCTCGGTGATGTTGCATATTGTGCTCGTTCAGAAGTCTCAGAGTCTCGGCCGTGAGCCTTGCCTCCGGACTTCCGAACCCTTTTCTGTACTTTGCCTCGGTTCGCGAACCAGGCTCGGTTTTCTCTGTTTTTGTTCCTGAGGGGAGGGAGAGGTCCCGTAGACCATCTCTCAGTGGCCGTGGGCTACATTTCGTGCCCGTAGGCCATTTTGCCCATTTCGGAGCCCGGTTCCCGGTTTTCGGAGCCGTCAGGCCGTGTGCCTCGGTTCGGGACCGTCTAACCATCTCCGATTCCTCCGGTTTTTGGCATGCATCTTATTTACTCCCTTTCGAGGGACACTGGGGTCTTAGATACCCACTTCGTGGTTGAATACCACTCCCGGTGCCCAACAGTCAGTTTTCGGGGCCCCGAATTGCGTGTTTTGGCCCCCGAGCCTTCATTTTGCATCGGTTTGGGCTCATTTTTGGTGGAGGCCTTATTTTCATGGTTAGGAAGCTTGTAGGAGGGTGGGAGGCCAGAAATTGTTTTGACAACCAACTTTTTGTTTCGTCAAAAGTGGTTCAGCATGAATCCGGGAAGGAGAAAAGTCTGCGCGGCTTCACCGAAATGGGTGTAACTCTTTGCACAAGAGGAATTAAGATATGAGGCCACCACCATTGGAAAGCTTACTTCCGGGGCTTCATTTTGCACTCAAGAATCTCCTAAGTCCAAATCCGGGGGGAGGAGATATGGTTGGTTGAAGTCCGATTGGACCGAATCTGCGCGGCTTTACGGAAACTGGCATAACTTTTTCTACAGAAGGAATTTTAATGCAAGGTTTGCGGCATTGGAAAGCTAACTTCTGGGGCTTCATCCTAGGGGGTGGTCGGCCACTTTTATCCTATACCTGGCCGGCCGGCCACCTTTTCCAGCCGGCCGGCCACTTACCAAAAAATGACCTTTTTTTCCCCTTTAAGCTGGCCGGCCATTTTCCTATCCCTCAGTGTATTCCAGCTGTGCCAGCTGGTTGCCAATTGGACCATCCTCCATACACGTGTATGGAGGATTAGAGAGGTCCCTTAGATATTTTTCATGCCTCTCCTCTATAAAGGAGAGGCTTGGCTTCTTGGCTCAAGGTTGGATATTTGTTAGACACATTTGAGAGGGAGCTATACCTTCCACCTCCCATTTCTCTCCATTTCCAAGCTCCAAAGTCATTTTTCTTGTACCATTTCTACATCAACCCCTAGCACAAGACCCCCACACTCCATTCCAACACTTGGAGCTGGTTTTTCAGAGGCAAAGAGCATCCAAACTTGGTCCAAAAAGGCTGTCAAGACTTGTCTACAAGGGTAAGTTACCATCTCCCTCTTTTGTAGCATTTTCTTGCCTCATTTCTTAAGCCTATTTGCTCACTGTTTTAGGCTCAGACCCAAACTGAAAGGGTCACTATTTTGAGCTATTCTTCATGTTTGTTGAAGGGTTCAACCCTATTTGAGATCACCATCTTGTACTTGCTTCAATATCATCTTATATGCCAATATTTTGCATGAAATTTCTAGCCCATGTGTGATCTGTTTTCGAGCATAATGTAAACTGTAAGTGGGTCTATTTTGAGCCCCTTTTCAACATTTAAGAAGGGCTCCACCCTGTTTGGGCCCCCTATCTTGCACTTGCTTCACAATTCCTCCTATTTACCGTAAATTTGCATGATTTGTTTGGCCTATATGTAAATTGTTTTGGAGCATGTCATGAACTGTGAGTAAGCTTATTTTTTGTCCCTCTACAATATTGTAGAAGGGATCAACCTTTTTGGGGGTCCCCATGTTATACTTGTCATTATACCCCTCTTTGACCCTCATTTTTGCATGCTTTTTTAAGCTTATCTAGCTTCTGTTTTCGGCCATCATCAGAACTGGAAAGAGTCATATTTTGATCTTCTTGACATATTTCATTAAGGGTCTTTTCTGGTTTGATGAATGTTTGGGTACCTCATGTTATAGCCTTTGTATCCTAGTTCTTGCATGACATTTTTAGCATGTTTGCATACTAAGTTGGGGGATGTCATCTACTGTAAATATTCATATTTTTAGTCCCTCATCAGTGTTGTAGAAGGGTATTTTTCCATTTGGGCATCGTATGTATCACTTGCTTCAATACCCCTCTTGCGGAGCCATTTTTGTATGCCATTGTTGCCCTATCTATGCTTGCTGTTTGGCCATGTTTTAGACTGGAAAATGCTTGTTTTGGGGCTGCCTTGCTACTGTATTTTCATTCCATGTCCATATTGTGCATGCATTGCATAGCTATAGGCCATTTCGGGTGCCTAAATTCGCATTTCGGGACCATTCCTTGCATTTGGTGTCATTTCGTCATCTTTCGGGACTGTTTTCCCCCATATTTCAGTGCTGAAATTCCATTGGCATGTTTGCATATCATCTCCATGCCATTTCATGCCTTAATGCCATTGCCTCGGTTTGCGTGCCCGTGTGCACGCATTTCGAGGCATCTCAGTTTCATCTATCGGCCTCTTATGTGAGTGTAGCTGAGGCTCACTCATGTTAGTGTAAGTCCATTTTGCATTCTGTATGTCATTTTAGTCTCATCGCATTGTGTATGCCATTGCCTCAGTTTGCGTGCCCGTGTGCACGCATTTCGAGGCATCTCATTTTCATCTATCGGCCTCCCGTGTGAGTGTGGTTGAGGCTCTCTCATGTTGGTGTAAGCCCATATTGCATCGCATATCTCTTTTTAGTCCTGTTGCATTCTGTATGCCATTTTCTCGGTTTGCGTGCCCGTGGGCACGCATTTCGAGACATCTCATTTTAGTCTCATTGTATATCATTTTCTATGTCATTTCATGCCTTAGGGCCATCGCCTCGGTTTGCGCGCCCGTGTGCACGCATTTCGAGGCATCTCATTTTCATCTATCGGCCTCTTATGTGAGTGTGGCTGAGGTCCACTCGTGTTAGTGTAAGTCCAATCGGCATTGCGTATGCCATTTCATGCCTTAGGATCATCGCCTCGGTTTGCGTGCCCGTGTGCACGCATTTCGAGACATCTCATTTTCATAGCATTGTGCATGCTAGGATTGTATTTTAGCTACATTTCATGCATATCATGCATATTGCATCGTGTTCGGGATAGGCGTTAGCCCGGGCACGGGAAACGAGGCACGTTTCGTACTCCGAGCAACGGAACGGGTCTCAATCTGGGTATTGTATGAATATTGTGCGACGAAGGCCTCGGTCATCTCCTCCCAGTTTCGTTTCACTGAATCCTCCAATTTGGCGTACCAGATGGCTGCAATACCCGACAGGGTCCTACCAAAAAGGGAAAGCTTCTGTAATCTTGTCAAGCCCATTGGGCGCAGAACATCTGAAAACAAACTCAGGTGGACCATGGGATCTCCTGACCCGTCAAAACGGTCGATGTGAGGCATTTTGAACCTGTTCGGTAATGTCACCACCGAATCAGTATATCCATCTCCAATGTCCGGGATGGAGTTGACTCCCTGAGATTTCTTAAACATCTTCTCAAGTTTGCTCAATTTCAATGCCGTAGGGTCGACCTCGAACTCGAAGGGAGAGTCTGGCAGATTGGTAGGTGCTTTGGATAGCTGGGGTAAAATTGGGGGCGGAGCGGGTACCAGAATGTCCGCACCCTCCTGGACATTTGGCATCTCCCCAGGTGCTGGAGTTCCTGCTGGGGGAGGAACTTGTTGGGAAGCAGACGCGCCGCTTTGCTGTTGCAGCCTGGTGATGAGCTCAGCCTGCTGAGCCATGATTGCAGCCTGCTGCTTGGAAAATTCCGCTTGGCGGATAGCGTCTTGCTGCATGAGTTTCATACTTTCTTGCATCTGCCGTATCATGGCCTCCATCTCTGACGTGTTCTGCTGATCCATCTAGCTGACCGGTGTCTATTCCTGCAGTAGAAATTGAGACCTCAGCCTGACTATTCACTGGTGGAGTGGATAAGGGCCACTGATTTGGTAACTACTGAACTGGTGATCTGTGCTTGACTGACGCTCTTCACCCTGCCTCCGGTAAAGGAACACTGATTGCCCTTGAACTGAATCTCTAACCCGACAAAGTCTATCAACACAAGTTCGGTGTACCCGGGGGATATTGGAGCCCTCTGAAGCTATGGTTCCCAGACTACCTAGCAAAAGAGAAAATGGACAGCATCTCAGCCTAATTTTACCTGAACAGATACGAGCAAAGTTTGAATGAGTGTGCCCTCTACTGAATTCTGCCCCCAAAATTCTGCCTGTAAACTGTTACCCTCAGGTAAACTGAATCCCAAAATACTGAACTGGTGCCCGCAGGCCTGATGCCCAAACTCGCAAACTGATACATGCATTCCTGTAGAGACGCACTCTAAAGCACATAACAAGCAAGTGAGAGCCAAAACACCCCTATGTTGGGGTAGGGTTTCCCTGTCCTATTTTGTCAGGAGCTAGGGTTTCACTACGCACGCAGCGGTTTCAAACAACCTATAAACGGGTAAGCAACCTGTCCTAGTTTGGAATGGTCACTATGGATCCGAATATGCACTAGGTCGAATGGTCAAAAAGGGTGCCCCGGTAAAACCGGGGTTTGTGTTCCCATGCTGTCAGAGCCCAGAGCCGATCAGCCTTATGGACATGCCTTGACAAGACAAGCCTCCGGCAAATCGTTCGGGAATGGCATATGGCAAACACGGTGTCCTAGGCGCACCAATGCAAATGCAATGCAAAGAAACACACAAGTGTAGTCAAAAACAGATATCATGAGTTCGAGTTAAGTTCTCTAAATCCCCAGCAGAGTCGCCAGAAACTGTAACAAGCCCGCGGGGGACCTCGTTACAGCTCGGACTCGATTTCGTGTCACGGTTCTTAATCTTGAACCAAAGAGTCCAAATCCGGCAAATCGTTTTGGAAAACAGATTTTTGAAAGAAGTGCCAAACATGGACTGCTTTGCCAGATATAGAGTCGCCACCTAAATATTTTATTTTTGGGAAATTTAGGAAACCTTGACTCGGTGCCAAAGGCCACGTGTCCGTCATCACCAAAGTTGCCTCGGCTCGAGAACTTGGGTACGATTGGGGAAGGTCACTTCGTGAGCACCCCCGCTCGCCCGGTCAAAGACCGGCCTCTACTAACCATGATATCTTATTTTGAAAACATTGTGAGTTCTTATTCCGATTATTAGCCTAGGTTACTATGTGATGCTTGCAGCAAACAAGTATAGAGTGAGTCGCCTGAATTGGAACAAAACATTTCATGTTTGTTTGTTTGAAAATGGTTTGATGGTGCTACTCGCAGGTAGGCTAAGACGCGGATTTGCCACCCTCAGGTGGGCTTAGAAAACATGATTTTGCCACTATCTAGTGGGCTTAAAACAAACATTTGATGAATTATCCAATCCAAGCAACACAACCTCCACCCGCAGGCATTCAAGGCAGTTATATCACATAAGCAGTTAGCCTCATGGCAAGCATGCTATCCATGGCAATCACTCACACGCATGCAAGGATGCTAAAGCATAAAACTCACCGAGTACTCCGAGCCAAGACATAAAACTGATTAGAAATCATGCATGATCCTAAATATACAGGAATGCCTAATGCAACACATGCAAAGATGCAACTATAGCAGGCTCGGCTATTCTAAACATGGCATATGAAATGCTACAGCTATCACGTATTCAATTTGGAATTGAAATACAAATGCAGTTTGTATGATACGCCGAGCCCGGTGCGTGCAAAACAGATGAATGATGCAAACATGCTGTCATACTGTATGCTAATCGAAATATGCCCTATATCTAACCATCGTAAGCGGGTAAATAGAAGGGAAGAAAGACGTGGGATTGGAAGACATACAACACACTCACCCACACTTATTACAATTATGCCCTCGCGCAGAGGGTCCGAATAAATAATACAGTCTCGAATGAAAGAATAGTACAGTCCGAAATATACAGATTCTTAATTAATTAACAAATTAACTAAGAAAGCTTTAAACTGGCATGCAAGCCAGGGGCTGCCTCGCTTCTGATGAATAATGTATGCTGGACTGCCTTTGCGCAGAAATCCACTGGGATGCCCAATTTAGCCTCTGTTTGCAATGTTTCTCGAAATGCGCGCCAGACTCCGAAAAGTTGCTGATTCCTCATTTTACTGCAACAGAGAGCAGGAAAGGGGCATAGCAATGTATTTCACAAATATATGCATACCTCGATCCTCGTGCCACCAATCACGCATATCGATGCATGATGGCCGAGGAGTCGGATTGCACAACTCAATATTGGGTGCAATGCAGATGAATGCTACAACAAAACCTAACTCCATCATGGGTAATCCGGAGTGTCGGTGACTGGGGAATTGAGACCCGTTCCGTCACTCGGAGTACGAAACGTGCCTCGTTTCCCGTGCCCGGGCTAACTCCTATCCCGAACACGATGCAATATGCATGATATGCATGAAATGCAGCTAATATGCAATCCTAACATGCACAATGCTATGGGAATGAAATGCCTCGAAATGCGTGCGCGCGGGCGCGTAAACCGAGGCGATGATCCTAAGGCATGAAATGGCATACGCAATGCCGATTGGACTTACACTAACACGAGTGGACCTCAGCCACACTCACATAAGAGGCCGATGGATGAAAATGAAGTGCCTCGAAATGCGTGCCCACGAGCGCGCAAACCGAGGCGATGCATTAAAGCGTGAAATGACATGGAAAATGATATGCAATGAGGCTAAAATGAGATATCTCGAAGTGCGTGCCCGCGGGCACGCAAACCGAGAAAATGGCATACGGAATGCAGTGATGCGAAAATGGCATACAGAATGCAGAATGGACTTATACCAACATGAGAGGACCTCAGCCACTCTCACACGGGAGGCCGTCGGATAAAAATGAGGTGCCTCGAAATGCGTGCCCACGGGCGCGCAAACCGAGGCGATGCATTAAAAGCGTGAAATGACATGGAAATGCGAAATGGACTTATACTAACATGAGAGGGCCTCAGCCACACTCACATGAGAGGCCGTCGGATGAAAATGAGGCGCCTCGAAATGCGTGCACACGGGCACGCAAACCGAGGCGATGCATTAAAGCATGAAATGACATGGAAAATGATATGCAAACATGCAAATGGAATTTCAACACTTACAAATGATGCAAAACAGTCCCAAAAGGCGGGGAAATGACACCGAATGCCCGGAATGGTCCCGAAATGCGATAATAAGCACCCGGAATGGCCTATAGCCATACTAAACATGCATAATTGGTACACGACATGCAAAACAGTAGCAAGGCAGACCCCAAAATAGAATTTTTCAGTCACAAAAAGGGCTAAATAGCAAGCATGGATAGGGCAACAATAGCATGCAAAAATACGAGCCAAGAGAGGGGTATTGAAGCAAGTGATACATGCGATACTCAAATGGAAAAGTACCCTTCTACAACACTGATGAGGGCCTAAAAATATGCACATTTACAGTAGATGATAAGCCCCAAATCAGTATGCAACCATGCTAAAAATGCTATGCAAGAATGAGGATATATAAGGCTATAACATGAAGTACCCCAAATATTCATCAAACCAACAAAGACCCTTAATGAGATATGACAAGAAGATCAAAATATGAATATTTTCAGTACTGATTATGGCTGAAATCAGAAGCTAGATAAGCTTAAAAAGGCATGCAAAGTGGGGTCAAAGAGAGATATAAAGGCAAGTGTAATATGGAGACCCCAATCAAGATTGATCCCTTCTACAATAATGTAGAGGGACACAAAATAAGCTCACTCACAGTTCATGGAATGTTCCAAAACAGAGTGCATGTAGGTCAAATAAATCATGCAAGTTTACGGTAAATTGAAGGAATTGTGAAGCAAGTGCATGATAGAGAGGCCAAACAGGGTTGAGACCTTCTTAAATGTTGAAGAGGGGCTCAAAATAGGCCCACTCACAGTTTATGTCATGCTCGAAAACAGATCACTCATAAGCTAGATATTTCATGCAAAAACAAGAGCAAAACATGGATTCAAAGCAAGTGGCACATGGAGCATGAAAACAAGGTTGAGCCCTTCTTCAATGTTGAATAGGGGCTCAAAATAAGCACAATATCAGTTCATGAGATGCTCCAATTCAGATCACACATAGGCCAAATATTCAATGCAAAATATTGACATAAAAGATGCTATTGAAGCAAGTGTGCCATAGAGGGCTCAAACAGGGTTGAGCCCTTAATCAAAGATCAAAATGAGCTCAAAAGGGGACCACTTTCAGTAGGGGTCGGAGCTCAACACAATAGGGAAATAGGGTTAAGAAAGGAAGCAAGAAAATGGTACAAAAGAGGGATTTGAGATTTACCCTTGAAGACAAGACTTTTGCTACCTCTTTGCTTGATGAAAGTTGCTTCCAAACCCCCCAAGAACTCCTCCTTGCTGCTGGAAATGAAGTGGTGTTGGTGGTGCTAGGAGATGATGAACAAATGAGGCCAAAACTTAAGGATTTTGGAGGTTTTGGAGAGATATCAATGTATATCCTTGAGAGATATTTTCCAACCCCTCTTCAAGAGCTAGGAGGCCAGCTATATAGGCAATAAAATCGGAGAAAAGGTGGGCAAAAAGGTGCTTTAGTGTTGCAGGTGGCCGGCCGGCCAGGTATAGGAGAAAAATGGCCGGCCACCCCCTAAGATGAAGCCCCAGAAGTTAGCTTTCCAATGCCGCAAACCTTGCATTAAAATTCCTCCTGTAGAAAAAGTTATGCCAGTTTCCGTAAAGCCGCGCAGATTCGGTCCAACCGGGCTTCAACCAACCATATCTCCTCCCCTCGCATTTGGACTTAGGAGATTCTTGAGTGAAAAATGAAGCCCCGGAAGTAAGCTTCCAATGGTGGTGGCCTCATATTTTAATTCCTCTTGTGCAAAGAGTTACTGCCCGTTTCGGTGAAGCCGCGCAGACTTTTTTCCTTCCCGGATCCCTTTCAAAGAGGTTCAAAAATGAAAAGAAGAATTAATGGCCGGCCATGTGTTTTTAGGGTCCTCCCATGTGTGTACAACACAAATATGTGGTTTCGGCTCGAAGAAAATGGCCCTAGGGTGTTCAACATTAGCCCGGAAGTGAGAAAAACGGGCGCCGGGGTCGCCGGAAGAGCATAACAGGTTGCTGAGACAATTGCTAGCCTCCCACCCTCCAGTGATCTTCCTGGGGATAAAACAGAGGTACCTGCCAAAAATAAACAAAAACCGATGCAAAACGAATGCTCGGGGACCAAAACACGCAGTTTGGGGTCCCGAAAATAGGCTGTTAAGCACCGAAAGTGGCATTCGGCCACGAAGTGGGTATCTAAGACCCCAGTGTGCCTCGTTATGATGAAACAGAGGTACCTGCCAAGAACCGGAGGAATCGGAGACGGTTGGGCGGTCCCGAACCGAGGCACACGGCCTGACGGCTCCGAAAACCGGGAACCGGGCTCCAAAATGGGCAAAATGGCCTACGGCCACGAAACGTAGCCCACGGCCACTAAGAGATGATCTGCTAGACCTCTCCCTCCCCGTAGGAAAGAAAACAGAGAAAACCGAGTCCGGTTCGCAAACCGAGGCAAGGTACAAAAGAGAGTTCGGAAGTCCGAAGGCAAGGCGCACGGCCGCGACTCTGAGACTTCTGAACGAGCACGATATGCAACATCACCGAGCACTCAACCGGTGACGTCTGAGTCTTAAGGTCGGTCAAAAATGGGGTGTCTACAACATGTTAGCTGTAGCATTTCATATGCCATGTTTAGAGTAGCCGAGCCTGCTATAGTTGCATTATTGCATGTGTTGCATTAGGCATTTCTGTGTATCTAGGATCATGCATTGATTTCTAATTAGCTTCTTTCTTTGGCTCGGAGTACTCGGTGAGTTTTATGCTTTAGCATCCTTGCATGCGTGTGAGTGTTGCCATGAATAGCATGCTTACCATGAGGCTATGTGCTTATATGATGTAACTGCCTTGAATGCCTGTGGGTGGAGGTTGTGTTACTTGAATTGGGACAATTCATCAAACGTTTGTTTTAAGCCCACTAGATAGTGGCAAAATCATGTTTTCTAAGCCCACCCGAGGGTGGCAAATCCACGTCTTAGCCTACCTGCGGGTAGCACCATCAAACCATTTTCAAACAAGCAAACATGAAATGTTTTGTTCCAATTCAGGCGACTCAGTCTATACTTGTTTGCTGCGAGCATCACATAGTAACCTAGGCTAATAACCGGAATAAGAACTCACAATGTTTTCAAAACAGATATCATGGTTAGTAGAGGCCGGTCTTTGACCGGGCGAGCGGGGGTGCTCACGAAGTGACCTTCCCCAATCGTACCCAAGTTCCCGAGCCGAGGCAACTTTGGTGATGACGGACACGTGGCCTTTGGCACCGAGTCAGGGTTTCCTAAATTTCCCAAAAATAAAACATTTAGGTGGCGACTCTGTATCTGGCAAAGCAGTCCATGTTTGGCACTTCTTTCAAAAATCTGTTTTCCAAAACGATTTCCCGGATTTGGACTCTTTGGTTCAAGATTAAGAACCGTGACACAAATCGAGTCCGAGCTGTAGCGAGGTCCCCCGCGGGCTTGCTACAGTAATGCAACTGAATACGAAAACTGAATGTACATTTGAATCAAATGAATTGAAGGAAATGAATAAGATTATGCCTGTGTTTATTATCGTTTGATGTCTGTATAGTAAGATGGAGAATGCAAGGGGAAGTGGTGAAAGTGAATCTTCAGAGGCTCGCATGGGCCGAATAGAACAGATGTTAGCAGCATTGACTGAAACCTTGACACAACAACAGAGACAACAACCTTTACCCCCTCCGCCTCCACCGGCACAGGCCGAAACAGATAATAATGACATCATCAATCTGCCACAGAAATTCATGAAGATGAAACCGCCAACGTTCTATGGTGGAATTGAACCTTTGAAAGTTGAGACGTGGTTGCTTGAGATGGAAAAATTGTATGAGGTGTTTCCTTGTTCTAAAACCCAGAAAGTCCCCCTAGCCACCTACACCCTGAAAGATGAAGCCCGCAGGTGGTGGTTACTGATTCGAAGTGGCAATGGGAATATGACATGTGCACAGTTTAATGCAATCTTTTATGATAAATATTTTCCCCAATGCTTCAGGGATCGGAAGGTGTCCGAGTTTCAAGAACTTAAACAGGGAAGAATGGCTGTAGCAGAGTATGAAGCCAAATTCACCGAATTGGCATGTTTTGCTCCACATATGGTGGATACTGATTACAAGAAAGCACGGAAGTTTGAGGGAGGACTGGACTTGGAAATATTTGACCGAGTGGGTGTCCTAAAATTACCTACTTATGTGGAGGTACTCGACAGGGCATTAATGGCAGAAGCCACAATAGCAGCTAAGAAACAAACTACAACACCAACAACAGAATGGAGAGGAAAGAGGACCGGATTCAGTTTTAAGAAAGGCCGGTCAGTTTTGAAGAGGCAAAATACAGGATCCTCCAGTAGCTCTAGTCAAAGTAGCGGATCTACTCCAAACTGCCCCGACTGCAGAAAGAAGCACAGAGGTGCTTGTTATCGAGCATTAGGTGCGTGTTTTCACTGTGGCAAGACTGGCCACATGGTGAGGGATTGCCCGATGAGATTCAACGAGGTTAACCGTCCTATGACAAGTTCCACTTGGTCTGTTTCCGCAGCAAGACCAAATGCAAGGACCGATGTTAGAGGGAATGCAAATAGTGAAACATTGAGGCAAGGGAGAGTGTTCGCCTTAGTGCCTGGTGACGTACCAAACACCTATACTGTGGTGTTAGGTACACTCTCTGTATGTTTTCAAAATGCATGTGTACTGATAGATTCTGGTTCCACACATTCCTCTGTATCACATGTTTTCTCTCGAAAATTGACTAGACCACTAGAACGTATGACATATGTGTTATCTGTATCCACACCGTCTGGGGATTCTATGATGTGTGCTCATGTCTATCCAGAATGTGATATTATGATTGGCGATGTGATGTTATATGTTGATTTATTACCCTTGAACATTGATCACTTTGATTATATTTTGGGAATGGACTGGTTGACTAAATACTGTGCTACCATTGACTGTGCAAGTAAATCTGTTGTGTTTAGATTACCGGGTATGCCTGAATTTACTTTTACTAGGGATGGGGTAGTTCCTCCCCCATATCTGATTTCAGCTTTGAAAGCCATAAAACTGCTTAGAAAGGGATGTAGAGGTTACTTGTGTTGTATATTGACCGTACCATCTGACGGAACTACGATAGAAACTATCCCGATTGTTTGTGAATTTCCAGATGTGTTTCCAAATGACCTACCTGGGGACTTAATTGATAGGGAAATAAAATTCACCATTGATGTAACACCTGGAACACAGCCCATCTCCAAGACTCCATATAGGATGTCAATTTCTGAACTGAAAGAACTGAAAACTCAACTACAGGAACTTTTAGACAAGAAATTCATTCGTCCGAGTACCTCACCTTGGGGTGCTCCAGTATTATTTGTCAAAAAGAAAGACGGGTCTTTGAGATTATGTATCGATTACCGGGAATTGAACAAAGTGACCATTAAGAACAAATATCCATTACCCCGAATAGATGATTTGTTTGATCAACTCCAAGGAGCCAAAGTGTTCTCTAAAATTGATCTCAGGTCAGGTTATCACCAGTTAAAAGTTAAGGCAGAAGACGTAGAGAAAACTGCATTCAGAACTAGATATGGACATTATGAATTCTTGGTAATGCCTTTTGGAGTAACAAATGCAGCAGCTTTTTGGACCTAATGAATAGGGTTTTCAAACAATATCTTGATGAATTCATTGTTGTGTTTATCGATGACATTCTGATTTATTCTAAAGACAGAGAGGAACATGAGAACCACCTGAGGACTACCTTGCAGATTTTGAGAGAGAAGAGGTTGTATGCTAAATTGTCTAAATGTGAATTCTGGCTTGACAGTGTAGCATTCTTGGGCCATGTAATCAATGAGGATGGTGTTTCTGTTGACCCTCAGAAAATTGAAGCTATTGTAGATTGGCCTAGACCAACAAATGTGACAGAAGTCTGAAGTTTTCTGGGACTTGCAGGTTACTACCGGAGGTTTGTAAAAGACTTTTCCAAGCTTGCCATGCCATTGACCCAGTTAACTCAGAAAAACGTGCCATTTGACTGGAACGAACAAAGAGAGGCAGCCTTTCAAGAACTGAAAACCAGGTTAGTGACTGCACCAATCTTAACTTTGCCTAATGGTATTGATGGGTTTCAAGTGTACAGTGATGCTTCCTACAAAGGTTTGGGGTGTGTATTAATGCAAAACGAAAAAGTGATTGCCTATGCTTCTAGACATCTCCGACCTCATGAAAAGAATTACCCAACGCATGATCTTGAGTTAGCAGCTGTGGTATTTGCTTTGAAAATCTGGTGTCACTACTTGTATGGGGTAACTTGTGAGGTGTACACCGACCATAAGAGCTTGAAATACTTCTTCACCCAAAAGGAATTGAACATGAGATAGAGGCGATGGTTAGAGTTAATCAAAGATTACGATTTGCAGATCTTGTACCACCCAGGGAAAGCTAATACCGTAGCGGATGCCTTGAGCCGAAAATCAATGGGAAGTTTGTCATGTCTGTTATCCAACCGGAAAGAATTGCTGAATGACCTAGAGCAAGTTGGGCTGTTAATTGCTATCTCCGCTCAACCTACAATTCTTGACGAGATCAAACAGAAACAGTGCGAGGATGAGTACTTGAAAAAGGTCACGGAGGAATTTGATTCAAAGCCGAGGCCAGGATTTGTGTTTGAAAATGATGTGTTGAAATTTCAAAATTGACGTTGTGTACCCGATTGTTATGATTTGAGAAAACGTGTTATGACTGAAGCTCACAGCAGTAAGTTTGCCATGCACTCGGGGAACACGAAAATGTACCATAATCTGAAACAAAATTTTTGGTGGGTGGCCTGGAATGAAAAAGAGTATTGCAGACTTTGTGGCTAGATGTCTACATTGCCAACAGGTTAAAGCTGAACATCAACACCCGCTGGTTTGCTACAACCACTCCCAATACCGGAATGGAAATGAGCACATTACCATGGACTTCATTGTGGGATTGCCTCGTTCTTCTCGAGGTATGGACTCTATCTGGGTTATAGTTGACCGTTTAACTAAGTCTGCCCATTTTCTGCTGCCTGTCAAAACTATTTATAATGCTGATAAATTGGCCAATATCTATATGACTGAAATTGTGAGACTGCATGGAGTGCCAGTATCTATTGTGTTTGACAGGGACTCAAAGTTTGTATCGAGATTTTGGCAGAGTTTGCAACAGGCTTTGGGGACTGAATTGAGACTGAGCAGTGCCTATCACCCACAAATGGCCAAACTGAACGAACGAACCAAACTCTGGAGGATATGCTCAGAATGTGTGTGTTAGACTTCCAGGGGAATTGGGAGACCTACTTGCCATTAGCTGAATTTGTATACAACAACAGTTACCATTCAAGCATTGAAATGGTTCCTTACGAAGCTTTGTATGGAAGAAAATGTCGTTCTCCGATATGTTGGGCTGAAGTAGGTGATAGACCTTTGTTGGGACCGGAACTTGTGCAAGAAACAACCGAGAAAGTGAAACTGATCCAGCAACCTGAAAACTGCACAGAGTCGGCAGAAAAGCTATGCTGATGTCCGAAGAAGAGATAGAGAATATGAAGTTGGGGACCATGTGTTCATAAAGGTGACCCCGATGAAGGGTCAAACTCGGTTTGGTGTTAAGGGCAAGTTGGCGCCAAGATATGTTGACCTTATGAAGTCCTCGAAAAGATCAATCCGGTATCGTATCGGGTAGCCTTGCCTCCAGTAATGGAACATATGCATAACGTCTTCATGTATCGATGCTTCGAGAGTACTTAAGGGATCCACTCCACGTCATTGAGCCACACACGTACTTTTGAAAGACGATTACACCTACGAGGAAAGACCTATTCAGATTGTGAATCGGAGGATCAAAACTGAGAAATAAAGAAATACCGTTGGTGAAAGTTGATTGGCAAAATCACGGAAAAACCTATGCGACCTGGGAAACAGAAGAAGATATGATGAAAAGATATCCAGAATTGTTTCCATTGAACCCGATGTTCTTTTAGAATGAAGGTAATTCGAGTTTGGGGACCAAACTCTTTTAAGGGGGGAAGACTGTAATAACCCCGACCCCAGATTAATGTTAATTTGTGCTTAGTTAAGCCTAACAATAATTTAGGAAAGATTTGGAACTAATTTGCATGAGTATTGCATCACCTTTGTATTTTTATCTGTTAGGCGTAGAAAGATCTGTTCATGTTTTAATTTCGGTTCGCGAATTGAGAGCCTTATCGGCGTCCGAATCAGAAATCGGCTTGTGTTATGTGCTAGTTAGGATTTATAGAATTTTAAGGTAGGTTTAATTAAAATTCGTTCGAACGATTAAACTAGATTAAAATAATGCTATTTATTTGCTTTTTGATCAATTACCACTTATGGACCATTTAACTCCACTAGCTCACATTTTCATTGCACTCCTCCATTCCTCTGATGCAAACGTGAGAGAGAGGGGAGAGTTGAAGGGAAGTTGGATTCAACAAGGGATTTGCTTGGGGTTTAGGAGAAATAGAAGGATTTGCATAATAGAGCCTTCATATTGAGGAATTCAAGACTTGAGGTAGGCATTCACCCTATTGATTATGAAATTGATTTACGAATGTAAGAATTCTAGTGAATTAAATGGACTCATGTTGGGTTTAAGCTAAGATTGGTGAATTGAAGCTCAATACATATGCATGTGTAATTCATAGCACTTGAGTTGTCCTTCTAAGGAATCCATGCATGCATGCATAAATTTCCATGTTTTGAGTTGGAGTTCTAAGATTTCTTCCATGCATGTGTCAATTTCACTCACATTATAGCCATTCAACTTCTTTTCCATCAAATTATTAAGTTTGGTTATGTTTTGGAAGGTTTGAATTCAAAGGGGGTCCTTGCATGTTGAATTGATGGCATATTCATAAAGTTCATGTTGATTTTGCACAAATTGGGTCCTTTTGGGCCATGATTTCTTGAAATGATTCTTCAAACATGTTGTTTTATGAGTTATTAAGTGTTTTCCAATTTGGGCCCAGAAAAATGAGTTTTGGATGGTTGAAGTTGAGTTTCATGCTTGGAGGTCAATCTGGATTTTCCAGAAATTTGACCCGCTCGAGCGGGACTTTCACGCTCGAGCGTGAAGCCTGAGTACATGCACTTCCGCTCGAGCGAGAGTCACGCTCGAGCGTGAAATGCGTATACCCAGAAGTTTGTGTGTTTTAGTCCGCTCGAGCGGGGGAAGCCACGCTCGAGCGAGGGTCTGTGTCACACACTCGAGCGGGTCGAGCGCCCGTCGAGCGTGAATTTCATGCATCCAGTACTTTTTCATAAGTTTGCAGTCCGCTCGAGCGGGGAAGTCCACGCTCGAGCGGAGCTTTATTGTCTGCATGTCCGCTCGAGCGGGGAAAGCCACGCTCGAGCGTGGACCTTATCTTCAGCAAAATTTGAGAAATGTTTTCAATGCATTTTGCATCCTCATTCCATCCTAGGCATTCCTAGGCCATGTTTAAGACCCCATAATGAGGATAAGAGATTAGAAACACACTAAGAGCCAACGAAATAAGTTTTGTACAATTAGAACGTGTGTTTTCAAGTGCATCTGTTATGTGTTGTGTAGGTCACATGCCACGTACCGTTTGACCAAGTTTACTCCGTCTGTCTGTCTCAAGGCCCACTGTGAGTAATAACTCTGTAAAGTTATGTTTAATTAAGTATTTTCTGACTGGTATGGTATGATCTGTTTTCTGAAATGCTATCTTACGAATTATGAATGAATGTCCAATTTTCTGAAAAGTATTTGTGGCACCCTTAGTTCACGTGGCCCTCGCCCGGGGGTAACAATACCGCTGCCAATCTGCACGTGGCCCTCGCCCGGGGGTAACAATACTGCGGCCAATCTGCACGTGACCCTTGCCTGGGGGTAACAATACCATGGCTACTTGCGCGCAAGATATGGACCTTATGGTCGTTGGTACCAACTATGCATGTGGGTCTCTGGACCAAATTGATCTGATAGCTAATGGGTGTACCACGTATGATCTTATGCAAAATCTGAATATGAACATGAGTGCGTATCTAAATCTATTTCTGTTCTGAAGTCTGAATATGTTCTGATTTAAATACTGGATTCTAACTTGTGCTGGACATCATTCATACAACCCATTTACTTCGTTATTATTCACTGGGCTTTCGCTCACAGTTTATATTATCTATGTAGGTGAGCCGGTGACCAGGCCAGGGTTGACGGCCTTCTGTTCTGTTTTGTCAGCCAACTGTTGCGCCTCCCGAGGAGGTTCCATCGAAGTCTAATGCTATGGCTGTTTTTGTATTCATGCTAGTCTCTGTATGTGTTTTGTAAAGACAATCTTGGGATGTAAATACTTTGTAAATATTGGTGTCCTTTGACTGGCATGCTTATGTATATATTAAGTTTTGAAATGTTCTGTCCCATGTATGTTATCACAGCTCATTAGACCTTGTCTATTTTGTATTATTGCTTTCGCAGCCCCTTATTATTCGCTAATCTGTTCAGAGGCCTTTGGTAATCCACGGATTACTGGCCGGTTACAGTGCTAAACCTACAGGGGCGGGTTTGGGTCGTGACAACTATTTTCTTCCATCTTCATCTGTTGAATCTTTTCCACAGTTACAAGCACATCTTAGTTCTAAGAATGGTGCTTCCTCAGTCTCTGTTTCTAAAGATATCTGGCATAATAGGCTTGGTCATCCAAGTTTATTGAAGTTTACACATCTCAAGAAACATTTATCTTTTGTTTCTAATAAGTCAGCATCTCAAATTTGTATTGACTGCTGTGTTGCTATAATTCTACTAGCAATCAACCACTTTCTTTAATTCATAGGGATGTATGGGACCCTTTTCAGTCTACTTTTTCTTACAAATTTTATGTTCTTTTTGTGGATGATTCTACTAAATTCACTTGGCTTTATCATTTATCATATATGAGTGAAGTTTGCATCAAATTCATTGAGTTCAAAGCATATGTGGAAAAACAATTTCACACTTTGTAAAACATAAAGCATTATAAACGCAGCGGATTAAATGTTTAGATCATACCTTTTAGCGAAGAACCTCGTGGGTAAATCACGTGCTTCCTGAATCTGGTCAATCAACCCAGCAATGGGGTGATATTACAATAGTGAATATCACCCACACAAACCACAGTGCAAATGGCTTTGATCGTTGTTTTTGGGAGAGAGTCAGAGAGAGGAGAGTCTGGGAAAAAAGGTTATGGGTAAAAACCCATAACGTATCTGATATACGTATCTGATTCAATATATTAGATTAACCATATAATCTGATATATAACCAATATCTATCTATCTATCCATATCTATTGATATGATAGATATAGATATCCTGAATGGTTATCCAAATAAGTTTGAATTAAAATTCAAACTTACATGGATAAGGTTCAAGAGGTTCAGGCTCAAAAAGCTCAAAGGGCCATGCCACATGGGCGCCCAATTTCTAACATCTCCCACTCGCACATGAGTTGGCATGACACTGCCACATCTCTATCTCAATCTCCCAAAAATGAACAATCTCATACTAGCCAATGCACCGTGCGACTGCTGAGAACACCTGCATGTGGGAGCTCTATACTAGAAACTCAAAATGAGCCAGCATAGAGACATCAACCCAAAAGGAACAAAAATAGTGTCTCATATACCCCAGACCCATCTAATTACACCGGTCCAAAAAACATCTCTAATCCCTCAAAAAGAGCATGTTTGACCCTCTCAATTCTTGCAATATATTCACACTCAATCGCCTCTCATACAGAGCGATGTGAGTTGCCGGCAATGAATATACAACAGTGGTGTAATACTAGATGATCTTCCCTTTGCCTCATGCCATTTAGTTTAGGATTGACCGCTTTCCCAGTGATGTCCCTTAAGGCCGAATCATACATGACCGCAGGCAACATACCAAAGTAGCAGAACATCAACCCCTTACCTTATGACATAGTCAAAAGTCACAAAAGGGTACATAAATGAAAGTCATATCAATAATGACATGTAAGACTCACACGGTGAGGAAACAGGGATCCATTCTCTCACCTCATTACTCAGTCGCCAAGCACATATAGTATGAATACATGTTACGGTGGAGTAACTCTTCCAAAAGAGTGACGTCATACTCGATACACCGTACAGATATTAGTCTAGTCGCTTTCTAGCGCCTAACCCGAATTCTCTATTTGCTCGCTTCCAGCGCCAAATGAGATCTCGCATCTGGCTAATCATAACAGGCACAACATGGAAAGTGGGTACTAACATCCATGTTTGGTCCTTAACACGACCTCATCTTGGTTGTAACCAAGGCGACATGCATAGTGGATTATTTAAGCCTCTCTTGGCTCCAAATAAAAATAAACCACTAGTCTCATCCTTGCTCGCTCCCAAGCGCCAAGGGCGATTGCTCGTGTGAGTGAGCCAATCTTGCCTGCTGACATCATCATCTGCTAATCATTATGACACAAACCATAATAGTGTCAACATCCCATCATCTCAAAATAAGTGATCGATTTTAAAAAAAATTGACCACGCTTGCGCAATTCTGATTCCAAACATAAGCCTTATCAGCACCTCTTGCGATAAGTATATACAACGGAATCCACCATGTGCGCCTCACATGAAGTGATTCAAGATCACTACCTCTTGCGCAATAACCTCTCTAAAGATATTTTGGTGACCAATTTGCATTCATTCTTAATGCGCCCAACTAGCGCAGATGCGCCAACTAGCGCATTGAATCTTACAAGGAGCAAATTAATATACTACTAGTAAAGCATTTTATCCACAATCTAATGAGCAAGGTCAATGTCTAAACAATCAGTTGACCATTTACCAAAGATAACACTTATCATGCCGAATACGCCCACATAGCGTACTTTAGGCTCCCACAACAAAGAAAAGATCAAGGAATATAGATCATCTGTTTCTCCCAAAGACAATCCGAGGATACACTCAATAGCTAAGGCTCTGGCTTTTACCGATAGGTAAGTCAATGGGTTTGCAATTTTGCATCTAGAATTATTCTAGGATATTCCTTATGTAAGTCATCGAAGACAAACCGAGAATTTTCCCAAAACAATCCCTAAGGATCGTACATCCGAGCATATAAATTACATCACCCATGTCCATCATATCTAAAATAGAGGACTGCCCACCCTAGGTGGCGACATCCTTATAAATTCCTGGCTCATAATGACTAAGTAAGGAAAAACTTCTTTTGGACCATTGATCATGCCTCAGTGGTCTTCATCGATCATCGTTTGCCTATCATGGCTTGACGAAGTCTAAGAACCACTATTTGGATAACTGTTTTAGGCTAAAAGATTTATTGGAACTAGCAACCTTTTTGCGCTCCTAACTTTTCACCATAAAAGCAGAAGGTAAATCCCTACGGATCTACTTATCCAATTCTCCAACGAGAAGTTGGGTCACAATGTCCACAAATCAATGTTCCGAACTTATGTCAATCATAGCCTAAGTCGAAATAACCTCACTCCCCAGGAGGAAGTCTCTCATGGTCTACACCTTCCTCAATGGTGCGACTTTTCGGTATCTAGCGAGCCTTATGCCTCAACAATGACTATCCAAATTATGCATAACTTTAGAACAGTTTCGCGTCATAATGGAAAGTCAACCAATTTATAGAAATGGTTAATCCTCAAAGACTTTGTCTTAAATTGCGCAACATTAATCCACTTTCTAAAAACAGGGGACTAGAGCCTTTGGCATTATCCTAGGCTCTTTATCATCTTGCGGAGCAATCATGAATGTTCCCTTCTCAATCACCCAGTGATGACGTGGAAAATTTTCACATTTGCTACCACGCAACTAAGAATGTAGAGAATTCTTCTCTAATGGAGTAATCCATTAGTAGGCACATCGCTCCCACTGTCCCTAGGATATTGGAAATTTCTTTCCATTCTCAACTAGGCTACATAAAAGCGCTATGCTTAGAATTCTCTATCTTATAGAGTTCCAAAACTCTATACACGTCACCTTTACTAAGAAAACTTTATGTGACTTAGTTACACTACCACAAAGCTGCTTACCTATATGCACATGACCCGGAGGGTTTACATGACTGCATACAATAATGCGCCACACAACCCTATGTGTTTACAAGACAGCATACAATAATGCGCTATAGAACCCTAGGTCTTAACTTCACAATCTTATGAGAAGTAGAATAAAGATAAGCTGCTTAACGGTTACAGATCGCCCATAGATGGCTCTCTGCTAACCCATTACTCAAAATGGAGTGTAAAATCTGATATGGAGGGCACTTAGTTAGGGATATAGGCAACAAACTAGTGCAATTCCCAATTGGGAAACATTTTGCGCCATTATCCACCTAACATTAACAATACGTAATTCCTTATCTCTACTACACCATTGTGTTATTGAGTATTAGGAATAATCAATTTTCTAAGCATCCATCTCTCTTCACAGAGCTTTCTAAAAAATAGCTCAAATAATACTCGCCACCTTGGTCAAAACTAAAAGCACAAAAGCTCTTATCTAATTGATCTCGACCTCATATGTGCAATGTCAAAAAAATCTCAAAACTTTTGACTTATGGGAGATCAAATAGTCTTGACTCAGATGCGTATCGTAATCTATAAATGTGTCGAGATTGAGGCTTAGCTATCATACCCTTACACATATCTAGTCACAAAAACATAGTGGACTAAATGCGCCAATACAAATGACCTTCTACGGCTTTCCTACTTACTTGTGCGCACCCATTGCGAACAAAGTTACACATTTATATGAGAGCAGGATGTCACAAGCGAGTGGGCCCGAGAAGGCCTACTCAAACCATCGTGTCATCATCTCATTAATGTGATTAAGTATAATAAGCCACCGGTTCATGACCAATGTCATAAACTAATTCCAATCATCTTAATGTGTGAGTTCTCGAAGATAAGTTTAAAAGGTTTAGGCCCAACTAGGTAATGACTCAGGACTAATTCATATTCACTAGATCATAAAAGGATGTCATGGAGATATCAAGTGCGCCTAAGTCGCAAATTTAACTAGTAAGTGCTAATCCCCTGCACCTTCAAGTCAATTTTATTCTCCATACACTTTAATGCATCTAGTTGAAAGATGACGATACTCCTCTTGCCATATCTATTTCTCGCTTCATAGTTACTTGCAATTAATTCTACTATCCACAAGAAGGAGAGAATAAGCTATCAATCTGTGACAGCTCTTGAAGTAACTTAAGCGGGAATTAGGCTAAAGAGTCTAATTCAACACAATGCTCTCACAAGCGATGCGTCAAATTCTTAGAGTCATAACAACCTTGTCGGCCTTGACCTTTTCATTACTATGCTGCAACGTTTGCGCTTAATGGTAAACGTTATTCAAAAACGTTAGCCTAGCTAAGGAATCATACAAAGAAGCCCCTCCTTATGTCTCACACCCAAGTGTGGAAACAGTAAGTGTCCAGACTTAGACAAGTTGGCAATGCTAATAGATTTTGCAGCCACTAAGCGCTAATCTTTTCACTTAGTGTTAATAGATTTTGCAGCTTCTAAGCGCTAATCTTTTCACTTAGTGTTAATAGATTTTTCAGCTTCTAAGCGCTAATCTTTTCACTTAGCGTTAATAGATTTTGCAGCTTCTAAGCGCTAATCTTTTAACTTCACGTGATATTTCAACGCACACTATTATAGTGCATGAAATTTTGCTCCATCCACTCCCAATAATTGGGTAGAGAGCAAAACACTGCTCATACTGGCTACTCGTCTTACACTTAATGACTAATTTATTTAAGCTCGCATTTCTTGGATGATGTGACTCTTGAATGTTACTTCATCCAATGATGTAACATTATTTACAAGTCAAATTACAAAGTCAATCCGCGCAGCTCAATAGTCAAGATCATATACAGATCTATTGAGGGCTTAATAATTTCATAACTCCAAAACTCGCCAACCAAAACTACGTAGCATGCCGCTAACCATAGCGCAGACATTAGTTTTTATTATGCCAAACAAGGCAACAAAAACACGGCGACTTTGAGTCATGTTTCCTTACTTTGGCTCAATTAAGGTTTGACCTAAAGTCTCCAAGACTTTTGCTCATCTAAAGAATGGGATTACATTGTTCACATTTGAACATCTTTACTAAGTCTAGGTCAACCAAATTAACTTCCATAAGCTAAATCAATTTAGTGAGAAATTCGCATTGGGATTAATTTGATTAGCATAATATAATTTTGCCGCAAAAATCTAAATTAAATAGTGACAATGTTACACAAGTCGCAAGATCGAAAATCCGCTATGCTCGTAATCATCTCTTGCGCCACAGGTGACAATTATCCAAAATTTAATTTAATTTATGCGCAAAATATTGGTTTTCGGGAGTTAATCTACAAAGATTTCTCTCAACCGAATAACCTCCCACTGATTATGGCATGTCTAAAAGCATGATAAAAATTTAATTCCATACAACAGCATCATAATGTAGATTTACAATCAACTCATGCTATATTCATTTAATAATGGAATTTTAAATAAATAAATAAATAACTAATCATGCTTCTAATTACAACATATTACAAACCCAAAAAATATGCTGTATTCAATATTCAATTATGCCATAACAAAGTGTATACATTCTGATTTTGGAATTTTCTGGTATTTTCTGGAATTTTAAATAACTAATAAACACACATAAAATTAGAAATAAAAAATCCAGAAACTGATAAACTGAAACAATATACCAGTAAATAGTAAAACATTTCAGAAGTCCACAATAAAAATTTCAACCCCAGAAAATTATTTATGCAATACCAGAATCATTTTAAAGCATAAAAAATGAATTATTAACACAGAAAAAATATTTTTTATTTTCGTAAAATTTTCAAAATTTTACAGAATATAAAAATTTAATTCTGAGTCTAACGGTACCAACCACTTAAAACAAAGCTATAACGAATAAATTATGGCCATTAACGCGATTCAGAATTTAAAAAAAAAACAAACAGAGCCTTACTGCCAAGCCAGCTGGGGAAACGGCTCGGCTCGCTCAACACGGCTCGCGCGGCTCAGAACGCGGCTCGGCACGCGGCGCGCGTGCGTGGCGCCGACGGCTCGCGCGTGGACAGCGCCGCTGACGCGCGCGTGAGGCGCGTGCAGGCGCGTCGGAAGGGCGGCCAGCGCGTGGAAGCGCGTGCCAGCGCGTGGAGCGGCTCACGGCGTCAGGTGGCGCGTGCAGCCCACGCGCCGCCTTCCAGGGTGTTTTCTGGTCCGATTTTTATACTTCCGGACTCCATTTTCCAAAATAAAATCATTTATGGTCTTAAAAATGACATTAATGATCATAAAAAATGAAATATTTTGGATCTCTTTCTCTTTTATAAATATTCATGAGCATCGATGTGTACATATATATATAAATATACACATGATAAAAGAAAGCACGAAAAAACCCATACATGGCTCTGATACCAATGTAAAACATAAAGCATTATAAACGCAGCGGATTAAATGTTTGGATCATACCTTTTAGCGAAGAACCTCGTGGGTAAATCACGTGCTTTCTGAAACTGGTCAATCAAACCAGCAATGGGGTGATATTACAATAGTGAATATCACCCACACAAACCACAATGCAAATGGCTTTGATCGTTGTTTTTTTGGGAGAGAGTCAAAGAGAGAGGAGAGTCTAGGAAAAAAGGTTATGGGTAAAAATCCCATAACGTATCTGATATACGTATCTGATTCAATATATTAGATTAACCATATAATCTGATATATAACCAATATCTATCTATCTATCCATATCTATTGATATGATAGATATAGATATCCTGAATGGTTATCCAAATAAGTTTGAATTAAAATTCAAACTTACATGGATAAGGTTCAAGAGGTTCAGGCTCAAAAAGCTCAAAGGGCCATGCCACATGGGCGCCCAATTTCTAACACACTTCTTTAAAATTCCTCAGAACGAATGGTGATACTGAGTTTTTTAATAATAAAATGACTCATTTTCTTGCTTCTGAGGGTATTGTTCATCAACATTCTTGTCCTTACACACCATCTCAAAATGGTGTTGCCGAAAGAAAACATAGACATATAGTTGACACAACTATTGCTTTATTGCATCATGCTTCTGTCCTTATCCAGTATTGCTTTGATGTTGTTGTTGCGGCTACTTTTTTGATGAATAGACTACCTTCTTCTCAGTTGGCTTATAAGTCTCCTTATGCATTACCATTCAAATCTATTCTTGATTACTCTCAACTAAGGGTTTTTGGCTGTCAATGTTTCCCTTGGTTAAAGCCTTATGCTACTCACAAACTTCAACCCAAATCTCTCTTTTGTGTTTTTTTGGGGTATCATCCATTTGCCAAAGGGTATAGGTGTTTGGACCCTCTTACAGGTCGTATATGTTTGTCTAGCCATGTTCATTTCAATGAAACTTGTTTTTCATTTCTTACTCTTTCTCTAGCTGCCTTTTTTTCCACTTTATCTTCTTTACATCATTTTTTCTAGTTTTCTCCTACTTTTCTTTCTAGGCAGTCTACTCGTGTCTCTCTCCAGCATACTGCTACTTTACAGCCTACTGCTTCTTTACAGCCAAGATCTTCTCCTATGCAGTCTAGTTCTCCAGCTGTACAGCCCAGCTTTGCAGTTCTGCAACTCAACCCTGTTGTTCCCAGCTCTGCTTCTCTGCCCAGTTCTGCTGTTCCCAGTTCTGGTTCTCTTGTTCCATTATAAATTGGTCCAGTTTTGCCGTCTAGCTCTGATCCTCTGCAACCACCTTCTATCTCTCTTTTACCCAGCTCCTCCTCTAATCTTTCTGTCCCCCCTCCTATCCCTATTCAATCTTTTTCTATACAACTTCCTGGGTTGCCTCCACCTTCCAATACTAACACTTATCATATGGTCACTCAATCTAAAGCTTGTTTATCAGTAGTCCAGTCTTCCTCTTCTCAACTGTTTGCAGATCCTGAACCCCTTTCTTTTAAAGAAGGTTTTTTATGTCTTATTTGGTTTAAAACTATGTAAGAGGAGATTAATGCCTTGCATACTCAACATACTTAAGACTCTTGTTGCTTTGCCTTCACAGAACCAGGCCATCGGTTACAAATGGGTGTTCAAAGTTAAAAGAAACTCAGATCGCAGTATTGCCATACACAAAGCCAGGTTAGTGGCTAAGGGTTATCTTTAACAGCATGGGATTAATTTTCAAGAAACCTTCAGTGCAATTGCAAAACTACCTATAATTCATATTCTTTTATGTCTTGCTTTTCATTATCAATGGCCCTTGAAACAGTTGGATATTTCAAATGCTTTTCTTCATAGCTTCTTTGAAGAAGATGTGTTTATGCTCTAGCCTCCACGCTTTGTTTCTTCTGATCCTACTCAAGTGTGTAAGCTTCACAAAGCCTTATATGGCTTAAAGCAGGCCCCTCGTGTATGGTATTCCACCTTTTCAGCCTTCCTCTTATCTCAAGGGTTTTTTAATAATAAATGTGACTCCTCATTGTTTATTCAAAGAACTGCCACCACTCTCACTAGTCTTCTAGTCTATATAGATGATAGCTTGCTCACTGGCAATTATTCTTCTCATCTTCAGTGCTTGATTACAAAGATGCACCAGGTTTTTTTCCATGAAAAGAATTAGGAGATATCTCATATTTTCTTGGGATTTCTATCAAGGGCACCCCTGATTCATGCTATTTTTTTTGTCTCAACAAAAATATGCTGAAGATATTCTTACTAAGTCTTGTTTGTTTGATTGCAAACTTTGTTATTCTCCTATGGCTGTCAAACCTTCTTTTGTTCCTCATTCTGATGAACCTTGTCCAAATCCCACTCTGTATCGCAGTTTAGTGCGAGCTTTGCAGTACCTTACAATTACTCGCCCGGATTTATCTCTTGTTGTCAATTAATGTTGTCAGCACATTTATGCTCCCACCATTGGACATTTCTCTGCCGTGAAGTGGTTTCTTCGCTTTGTCAAGAGTACTCTTCATCATGGTCTTCAGTTTTCTCCTAGCACCTTTGACATTCATGCTTTTTCCGACTCCAATTGGGCTGGGGATGTTCTTGACAGGAAGTCCACATCTGGTTATTCTATTTTTATGGGTTCCAATCTTATTTTCTTGGTCTGCCTAGAAACAAGCTATGGTTTCTCGCAGCTCTACTGAAGCTGAATATAGAGCCCTTCCTCACACTATTGCTGAACTCTTTTGGATTCTTATGGTCCTTCATGATCTTGGCATTTCTCCTCATACTCTTCACATTCTCTGGTGGGATAATGTCTTAGCTATTGCTCTTGCCTCCAATTCTGTTTTTCACTCTCGGTCTAAGCATATTGAAGTTGATTGTTACTTTATTCATGACAAAGTGCTTGCTAAGGAATTCAGTTTACAATACATTCCTGCCATGGACCAATTGGCTAATATCTTTACTAAACCCCTTTCTATTGGTCGATTTTCTTATCTCAAGTCCAAGCTTATGGAGTTCAATCACCCCATCAGCTTGCATGGGCTTGATAAGATACAGAACATCAGTTGTAGCTCTAGCAGTGCATCCTCATCATCAGTGCTGCAACTGCACTCACCGAATCACCTCAAGACTATAGTTAGTTAGATAAAGAATCTGTTAGAGTGTTTGTTAGAGAGGGTGCGTGTATCTATTAGTTCTGAATCAGTTGCAACTGTCTTAAATGTATATAAGCATTATGTAATTCTAAGAAATGAATTGAAATAGTGATGTATTTCTTTAGAAACGTTGAACGTTGTATAGCGATGTTTGTTTATGTGGAAAAAGCATGTTGAAGATCAATTTTGTGATTAAAATTTCAAATTTGATGTAATCTATTAAGTATATATATATAATATATAAATGTTTGTTTGATGATTTATTAAAAAAATTATACCCAAAAAAATTTACCATATACAAAAATAAAAAAATAAAAACTAAAATTCAATACATTTAGTATTTTATTATATTAAATGAATTTTTTAAATTTTTTTTCACTTTTTAAATATATTAAGATTAAGTGAATTTAAAAATAAAAAAATAAAAGTTGATTAAAACATTTAAAAAATCATTAAAAACATAAAAATATGAATTTAAAACTCAAAAACACTATTTTTGAAACCAAACAGGGTAACTTTATACCATTCGGCACACATTTGAATAGGGCAGAGCAAAGAAATCAAAAAATTCGCAAACCGAATTGGTCCAGATCAATTTGGTAGGATTATCTTGATTTTCTTAATTCATCGTTCAGTTCTACGTTGAAAAATTGGGGAGCCAGTCTCCACGGATTGGTTCCGAATTTAGGTTCACAATTTCGGATTTGAACTGAATCGGACAGTATAAATTAAATCATATATATTTATTTGCTAGATATTATATTTGTTTAAGTTAATGGTAAAACAATGTGCATGTTTATATTTTGAAAGTTTATGTTTCGAAAAATTATGACACATTAATGTTGAACTAGTCGATATTATGAGAGTAGTTTGTTTGATGGTTATATTATTATTATTTTTAAAATTTATGTTAGGTTGAATTTTTTTGAAAATGATATATGATTTTTCTTGTAAACATATTATTTGAAACCGTAATTCCAAACCGAACCGAATTATGTTTAAATGGTTTGGTTCGGATTTGTTTCATGATTTTAATGGTTTGATTTGGTTCTAATTTTTATGGAACCGTAGACATTGAACTGGTCTTAAGTTTATTCTAAACCGATCCAAACCAGACCATACTCAAACTTTTAAAAATGAAAAAAAATAAAAGGCTTATATATGGATAAAATATGTAGTTAAAAATATATGTATTTTTAAGCAGGACACATGCATTTTTTTGATGGCGCATAAATATTTGCAATATACATGCTTTTTTAATTTCTTTTTACATATGACAAGCGAATTTATTTTTCAGTAAATATTGAAGTAAAAAATTTTGAAATTTGAAATCTAAAATTATATAAGACTAAAGTTATATTTGAAAATTTCTTTTAAAGATTTTTAAATATCAAATCAGATATCAGTTAGGTATAGCTATTTTATTTATTTATTTTTACTTCCTATGGAAATATTTTTAAATTCTAAAATTATAGATATGATTAGGTGGACAAATATTTATGTGCCATGTGTATTTCTTAATATTTACGTTTTTAAAAAAAATTAAAAAATTTAGATTAATTCTTTGGAGTTGAGTCTTTCAAGCGAAAAATCCTTTTTGCTTGATATATAGAATAGATATAGATAGATTAATCAATTCTACATAAAGTATGAGGCATGATAATTTAATACAATGGAAATCTCTTAAAATCAAACAAACTCAATGAGTACAAGGCATGATGTCTCTAACTATGCTAGGATTTTAAAAATCCTTATCCCTGCACCACAAGAAATTTTTTTTAAATGAAATTTAAAATTTTGAGAGATATATTTTATATATTTTGAATGATAAACATTTAGAGATGAGACTAACTTAAAATTAAAATAGTTAATAAGGACTTCAAGAATAAAATTTCTGAAATAATAATGTATTGAAGATCAATCAATCAACCAAAGCAACAACCATTTAAAAGCAAATGCATGAACATAAGTTTATATATATATATATATATATATATATGTATAGAGGGCACTCTGGCCATAATTCAATTTTTTAACCTATTTGGGCCGTTAGACTCGAGCTCCAATCTCTTTGGGCCAAAATGACAACTATTTTGAAATCAATTTATCTATCTTTCTCTTGAAATCATTATATCTCTTGAAATCACTCAATTTGTCTATCTGTTGAAATTTACCGAATCTATTTTTCTATTCGTTGAAAGTCAACAAACTATCTATGTGTTCAAATATGACACATGTCACTCATTCAACACCATATCTATTGAATATCACACATTTCTTTACATCACCACCACCATCTGTTGCCGCTAGTCACCACTAGCCAATTTTCCAGTGACTTTTCTAGCGACTTTTTAGCATATTCTTATCACCAAATAAGATTTTATCTTGAATCTAATAACTTATACTCTCTTTAGATTGGATTTTTCACCATATATATATATATATATTAATGACTTGATATTTGGCCTATTGGACCAACTACAAATCTATATATACATAAATACAAATGGTATACATTCATAAACAAGCACATATATTTAACATCACACACATATATTATTTATAAATATATTACATATAGAGACATATATGTTCAACATTACATGTAGAAATCACGTCAAAAGGTTCAAAGAGAGTATAAGAAATGAAGAGATATTTTGTCACGCCCCAAAATTTAGACAATTAAATATTAAATTAGAACTAAACTCCAATCAATATTTCATCATCCAAATCCTAAGGGTGAAACAAAATCTAAATGTTGTCGTCTCCATAAGGTTTAAGTAAATTTCAATGCTAAAAAAAATACAAAGGATAAAAAAAAATAATAATAAACGCCAACCAAACTATCCATCATAGATTCATAACTATTCCATACCTCCAACATTAAAGTAGTAACAACTAATCAAAACAACTTAAATAATGTAAAGTTAAAAAATAACCCACAATACCAAATTGTCAAATACTAAAGTTTAAAAAAAAAAAGAAAAAAAAAAAAGAAAAAAACTAATATCAACTCTAAGCTCAAGAAAACAAAAGAAGTCCAAGCGACATGTCTAACAATTATAGTTATTTTTCATCACCACTGTAGTCCCAACTAATCCTGTAAAGGAAGCTCGGCTGTGCTTAAACAGAATGCACTCGAGATGCCAAGAGACAAAACAGGGTCAGTGTACAGATATACTAGTATGAGTACACGATTTGACACCCACGTGTCCACCAGACACAAAAAAAAAAGTACATTTAATTCTTGTTACGGGATAAGACAAGTAGTTCCACTCGCACCGAGACGAAGGTGTAGTTTCCCGGGATATGGTGGCATTTAGTTTCTTACCCGTACACAATTGAGTATAAAATAAACATAAAAATATGGTGGGTCAGCCTTATATAAAAAGTTAGTAGGACCCACTATTCTGCAAAAAAAAAAAAAAAAGTTAATATAATTTAATCATAAGTAAATTGTTGAAGAAGTATAAAAATATACTGTTTCATACTTAAATAATTTGAATTGACCAAAACTCAAAAAATAAAATTTGTACAGAATCAAATTTCCTAAAAGGTCACGCAAACAAATTTAGTAGAAACTAAACAGGTTGAGAGAAAAACTTAAAAGAAGAACCTAGACGAAATTCGATTGAAAAAATTTGAAACTAAAAATGAAAAGAAACTATCCTAAGATGATTTTTTTCCAGAAAAATTCAAAATACGAAAAGTGTTCAGAATAATATTTATTTCAGTTTACGGTAAACCAATAAAAATTAGCTCATTTCATGGGTTAAAACAGTATCTAAAATCTACATTGCTAAAATGAACAAAAACTGTTGTAACCAAGATAATTTGATTACAAATTCTAATTGATCTTTTTAGTAAAAAGTTAAAACACAAAAGTTGCCTAGAATTACGTATACAAGGCTCTGTCCAAATTTCGTAATTTAACGAGGTCGTTTATTATTTTTCAAAATGTACAAATCAATACTATTCAAATTATACCAATAAGTTCATATTTAATTCTTTGTGCCTTAACTCTACCACTTCGGCCATTCACTTCCGGTCTACACATATATCTCATATGCCTCCCGTATACCTAACACCGCTCCGAAGCCAAACTTGCACGGGGATATCATCCCGAGTTTGACCCACACTCCCCGGATGGTTAGCATATATGTACGCACATAAATCAAAGCATTCGTTTACTCTTGAGAATGATGCAACAATATATATATATATATATATATATACAGTCTCTCATCTACTTATGAAAACAAATATAACAAGGCCAAGTCTAATGCATTCAAATAAATATCATAATCCTCACCTTTTTTTTATACACTCTTTCTCATCAACACTCAAATAAAACAACAATCCATGTAGTCATGGTGGAGTGTAAGGAATTTATCTATGAATTCTTAATTTATTTTAATTTCATATATCCATGAGTATGATTACAACCACAAAATAAATATAAATAAAAACCCTAAACCTTACATACACAACTGACTAAAGTAATTAAAATCAAACCATCATCTTCATACAAATACCATATCAAACCAACATCAAATAAATATAAATAAATAAATAAAAACAACGAAATAAACATAAATCAAGGGAAGTGGGTTTTGCACTCACAATTTTTTTTTTTGAAATCAAAGAAATATTTAAAGAATTAATAAAGCCACCAAAACAAAACCCTAACTCTTTTTTTTCTCCTCTCTCGACTTGCACAGCTGCCGCACACAGCACTTCCACTTTTTGTTTTCTTTTTTCTTTTTCTAATGCAGCTGCTATGATTATTAACCTAATTGACATTATGTTATATAATATCATACTATACAAATTCAAAACAAATACAACATATATAATATGCTATATAAAATCAATACATATAATACCTTTTGAGAGGGAGATTTATGATCTAGTTTGGGCCGAACAAGATTGGGCCGAGGTATTTGGCTTCAAGATTGTGCCGTGGTTTTGCTCGGTAATGGCAAAGGGCCTGCGGAGCCGAGCTACTTGGGCTCTTTGGTATGAAGGCCGGTCAAGTGAGAGCTCGGCAGAGACGTCCGTGGCCTAGAAGGGCTTCACGGTTCGTGCGTTGCTCGGTCGAAAGGCGCGCACCCATAGCTCGGCATGAAAATTCGTGCCTGAAGCTCGGTAGGAAGGCCTTTGGTTGACCGAAATGACCAATCCCGTGCTCGACGTCACCGGAATGCGGTCGAGCACGGCTGAAACGAAGCTCGGTTATTGGAAGCACTTGGTCTTGAAGTGCAGTATGGCTGTTGGCGGCCGAGAAGCTGCAGCCGGGCTGCCGAGCTCCCAGTAGAGTGGGCTGGCAGTTGGATTAGGTGGTGTTCAGCGAGATTTGTGCTGACAGATGGGATAGCAGCACCAGGTGTCGAGAGACTAATGGGAGTAGATTTGGAGCGCAGAAGGTATATAAGCGGGTCTGCCCCCCCCAATACTGGAGATGAACATTTGGTGAGGCATACACTAAACACTCAACTCTCTCCCTTCTCTCTATTTATCCCCTGGTGTGTGTTCTAACTTGATCGTCGGAGGGGTTTTCCGGCCACACACCGCCGTTGTGTACGCAGGTGATCGGATTGAAGCGGAGCTTGGAAGAAAGGAGTGCGGGCTTGCCGGAATATTTGCTCCCCGTACACCTTTTTATATATATAAATAAAAATATATAAATATATATAAATATTCAGATTAATTATATATAATTAAATAACAAATTAAATTATTAAATACCACATTGAATTTTTATGTAGCCACGTAATTAATAAAGTCAAAAATAAAATAACGTAATAATAATAAATAATGACTTATGAAAAATCAAGGTCACTACATATTCAAACATTAATTTAAATGTAAAAGTTTGCACCAATACATGTTGCATTAGATTACTCGGTTGTGTAGGCTTTATGTAGCGTTATATTACTCAGTTGTGTAGGGTTTGTTGGAAAATACACAAACACACACACACACAGCGGACGCTTTGACTACAAATTATTAAAAAATAACTAAAAAACTATAATACCACTATGAGTGGGAGGAACCTCTTAGAACTACTTGAGGTAGTTCAAATAATACAGAGAGAGGAGTATAAGGTTGTTTCATTCATAGCGCAACACACAACACTGTATTTTTCTAAAAAATACAGGAAAAAAAACATACGAGAAAGTTCACTCTCTCTCTCTCTCTCTCTCTCTCTCTATCAAACTCTACTCTTTCTAATAGCTTTCTTATTTTCTCCTCAACTCCCACAATAGAGAGAGAGATTTCCACTCTCCCTCCTTAGAGAGAAACTCTCACTTTCTTTCATCTTGAACTCTCAAATACATTACATATTTATAGCTAAACCTAACAATGTGAACCCTCAATGTAAACACATGAAAAACTACAGCAACATGACTTCAATTCAAATACTCTAACCTAAGTAAATACTGATAAGTCAGCTTCAGCTTCATCTGCTTCAGCTTCAGACTCATCTGCTTCAGCTTCAGACTCTACTTTAGCTTCATCTGCTTCAGCTTCAGACTCTGCTTCAGCTTCATCTACATCTATATTAGCTGCACCTGATGCATCTGCTACCAATGTTATATCTGGTTTATATGGCAGTTGCAGGACAGCTATTGGTATGCATAATGAGAGACCAGTACAAGCATATGGTCTGTGCACATGAGATCATTTGTATCTGTACTGTAACAACTTTACAACTCCTTCTCAACTGATGCTGTAACTGATTCTTGTAACTAATTCTGTAACAAACTTAGTTAGAGCAAATCTTATATCTGTCTATATAAATGAACTCGTGTAAGGTGAAAGATATACTAATAATAAGAAAGATATTTTTTAGTTCTCTCTCTCTACATATCCTTCTCTCTTTCTACTGTCATTATGGTATCAGAGCATCTCTAAGCTCTCACGAGCAACAATGGTGATCCAAACTAACAAGTCTTCCATGGCCGATCCATCAAGTACTACTGGTTCATCTGAGAAGACATCATTACCTTCTAATGTGCTTCTGCTTGTCTCCAATCTGAATTCTCTGATAACAGTTAAACTTGAATCAACAAATTATTCCATCTAGAGGAGTTAGATTCAGAATTTTTTTGAAGCTATAGAACTTTTTGGTTTTCTTAATGGATCTATGATCTGTCATCCTCCTACAGTTCTTGACTCTAACAATCAAGCTGTTACTAATCCTGAGTTTTTGAAATGGAAACTCATTGATTCTTGTCTGCTTAGTTGCCTCATAGCCACGCTTACACCTTCAATCTATTCATCCGTTCTTCATCTAAAACGTAGCACAGAGTTTTGGTTTGCTCTTGAGAAGCATTTTACTTCTCTGTCCAGATCACATATACACCAGCTCAAGAACAAATTAAGTACAGTCTCAAAGAAGACAAAGTCTATGGAAGTTTATCTTCAAGAAATCACAGATCTTGTTGATCAATTAGCATTGGCTTGTTCTTTTATCTGTGATGAAGACCTGATTCTTCTAGTTCTCAATGGACTTCCTGAGGAGTATAATGCATTTAAAACTGCTATTCGTGCGAAATCTGAAATACTTACTATGGATGAGTTGTGTGCTCTACTTTGTTCTGAGGCTATACATGTTGAACACTATCATAAATCTGGCAGCTCCTCTGATCTTACTGTTGCCTTTGCTGCTACACATGGATCTAACATTTTACCTCAAGGTTCCTCTGTTTCTGGTTCTCCACAAGGTTCCTCTAGTTCTGCCTTTACTAAGAACTTCTCCTTTCACAACAGAGGTGGTCGTTCTTCACAATATCAATATCGTGGAGGCAGATACAACAATAATCGAGGTCGCAGAACTGGAGGAGCCTCAAAGCTACGGTTTGATCTGTCAAATCTGTGGTAAAGGAAATCACTCAGCTCTTGAGTGTAGAAATCGTATGAATCCATCTTTTCAACCTGTGTTTCCTTCCTATACTGTGAATCTTACTGCTGGTCCTTCTAATTTCAAGGCCTATGCTGCTCCAATACCTATGAATTCAATTTCATCTTCTCCTCCATGGTATGTGGACTCTACAGCCACATCTCATCTTACCCATGACTTGAGTAATCTTCAACTTTATCAACCTTATCAAGGTTCTAATCAGGTCATGATTGGTGATGGTAATACGCTTCCCATTCACAATCAGGCACTGGTATTTTGCCTACTCCTTCTTTTCACTTCAAACTTAATAATCTTCTAACTTGTTATCTGTTCATCAATTGACTTCTGATAATAATTGTTCTATTACCTTTAATGATAAGTCATTTGTTGTTCAGGACAATTTCAGCAACAAGGTGCTCTGTAAAGGTTCATACTCCAATGGACTTTATCATTTTCCTTCTTCATTTTCTGCTGCTCCTAAAGCTTTTTCTGCACCTAATTCTCTTGTTACTACTTGGCACAAAAGATTAGGGCATCCATCTTCTGATATTTTTCATACTATGTCAAATAAATGTGGTTTTCATTTTTCTCATAAAAATTGTTCTTCTCTTTGTAATAGTTGCTGTGTATCCAATAGCCATAGACTTCCTTCTGTGTTGTCTACTAATAAAACTACATCTCCTCTTGCTTTAATTCATTCCGATGTTTGGGGGCCATTTGTTCAATCTGATTCTTTCAAATATTATGTTGTGTTTATCGATGATTTTAGTAATTTCACCTGGATTTATCCTCTCTCTTACAAAAGTGAAGTGTATGCTAAATTTTTGGAATTCAAAACTTATGCTGAGAAGCAATTCTCTGCATCTCTTAAGATCTTACGAACTGATGGTGGAGGTGAATATACTTCAAGACAATTTCAGTCTTTTCTTCAGTCTACGGGTATTGTTCATCTTCTTCAGTCTACGAGTATTGTTCATTTGCTATTGTTCATCTACTTCAAGACACCCTGTTTGCCATCTGCTATTCCTGAGCAGTTTGCCAGAGGCTGCGTGCCATAAGGCTTACCGATTATGGGCTCTGCCAGTACGGGAACACAAACCCCGGTTTTACCGGGGCACCCTTTTGACCATTCGACCTAGTGCATATTCGAAATCTATAGTGACCATTCCAAACTAGGACATGTTGCTTACCCGATATAGGTTGTTTGAAACCGCTGCGTGCGTAGTGAAACCCTAGTTCCTAACAAAATAGGACAGGGAAACCCTACCCCAACATAGGGGTGTTTTGGCTCTCACTTATCTGTTATGTGCTGTTAGAGTGCGTCTCTACAAGAAAATGCATGTATCAGTTTATGAGTTTGGGCATCAGGCCTGCGGGCACCAGTCAGTGTTTGAGAATCAGTTATCTGCGGGTACCAGATTCAGTTTTGGGGACAGTGATTCAGGGATAGTGATCAGTGTTTGAGGACAGTGTGTATTCAGCTTATCGACCGTGTGTTGTTATGCCCAGCTGTGTGTTGTGTATTTATTTTAAGCTGTTATGCTGTTCGTTTATCTGGTTATTTATTTCCTTATTGCTTTATTTATCTTTTGCTAGGACAGTTTTAGCACGATTGCTTCCGACCCAGCAGATATTCCCCAAGCACTTTGGACAAGAGGTCGTCGGCTCAATCGATCTGAGGATCTGGTTGACGGACAGCCAGTGTTCCATTCTCTACCCTCGGTTGTCATAAGAAGGCCGAGAAGGCGTAGTGTGTCTGAACAAAGGTTACCAGAGCAGTGGTCTACCCTAGCAGTGAGCAGTCGGGTTGAGGTCTCAGTTTCTGCCATAGAGATACACATACCAGTCAGTCAGCAGGATCAGCAGGATATGGCCGGAATAGAAGAAATGATGCGCCAACTCCAAGAGAGTATGAAGCAAATGCAGGAGGACGCCGTCCGCCAAGCGGAGTTCTCTAAGCAGCAGGCCACAATTATGGCCCAACAGGCGGAACTGATTACCCGGCTACAGCAGTAAGCCGGAGCGTCAGCCTCACATCCAGCTCCTCCCCCACCAGGGGTCCCAACACCCGAGCAGACACCAACTACCCAGAATGTCCTGCCAAATCCCCAGAACATTTTGTCAAATGTCCATGCTGTTCAGGAGGACACAGACATCCCAACGGGGCCGGCTCCGCTCCCGCTTCCACCTCAATCATCCAAAGTACATATACCCACCAACCACCCGGACTCTCCCTTCGAGTTCGAAGTAGACCCTACAGCGCTGAAATTGAGCAAGCTCAAGAAGCTATTCAAAAAATCCCAAGGGATAAAAGCTATCCCGGATATCGAGGACGGATATACCGATGTGGCTGTGACGCTGCCGGATAGATTCAAGATGCCACAGATCGATCGCTTCGACGGATCTGGTGATCCCATGGTCCACCTCCGGCTATTCTCAGATATACCACGACCAATGGGCCTCACCAGACCCCAGAAGCTTTCGCTATTCGGCCGGACCCTGTCGGGTGTGGCCGCTATCTGGTATGCGAAGTTGGAGGATGATGTCAAGCGAAGTTGGGATGAAATGGCCGAGGCCTTTGTTGCGCAATACTCTTACAACACCCAAATTGAGATTACAACTCGTGATCTCGAAACAACAAGGCAGGAGCTCAAAGAGAGTTTCTCGGATTTTGTGACTCGGTGGAGGGCGAAGGCCTCGATGATGACTTTAAGGCCCACCGATAAGGACCAGATCAGGATGATTGTGCGCAATCTCCAGCCAAAACTGATGCAAAAATGATTGTACTCCCCTTCCCCACCTTTTCGGATCTGCACGAGATGGGGGTACAAATCGAAGATGCGATGAAACAGGGTCTGATTGACCAAGACAGGGAGCAACCCCGGAGAACCTTTAACTGTAACAACAATGCAGGCCCGAGTGGCGCTGCAACTGCAAGAACTTCGGAGGTGAACATGGTCGCCACCATTCCCCCTCCCCCTCCAAGGCCCATGGCAGCCACACCCTTCTTCGGTGCATCTGGAAGCAATACACAGACCACTAAATACCAACCCAGAGGCCAAAGAACCTTCACCCCATTGTACATGCCATTGTCCAAGGCTCTAGGGGTATTAATCAGAAAAGAGCATCTAAAACCCTTAGAGCCGAGGCCGTTGCCAAATCCACTTCCCCCCACTCACAACCCAGCCAAATACTGTGCATATCACCAGCAACACGGTCATGACACCGACCAATGTTTCAGGTTGCGTCACGAGATTCAAGATCTCGTTGACAAACAGGTGATTTTGCCACCAGAAAGACCCAATGTGACAACCAACCCACTCCCTACACACAACCAAGCTCCACCTCCCAAAAGAATCAACTTTATCCAAACCGGGGTCGTGTCTTACGATCCTAGCATCTATATCACTCCTTCCTATCTACCTAAGCCGGAGGTGCTCCTTCCCGATTGCACTGACCTTTTGTGCATGATGGACATCTCCACAACCCAACCTGAGCCAATGGTGGTGGCTGTTGAAGACGGTATATGGGAGATTGTAGAAGAGGATGGAATGATTGAGTCAGGGTTTGAGCAGCCTAGGAATTTTGCTGGAGAAGCCTACGATCCGAGCAACTACATTCTGTGGGCAAGCCAGTCTGAGCCAAGTGTAGAATTGCTAGAGAGGGCAGAACTGTGTGTGATCCAGGGGGATAGAGTTGAGCAGGGGACAGAGGATTTGACGGCTGTAGAAGAAGACTTTGCCAACCTCCAGTTCTTCAATGACCAAGAATCAGGGAATGCGGCAGTCAACTGGTTTGAGTATGAGGAATCTGCAGAGGCTACCGGATGGTTGGATGATCAACCAGATGTTGTAGAGTTCCAACAGGGCCCGGCAGGGGCGAGGGTATCAATTGTGGCCGGATGGGCCGAAAGTCAGAGTACATTGCCGGAGAGCGCCGGTACAAAGAATTTCGTTCAGAACAGGAGCATTGTGAATACAGGGAAAGCTGAATAAAAAACTGCACTGGCGCAGGTGGAACAACAGGATTCTGAGAGAATACGGGAAGCCAAATCCCATGAGGGGACTGAAAATGCTGTGGGCACAAGGATAGAAGATGCTGTGAGCATATGGGCTGAAAGTGCTGCGAGTACGATCATGCCGGAGCCAGACAGGTGCCTTTTGAATGCCAACGGAATGTGGTGGGAAGATGATGATTTATGTCTTGCCCACACAGACGAGGATTGGGGAAGCAATCAACCTGACGACACCTGGTATCTCGATGAAGTTGATCACATGACAAGAAGTGGGCGGTACTTCAAGCCCCCGCACCTAGACCAACCAGAAACATCTGGGAAGGATAAAGAAACTGAAAAACAGAAAGAGAAGCAGATTGAAGAAGAAGCTGTACTGAAGCAGCTGAAAAAGATACAAGCAGACATCTCCATCTGGGAACTGCTTATGGCATCACGAGTGCACAGACAGGCTGTCCTATCTGCTATGGACAAGGCTAAACTTTCTATAGATACCACACCAGAGTAGCTGGTTAGACTGGTCTTTCCGGGAGGAGGTTCCCCGACGATAACCTTTTCAGACAAAGAACTACCGCCTGAGGGCGCAAATCATAACAAACCCCTCTACATCTCTGTGGAATGTAGAGACAAGTGGGTGCCAGTGGTTCTTGTCGACACGGGATCCGCTATTAATGTGTGCCCGTCAAGGACGGCATATGTAATCGGGTTAAAGCCCGCGGACTTCGTGCCGACTACTCAAGTGATCAGAGCCTATGATAACACCAGCAGGGAGGTGATGGGGACTGTCAAAATTTAGACCCAAGTTGGTCCAGGACAACACAACATTGAATTCCATGTCTTGGACGTTCCTGCAACCTTTAATCTACTCTTGGGGCGGCCGTGGTTGCACCAAGTAAAGGCAGTCGCTTCCACTTTGCATCAGATGTTGAAGTACCTTCACGGGAAGGGGGTGGCCATTGTTTTCGGGAATTCGTCAATCCATCCACCACCAGAAGTGTCTACACTAGTCTTGGAAATCGAGCACGGCACGGAGGATGTGTTCTTATCAGGGTTTACTCTGGCTGAGGCTCGGGTTGTGTAGAATATCATGGCTGTTAATGAGAGAGTGTACGTCAGTGCTCAATCTGTATACCTCATGAACAAGCTACAACACATCCTTGGGATGGGATTGGGAAGGAGCGGCCAGAAGGGCGTCGCAGCATTGGCCGAAGTGCTACACAACCCTCATACCTTTGGCTTGGGTTATCTGCCCACCAAAGAGGATTGGATGCGAAAGGGGAAGGAAATGGCTGGGAGAGCCAAAGCGAAGAAGGCGGGAAAGCCTTTTTACTTAATGCACAGGCCCATTCAGGGTACCCTGAATGGACGCTTCGTCCGGGAGGGGGAAGACTTTCCGTTTTGTGGCTTCCCAGAGCCATGGCTGAACGCGGAGAAGAAGCGCGTGCCAGGTTTCGAGATCTTCTTCGACCTGCAAATACCCGGGGATGACGTTGCCGAAGAGCAGACAGACCCATCAGCTGAGGTTGAGCAGTGTAAGGCAGTGGACTCCGAGGGCACTGAAATTGAAATGGGGGTAGCACTGGCAAGTCTACTCTCAGATCCTCCGATCGACCATAAGTGCTTGGGGGATAACTTCTCGGTTTCCATGATCGGGAATGAAACGGCTGTGGGCCTACCGTCAACTATTTTGGATGCATCTATCGCACCCTCTCTCACTTGGCAATACGAAGAGGGATTTTTGTCCAGCAGCACCGGGTCAGGTAGTGAGCCGGAATCTGATTCCACCGAGTCTTGTGAGTCGGAATCAGGTTCCAGCTCGACTGAGTCTGAGTCTGGTAATCCTGGGGATGATAACCCGGATGCCACAGTTTTGTCCAGGTCGTCTTTTTCTTTCTCATTTGAGTCTGTTGTAACCGAGGAATCGGACGATTTGGATGTGCTTAATGAGAATCAAGTAACTGTGGTTTCTGAGTACTTTTCTGTGCCCTTGATTTATTGCATTAACTCAGACTTTCAAAACTTTGATGAAAACGACGAGGACGAAATTCCTCCGGTTTTGCAACGCTTAATTGAACAAGAGCAGGAGAGGTTTGTCAAACCCTTAATGGATGAAATCACTACCGTGAATATTGGTACTGAGGAGGACCCGCGGCTGGTCCAGATCGGGTCCACGTTGTCTTCGGAGGAACGCGAGCGCTTAGTCGCTTTATTAAAAGATTTCAAAGATGTTTTCGCGTGGTCCTACGAAGACATGCCTGGAATCGATCCTGAGATTGTACAGCATCGGATCTCCCTTGACCCCGAGGCCCGACCCGTCAAACAGAAACTCAGGAGGATCCGCCCGGATTGGGCTCTCAAGATTAAGGAAGAGGTCACCAAGCAAATCGACGCGGGCTTCCTGTTGGTATTCGAGTACCCGACTTGGTTGGCCAACATTGTTCCGGTGCCAAAGAAGGATGGCAGGATCCGGGTATGCGTGGATTTCAGGGATTTGAACAGAGCTAGTCCGAAGGACGACTTTCCCTTGCCGCATATCGATGAATTAGTGGACTTCACAGCAGGGCATGCTTTGCTTTCATTCATGGATGGCTTCTTCGGCTACAATCAGATAGTGATGGCACCTGAAGACCGGGAAAAGACTGCATTCACCACCCCGTGGGGGACATACTGCTACAGAGTGATGCCGTTTGGGTTGAAGAATGCTGGAGCTACTTATCAACGGGCCGCAACCACAATATTACATGACATGATCCACAAAGAGGTTGAGGTGTATGTGGACGACATGATTGTCAAGTCCAAAGAAAGAGAAGGCCACTACACCGCCTTGCAAAAGTTCTTTCAAAGGATCAGAGAATTTCGTTTGCGGCTGAATCCTCAGAAATGTACGTTCGGTGTTACAGCGGGAAAAATGCTGGGGTTTCTGATTACACAGAGAGGTATCGAAGTCGACCCTTCCAAAATCAAGGCCATCTTAGAAATGCCCCCATCAAGGACTGAAAAGGAGGTGCGAGGCTTTCTGGGTAAAGTGCAATTCATAAGACGGTTTATCTGAAAATTAACCTTGACTTGTGAACCACTTTTTGGTCTCCTAAAGAAATGCAAGAAATTCCAATGGGACGGCCGATGCCAAGCTGCTTTTGAACAAATCAAGGAATACTTACAGAACCCGCCCGTGTTGTCACCGCCAGAGCCGGGGAAACCGTTGATATTGTATCTTTCAGTGACTGAGACTACAATGGGTTGTATGCTCGCGTAAGAATCAGAGGACAAAGCGGAGAAAGCCATTTACTATCTAAGAAAGAAGATGCTGGAGTATGAGACTCGCTACACACCGTTGGAGAAGGCTTGCTTAGCTTTGGTATGGGCTACCAGAAAGCTGCGGCACTACCTGTTAGCTCACTCCGTAATGTTGGTTTCACGACTCGATCCCATCAAATATCTTTTCGAGAAACCAGCACTTACGGGTAGGCTAGCTCGTTGGTTGCTGTTGCTCTCCGAATTTGATCTGAAATATGTAACACGCAAGTCAGTCAAGGGAAGAGCAGTAGCAGAATTCTTAGCCGACCATCCGGTAGAAGGGGGTGAAGCAGTCGAGTACTTATTCCCAGATGAAGCTATTTTACATATCGACGATGAAACTTGGACGATGTACTTTGACGGAGCGTCAAATCAATACGGGTATGGGATAGGGGTGTTGCTGATAGCACCTGACAATTCCCGTATCCCTCTAGCCTTCAAACTCTGGTTCAAAGTCTCGAACAACGAAGCAGAATATGAGGCATGCATTGCCGGTCTAGAAGCAGCCCTGGAACTAGGGGCAAGACGGTTGGACGTCATCGGGGACTCGAACCTTGTTGTGTTTCAAGCAAAAAGAGACTGGAAAGTCAAAGAAGAAAAGATGATGATGTATCACCAGACCTTGGATTTGTTAATTCCTCGGTTTGAGAAGCTAAACTTTGCTCATCTACTAAGAGAGAACAACAGGTTCGCAGATTCTTTAGCAACTCTATCTTCCATGATAGACATCCCGTTCGGAGTCCAGATGCGTCGAGTCATCGTTGACCAGAAATTTGCGCCAGCCTACGAGTCGATTGCTGCTATAGATGAGGTTCAGGACGAGAACCTCTGGTACCACGACATTTGGAATTTCCTGGAGAAGGAAGCATACCCGCCGGGGGTAAATGCCAAGGATAAAAGGGCAATCAGAAGAATGGTCGTTCAGTTCATCATCTGTGGGGGTAAGCTGTATAAGAGAGGTCATCTGGGAATGCATAAGCTGTGTGTCGATGCCGAAGAATCGAAGCGCCTAATGGAGGCCATCCATGGAGGAGAATGCGGTGCGCATATGAACGGAGTAATGCTAGCACGGAAGATCCTCAGACAGGGTTACTACTGGTCCACCATGGAGGAGGACTGTATCGGTTTTGTTCGGCGATGCCACAAGTGTCAAATTCATGCAAATCGCATGAACATTCCACCGTCGAAGCTGTACAATATGACTTCGCCATGGCCATTTTCAGTCTGGGGAATTGATGTGATCGGGGCTGTCACTCCGAAGGGGTCGAATGGGCATGAGTTCATCCTGGTCGCAATAGATTACTTCACGAAGTGGGTCGAGGCCCAATCTTATGCGGTGTTGAAGGCTTCACATGTAGCGAAGTTCATCCGAAACAACATCATCTGTCGCTACGAAGTCCCAAACGAGATAATTTCAGATAACGGTTCCCACTTCAAGAAGGAAGTGATTGACTTGTTGGAAAAATACAACGTGGCTTTTCATAAGTCATCCACATATCAGCTGCAAACCAACGGAGCGGTTGAGGCCGCCAACAAGAACATCAAACACATATTGCAGAAGATGGTGGAAACCTACCGGGACTGGCCAGATAAGCTGCCGTTTGCTCTGTGGGGCTATCGGACTTCAATTAGAACTTCTACTGGGGCGACTCCGTATTCGTTAGTTTATGGGATGGAGGCCGTTCTATCTATCGAGATTGAGGTTCCGTCTTTGCGAGTATTGGCTGAGTGTCAAATAGCCGAAGCAGATTGGCAGCAGAGCAGGTTTGAGGAACTCATGCTCTTTGATGAGAGAAGACTGAAAGCACTGTACTATGTTCAAGGTTATCAGCGCAGAATTGCCCGGGCTTTTAACAAGAAAGTGAAATCTAGGAATTTAAAGGAAGGAGATTTGTTACTCAAGGATAACCGAGCTCCCATCCACGACCCAAGGGGCAAGTTTAGACCTAATTGGACTGGCCCCTACATCATTAAGTCTATCTGCTCAGGTGGAGCTGTGGTTCTGATGGATCTAGATGGCCTGGAGTTCTCACAACCGGTCAATATGGACAAGTTGAAGAAATATTACCCTTGAGAGGCTCGCTAGGCCGAAAACCCGAAAGGGTGACCTAGGCAAAACTCAGAGCACAAAAAAATTTGAAATTATAAAAACTGAGCTCGCAAGGTTGAAAACCCGCAAAGGGCGGCCTTGGCAAAAGTTAGAGCGTAAAAGGAGAGTGAAAATACCCGAGTGAACCCGAGCCTGAACTACGTAAGGCTTGATTCCCATCTTTGGGATACGTAGGCAACTTCATCCTGAAGTTCAGCCATAAACTTTTCCCCGATCAACTTTGTCCATTTGATCATCTCAGTCATCTTTGTCTATCAGCATTCGTCGTAATCTCCAGTGCAGTGCTTCTCAGACTAGGGGCAACTTTCCGTTGCTGTGCAGTGCTGCGGTACTATTCAGACTAGGGGCAACTTTCCAGTTGCTAGGATCCAGGGTTGTGCATCTCAGTGACAGATCTCAGGCGTGTCCAGTTCTGATCCATATCGAAAATGGTTTTGAAAAGTTTTAATAAAAGTTGACTTTGTTCAAATTAATCTTTTTACAACTTAGACCATTTTTGGACCAAAGCGGAAAATTTTCAGTACCACAACCTTCAATTTCATTGATTTCAATACAGAGTTCTCCTGCTCTTGCATACAAATTGAAGTTGCTTTTTATTACAATCATAAAAAAAACTTGAAAGTACTAATAAAGCAATAAATCCGGGGCATAGTCAAGTCAGGTGTCCCTGCGCCCCCTCCCAGAGCTGGTCGAAGCCTCTGATGCCAAGCTGGGCCCAATCTGTGCCTCTTCATTGAGCCAATCCAAGCACTCGTCAGACAAAGTGCAACTAAAAGTGGGAGTGGGGGCCAGAAGCTCTCTAGTCCTCCATGCCGTGGCATACCGGGCAAGCTGTGCGCCTCGAACCGGGAATGTGGCAGGATACTCTATCCCCTCTGGTGGGCAAGTCTGATCATGACCGAACTGACGCTGGAACTGGAACGGAAAGTAGAACACACAGTGGGTCAGACCAATCAACTGGATCCCGGTCTGCTGGGACATGCTATAGCTCATCGCCGGGAGATTGAGCCAAGGACAGCGCCAAGCAATACGATCTGCAGACAAATTGCACATCCAGTCGAACCACCATCCCTCATCAAGGGCATCGACTAGGCGTTGTCGAAAGAAGTAGCCGCGAGCTGAGTAGGCCGGGCAAGAGTCCACAACTTGCAGTTTATCCATCAACCATACCTGGGGAGGGATGAAAAATGAGAGAATAAAGAATAGAGAGATATACAATGAAAGAAAAGTAAGAAAAAGGGTTTTGTGAGAAAAACCGAGCCTGAGGGCCGAGTGATGTGAGCAATATATACGTGAGACTGGGTGGGAAACATTACCTGCAGTAGTAGTGGACTCCCCGCAAATCTGGTCGTCTCCTGGCGATAGAAAACATCGAAGCCCATCAATGTCTCGGCCAACGTCATGGTGATGCAGCTCTTTCCTTCCTTTAGGCCTTGAGCAACTTCAATCAGACGAATGCTAGATCCACCGAAGCCCGGGGAAAGCAGAAAGTGAGACAGCATGCACAAGTAGAGGGTATGTTGTCGGAAACCTTGCCAATGATGGTCGCCGCGGTCACCGGCCTTAGAAAAGCGATGAATCAAGCCGAGGATGTCCAGTTCCCCATTACAGATCAAAGACCGACCGTCATGCATGGTGAGCCCACACATCCGCCCTAAAGCTTGGGCGTGGCCGAAGCGAAACTGAGGCAAAATTTCTTCATGGTGTTCAGATTCCATCAAAACTTGAAAATCTTCGAAAGTTGGACATACCTCTTGCCCGCCGAAGCTAAAAACATGTGTTACCGGGTTCCAAAACCTTGCCGCGGCATGAAGGAAGGGAAGGTGCAGCGGAGTACGGCTCAGCGTGAATAGTGTATTCAAGCCGAAGCCCCGGAAGTTTAACTTTTCCGAGCCATCTAGAGAGGCGATCCAAGCTGTGAGATTTTCGACGAGAAACGCCTCCATTTTTGGTGCAAAACTGAGATGAAATGAATCAACCACGGAGCTAGGACTTTTAAAGAGGATAAGGCACTGTTCGGGGGACATGTGTCACAAAACTGGTGGTTGCTGAGTTAGGTGGCCGGCCGGCCACCTTTTCTGGCAGGCCGGCCACCCCTCTCCCCTCCAAATGCAAAAGCTGGCCGGCCAGCTCCCAAAGGTGGCCGGCCATGCTGCAAAGTCTGCCTTTGGTCCTGTTCTACCCTCTAGAGGAAAGTTCCTAGCATTTCCATGCATCGGGAGTGTCGAAGGCCTCCATTTCCCTCAGTTTCGGATGCGTTCCGTCACCCAGATCGTCCGAAATACACTTTTTTTATAGAGTTGGTGTTAAGTGTTGCTTATCGAGTTGTTGTCTTGCTTATCGAGTTGTTAAGTTTTGTCGAGCTGTCGAGTTTCGTGCATCGAGTTGTTACTTTTTGTTTAATTTTGTTGTGCCTTATTTATCGAGTCGTCAACTTTGTTGTGTTTTGCTTATCGAGTTGTAAACTTGCTAAGGTTTTGTAATTTCTTAGTAAGTTAAGTTGTTTAGTTTGTTGCGTCGATTCGCTACCTGACTTGGCAAATACACAATGCACATTTCTATTCAATCTCATTTTGGTGCAAAATGATGCGATGCGATACTAAGAACATAAAATACAATACTTTTTGAACAAAGGCTGTTTCATTCCATCATGCTTCCTTTTTTACAACAAGGGTACAAGTTTTACAAAAAAATAAAACCGCCTAACAATGTACAATGTGCTACAACTACTAGTAAAAAGGTAAATAAAGCAGGGAACAGCTGCATCTATGCTCTCAAGAGCAGGAATAAGAGGCCCTCTTCGTCCTCTTCTGCGGAACAGTCTCTGCGCCATCATCACCACCATCATCGTCTGAGTCGGGGCTGCTATCCTCGGAACCCTCCTCAACCTCATCTCCACTACTGGAACCAGGGTCAGAGCCACCCTCTCTGTCAGCAGATGTCTCTGACTGGGGATCTGCAGCCTCCTCCTCCTCCTCGCTGGGCTCCTCCTCTATGATGTGCGCCCTGCGTCTGCCTCGTCCGCGAGACGACTCCCTTCTCCCAGCTCCTCGAGAAGGCCTAGATGGCCCAGCTCCTCGAGAAGGCTCGGATGGCCCGGCATGCGACTGAGCATATACCGGAGGCATCTGAAAATGAAGAATGCAATTTGAATACATCAGCCAAAACATGTATATCAGATACAGATGCAAGCAAGCTACATAGAGTGGATGTATACAGATATAATACATGAATGTGGTGTGTGTCGGATATGCTATACACAGGCAGCCTATCAATGCAGTAAGATGTTCAGGGTCAACATGTCATCAGAAGTATGATAAATGCAAGAAAACTAAAGGGTACCTAGAAACCCATGATGGACAACTGCACCTCTCTCCGCAGGACCATGCCCTCAAGTGAGGCTATCATCCCGAGCACCTCATCCATGTACTCTCTGGGTGGCTGCAGATACAATCTCAAGTCATTAATGAATAAACAAATGCCAAAGTATCTATGTGATAAACGGAAAACAGTGCAACATACCGGTGGTGAGTCAGGGTCACTGACATATCGATGGCCAGGCATCGGAGGCTCTATCGGAATCGGAATCGGGGAAGTAGTCCCATATTGCCATCCCATCAACTCAGTCGGCATATCTGGCCATCCAGGGTGATGATGAGTCGGAGGAATCGGGGAAACCAGTCCAGCCCCACCTCTAGACGTACCAGCCCTGCTGGTGGAAGGGACATCTGCAGTCCGAGGCCGGCTCGATGAGGGCATACCAGCAGACCTCCTCGTCGGGGTATGGACTCTCGTCAGTGGAGGCATCAAGTACGTGTGACGGTAGGTCGCGTACTCCCCCTGCTCCAGATGTAGGAAGGCATCGGTACCTTGCGTAGCATCAACGACATCCTGGGGAGAGAGCCTATCAGCGGTCCGCATGTTGTCTGGAGGAGCTAAAGGAAGGTCCTGTGTAGGGTAGCCCCATACCTGCCGCAAGAAGCGATCCCTCAAAAACCAGGCCCTACCAACTGGCCCCTCGAAGAGGATCCTATATCGAGAGGCACCCCATGCTCCGGCGAAATGAAATCGGAGGTCTCTGCCTAAAGGCGCCCAGGGCTGCCACGAGATCTGCGGATAACCGATGTATAAGCTAATCAGAAATTGTAAATGTACAAGATAAATCAAAGATCAGAAACATGAAGAACTGAGAGTTCCGAAATACCTCCGACGACCGCACTGTATCAAAGTACTGCCGTAGATAGAGGAAAGACTCCCGAGATCTCGGCCGCTGCTGGCCCTCGAATACGAGTGAATAAGGGGTTGTGAGAGGCACCTCCACCTCAAGCTCTGGGGCTAATGTCGGGAAGTATGCGTAGACCCATAACTGTGAGAAACAGAGCAATAGCCATCAGAATACAGAATGCTGAGTGCAGAATGTAAATACAAAATGCCGAGAGCAAAGTGCAAGGTACAGAGTGTAAAGTGCGCCGTGTGTGCAATGAACAAGTAATGAGAAGCAGAAATGCAAATCAGGAAGGCAGAAAGTACCTCCCAGGCTCTCCAATAGCCACCGACCATGTTCCCCCGTCCGCGGGAGGTCACGTTCATATAGCAATAAAGGGTAGCCAGGCTGGTGCCGCCCCAATCATATCGACCGACCTGTGATAGGTCCACTAGAGCGCTCAAAAGATATAGCCCGACAGTGTTCCCCCTATCGGCAAACAGAGTGGTCCTGAAAAGGAACATCAGAAATCCACGGGTATACTGTGCCACCTCCTCAGGAGTCTCAGGCTCCATCTTCGGCCTCCTGAAGTGGGAAGAAAACCAAGTGTATCGGACTCTGCCCGAAAATCGGTCAACTGGCGGGCGAGCCCCCAATAAGTATATCCAGGCGGCCTCCCACTGGCCCATATCCTCGTCATATGGGATGGCCCAGCCTCCCACATCAAGGCCCGTCAGTACGGCGAAGTCTAACGGGGTCATAGTCATATCCCCGGTAGCAGAGAAGTGGAAGGAGTTGGTGGTGTCCCACCATCTCTCTACCAAAACACCCATCAGCACCCTACTGGCAGGACAGCGAGATATCCCAGTGCAAAAGGGCCCAAACCCTGCCACGTCAACCAAATCCCGGACAGCCTCCGGAAGCTCCGCGTACCACTCCCTCGCCGTGCTGGAGCCGTATCCTCGCGTAGTACGAGCAGTCACCTGCATTCAGGATGAACACATGTATTCAGTTTCGGAATGAAACAAATAAGTTGCGTGCAAATGAAAAGAATAAGCTGCGTGCAAATGAAATGAATGAGCTGCGTGCAAATGAAATGAAAAAGCTGCGTGCAAGTGAAATGTATGAGCTGTGTGCAAAATCAAATCAAATACAGAATGTGGGCTGCGTGTTCAGAAAATTCAAAGTATGAGCCGTGTGTTCAGAATTTAAGTGTTTGGGTTGCGTGTTCAACTCTCAATTAGTGTGTGCTGCATGTTCACCTCAACAATGAGCCGTGTGTTCAGAATTTAAGTGTTTGGGCCGCGTGTTCAACTCTCAATCAGTGTGTGCTGCGTGTTCACCTCAACAATGAGCCGTGTGTTCAGAATTTAAGTGTTTGGGCTGCGTGTTCAACTCTCAAGCAGTGTGTGCTGCGTGTTCACCTCAACAATGAGCCGTGTGTTCAGAATTTAAGTGTTTGGGCTACGTGGTCAACTTTCAATCAGTGTGTGCTGCGTGTTCACCTCAACAATGAGCTGTGTGTTCAGAATTTAAGTGTTTGGGCTACGTGTTCAACTCTCAATCAGTGTGTTCTGCGTGTTCACCTCAACAATGAGCCGTGTGTTCAGAATTTAAGTGTTTGGGCTGCGTGTTCAACTCTCAATCAGTGTGTGCTGCGTGTTCACCTCAACAATGAGCCGTGTGTTCAGAATTTAAGTGTTTGGGCTGCGTGTTCAACTCTCAATTAGTGTGGGCTGTGTGTTCACTTCAAAGTGTGTGCTGCGTGTTCATCGTCAAGTATTTGAGCTGCGTGTTCAGATTTCAAAATCAGTGGGCTGTGTGTTCATCTCAAAGTGTGTGCTGTGTGTTCAATGTCAAGTAACTGAGCTGTATGTTCAGATTTCAAGATTATTGGGCTGTGTATTCAATTCTCAACAAGTGTGTGCTGTGTGTTCACAATCAATCTACGGGCTGCGTGTTCAGAAAGTCAGAGTGTTTGAACTATGTGTTCAAAATGCAAACGGAATACGGTATTATAGACTAAACATTCAAAACAAACTGCGTGCGTGAACGAGCAGATAAACACAACAAAAGCACGAAATGCGCGGAAAATGCAGAATACATTGCAGAAAATGTAAAAGTGAAGTAAATACCTCTCGTGCCTGGTAAGAGAGGTGGGACTCCGGCTCTCGCAAAAGCAGATCCCTAGGCGCTCGATCATCAAAGTCAGTGAAGTGGTAGAAAACCGCCTGAGGAAGGACGTGCTCCTAAGGATGATACCTCTCGGGAATGAATGGCCGGATCCTCGGGGGTAAAGCCATAACATCGGGATCATCTTCGGCACCCGGAGGACCTCCACCATGAGGGAAATGACCAGCCATCTCGAAAAATCTGTAAAAAGGAGCAAAAACGAGCAAAATGAGCCAAAATTGGAAAAAGTCAACAAAAGTCAACTCTCGGGAAATAAAAAAGTCAACAAAAGTCAACTCCCCAGAAAATCTTCCAAATATTGAGACAAACTTACCTCAAGTGGTGAAAATGAGAAAAGAAGCACCGAAATCAAAATTTAATCGGTTCAAAGTGACGAAAACTGAAAGATTTCGTGAAAACAACTTGCGTGGGGCGTTGGAAAACGCGTATGGAGCGTAGATCTAAGAGGGAAAATGCTCTAGGAAGGTAGAGGGGCTGATTTCGGAGCTGAAGTTATGAGAAAAAGGTGTTTGGCCGAGTGTTTTTAAAGAAAAGAGAGCAAAAGGACTAAACTGCCCCGGATCTGGGCTAGGTGGCCGGCCGGCCACCTTTTCTGGCAGGCCGGCCATCCCACTCCTTCACCCCTGGCCGGCAGCCTCCCCCTTGGACCATACATGGCCGGTGGTGTTCCCAAGGTGGTCCCCAAGCTCCCTGCAAATTTTGGTAATGATTGGAGTCTCCGGCACCCGAGAAAGTACGAGGAAAGTGCACTTTTCGTCGCGAAATCCCTCCGCGGGAACTTCAACTCCAACTTTCAATGCGTGTCTCATTGTTACTCATCAAAAGCAAAGTGTATCCTTTTCGAATATGTTGTGACCCCTCCAGGAAGTAAACTGGAGGTCGCGATTGAGCCACCTTTGTCGAAACTTGCATGGCTTTGATCGTTGTTTTGTGACAAACATACATCCGAGTTTACACTTGTTCTGCATTGCCATGCACGTCACTTGCATTCTTATGCACACCACTTGCATTGTTATGCACGTTTCCTTGGTATTGTCATGTCTCCATGCTTTAACTTGCGCTGTCACGCGCATGTCTCTCGCATTGCGATGCACTTTCCCATCGGCACCATGTTCGTCTGCATTCGATATAGTGTTGAACATATGTTGCTAACTATGTTGTGCTTGTTAAGTTTCTCTCTTTTTCAGGCACGATATTGTACGTACGGTTCATTTGAGGCTGGTGCGACCCGACGAACCGCACAGGTATTGTACCTTCTCCGTGTGAGATATGGTGAGAATCCAATGATTCTCCGCATTCTTCAACTGCATGAAACGTAGTATCGCTTTGTATTCTTGCTTAAAACTGTGGCATCTATTGTGAATATTTGCTTCATTACAGCTTGCTGCTTCGCATGATCATTGAGTTACATCCGGCTTTGTGCATACCGCTTTGCATTTTGGCCCCTGCCTGCGGGCACGTCTTTCTTTATCTCACCTGTTTGTCTAAGTCTTCGGCCTTGTCAAAAATGGGTCGTCTCTGGGCTTTGACATTCACTCTCGTCACTTATGACTTTCGAGTTCTGTCAAAGAGGGGCAACTGTAGACACCCCATTTTTGACCGACCTTAAGACTCAGACGTCACCAACTGTAGCTCGGCTTTTCGCGCTCTCTTTCGGAAGAATGAAATAGCCCTTACAGTTCGGACTCCAGTTGTGTTGGTTCTGAATCTGATTTCACAAGTGTAATGTGAAACAGTGGAAACACAAAGAGTCCAAATTCGGCAATTGTTTTTGGAAAATCGATGTTTGAATCAAATGCCAAAAATGGACTGCTTTGCCAGATTTCAGAGTCGCCACCTAAATATTTATGGGAAATTTAGGAAACCCATGACTCGTGCCAAAGGCCATTAGTCCGTCGTTACCAAAGTGTCTTGGTTCGGGAACTTAGGTATGAGAGGGGAAGGTCAATAATGAGCACCCCACTCACCCGATCAAAGATCGGCCTCTACTAATTATGATGTGATTCTTATGTACAATATATGTTCTTATTCTGATTATTTAATAAATCCTAAAATTTATTATGTGAAGCATACAAGGTATAGACTAGTTTGCTCAAATTGGAACAATTCAATTTCATGTTTGTTTCTCGAAAAGGGTTTGAATTTGCCACCCTTAGGTGGGCTTAATTTGCCACTTAACAAAGTGGGCTTAAGGTTTGTGAATCTTAAAACGTACATTCGTTGAATCATTCCAATTTAAGCAACAAGCCTTCATCCACAGGCATTCAAACAGTTTATCATTTAAGCAATTAGCCTCATGGTAGGATGCTAAACATAATAAGAAAATTATGTACAAGCGGGATGCTAAAGCACAACAACTCACATATTTACCGACGTCCCGCGAACAACTACAAAACAAAGTTAGAAAATATGCATGCTGCCTAACTGTACAATGTGACAATGCAACACATGTGATATGCAATTTACTAGGCTCGGCTACTAATATGGCATATGAAATGAATTGATCGCATGCGGTCAAAGCATATATTCAGAGAAGTATTGAAACGACAATGCGAATTGGTTGATGAATCGAGCCTTGGTGCATGCAATACAAGTGGATGCAAATATGAGTATGCAAAATAAAACATGATATCCCTAAACTAACCATCATAAGCTGATAAATAAAAGGGAGAAAGGCGTGGGGTTGGAAGACATGCACACACACACGCACACTAATTACAAGTTTGTTTGCCCTCGCGCAGGAGGGTCCGAATGAACTAATGCGCCCTCACGCAGGAGGGTCCGAATGAACTAACTAGCTAACTAAATTACTTAACTAATTATTACAAAACTTGAATAAATAAACTATTAATTATTACAATAAGTAAATAATTAATTAGGCTAAGCTAGTGAATTAAGTAATTATGATAATAACTAGTTTAAGCTGATTAAAGAAGTACAATACAAAGCTAATTAGCTAACAACATTAATTAATTAATTACAAAATAACTACTTTAAACCAGGTAACTAATTAATTATAATATGAACTAACTACTTAAATAGCTAATCAAAATAACTTATCTAATGGAATAACTAATTAAATAATTACTCTAATTTAATCGTCTAATTAAATAATTAGAACTAATTAATTAATAATTAAACTAATTAATAATTCTAGCAAATTATTACAAAGTGGAACTAACTACTTAATTACATTAATTAATTAATTATAAAATCTTAATTAAACTAACTAATTAATTACATTAATTAATTAAATATAAAATTATAATGCACACTAATTAATTAATTATAAAATTATAATTAAGTAATTAATTAATTTATACAATTCTAATTTATAAAATTCGAATTAACTATTTAATTCATTACACTAATTAATTGATACATTTATAAAACTCAAATTAACTAATTAAATGAATTACGCTAATTAATTAATTTATACAATTCTAATTAACTAATTAATTAATTAATTACCATATAAAATTCTAATGAAATTAATAATTAAAATTCTAATGAACTAACTACTTAAACTAATTAATTAATTATAAAAATCCTAATTACCTATCTAATTAATTAATTACACTAAAATTCTAATGACCTTACTTATCAAATTATAATTAATAAAACTAATTAATTACGCAATTCTAATTAAATTAACTAATTACTTACACGAATTAACTGATTACAACATTAATATAACATAAAATTCTAATTAATCCTTCACCAATCAGCAACTTTGCGATAGCATGAGATCTCTCTGCAGCAATTGGGCGAACAATCAACCAAGCTTCGGGGACCCGCTTGCCACCTTTTCTCTCTCTCTACAATATTTTTCCACCACCAGTTCAACTGTTGAGAGATGAAGCTCGAAGCTTGAGAGGCTGAGAGTTGCAGAGATGAAAGAGAGCATTCGGCCCATGAAGAGAGACACCCAGATCAGTGTTTGTATTGCTTTGCTTCAAAACCATGCTCCCAGAATTGAACACAGAGAGCAAGTAGAGATCATGAACGTGCATGTGTGTATCTGTGTGTGATAGGAGAGAGAGAGAGTGAGATGGGCCGTGTGTGTATGTGCTGGGTGTGTTGTGTGCTGTGTGCGTATGTGGGTGTGTTGTGTGCTGTGTGTTGTGTGAATGGTATTGTGGTGTCTGTCATGCATGTGGGTATTGGCAATCAGTGTGTGTATGTGAATGAGCAATGTGTATGCTGTGAGTCAGTGTGCGTGTGTTGTGTGAAGCTTCGTCTGTGCCGTGTGTTGGGTAAGAGAGAGAGAAGAGTGTGTCGGTGAGTGCATGAGTGTGTGATCTGTATGGATGGTAGTGGTGGTGTGTGTCTTGGTTGTCCTGCATGTGCTGGGTGTGTGTGCTCTCTCTCCTTCTAAAACCGTGTGTGTTGCTCTGTCTGTGGCTGGGTTTGCCGTGTGTGCATGTGTAGTGTGTGGGTGATGAGTGGTGTGTGTAGCAGTGGCTGGGTTTGCCGTGTGTGCATGTGTAGTGTGTGGGTGATGAATGGTTGTGTTGTGTGTGATGAGCTCAGTGTGTGAGTTGTGTGGTTGTGTTGTGTGTGGTTGCTGGGTATGTGTGTGAGCTGCTGGGTGCATGGGTTTGGTGTGCTTGAGTGTGTGTTTCAGTGAGGTGCCGAGAGGGAGGGCGTCGAGAGAGAGATTGGTTTGGTGCCTGCCGTGTGTGCATGGGTATGGTGTGTTGTGAGAAGATGAAGTTGGGTCTCTCTGTGCTGGGTTTTGTGTGGTGTATGAAGTGTGTGTGTGCAGCAGTGAGAGGTGATGGGTGTGTGGTGTATGAAGTGTGTGCTGTGGCAGTGTGCCTGAGTGTGTTTGGAGTGTTGTAGTGTGGGTGTGTGTGCTGGGTTTGTGTGAGTGTGTGCTGTGGTGTCTCTCCTCTTCCTCTCAACCGTGTGTGTGTATCAGTGGTGGTGTGTTAGGTGTGTATCAGTCCCCCCATGGGTGTGTGCCGTGTGTGGTGAGCGTGTGTGGTCATTGTGTGTTGTGTGCTTGGTGTATGTATGGTGTGTGTGTTAACTGGGTGTGCATCATTCAAGAGAGCCGTGAGGGAGGGAGAGAGCCCTGAGAGAGAGGTGCCGAGAGGGAGAGAGATCAACCTCCTTGTGCATGTGTGACCCTTGGTGTCTGTGTGTATGTCCTCTCCCCCTGCTGTGTAGTCTCTCCTTTCTCTCACCTTTCTCTCCCTAAGCCGAGAGAGAGAGATAGATGGGTTTGCATGTGTGGTGTCTCTATGTGTTTGTGCTGTCGTGTATAGTGAGAGGAGAGTGAGTTGCTGTGTGTGTGGATGATGTGTGTATGCATGTGTTTGGTGAAGCTCGGTCTTCCCACAGAAAATTCAAGAAGTGCTCATGATTCTCCGAGCCCTCCCCAACCCCGAGAGAGAGAGAGACCAGCTTTTCACATTTTTTTGTTTCTTACCCCCCCTTCTTTTTTTAATCTTCTTCACCTGCTCCCCCTTATATTTTTGAAAACAATATTCTCTCACATTTCAACCCCACCCCATCCTCATAATGTCTCTTTCTTAGCTGTCTTCCTTTCTCAAAATAATTTTCCACCTCTCTAAACATCATCATTCGCATATCCCTTTCTTCCACCACCCACCGAAAGTTGAGAGAGAGATATATCTGTTTTGTTTTTAAACTCAAACTCCTCCACCACCTCCCTTCATCATCAGATTGATATTCTCCAAAGCATATTCTCCAAAGCCTCACTCACGATACACCATTTCTGTTTTTTCTTTTTCTTTTGTAAAATCTTTTTCTTTTCTATTTTTTTGGTATCATTTTCTGTTTTTATCAAATATCAAAAATGTATTATTTATACCAAACATCTACAATTATGTATGAACACACAAAATTATATAAAATTATACAATACTACAAATTTATAAAATAATAAAAAATATTTTAATTTGGCCAAAATGGGAGAGGTTTCGGATTAAAATTTCAATTTGATTTTTTTGGTGAGGGTGGTCAAAATAAAGTGCCCAAGTCTTAGGGCCGGTCAAAATGGGGTGTCTACAGTTGCCCCTCTTTGACAGAGCTCGAAGTCATGAAATGACGTGAGTGAATGTCAAAGCCTGGAGATGACTTTTTTGACAAGGCCGTAAGACTTGGGCAATCAAATAAAATGCAATACATGTGGTTGAACCAGAAGGTTGCCTACGTATCCCTTTGCAAGGAATCAAACCAGCGTAGTTCAGGGGCAAGATGCTAATGATATACAGGAAGATTGTAAGAACTGGACTTATACGCTACGCGAAGCCAATTATTTTTGAAAACCTTATGATCATGCAAGAGATGGAAGACCTCAACCAAGAGATGAGAAATCACCATCCTAACACGTGTCACGCGAAAGGAGGAAAGATGGTGTAAACAACAGGCACACTTGATGTTTTTAACCGATTGGGTGGCCATGGATGCCGCTTTTCTGATCATATTTACAACTTTCCCTATTCTCCAACGGGGTGACAGACTAGGTTGGTTCAGTTTCCAGAGTTGAGGCGCATACAAGCTACCTCAACCTATGGGGCTGCCATACAGATTTCAAGCCGAGAATGCACCCCTAGATGCACCTCTGGGTATTTAAACCAGACTTTAGTCTCGGAAATCCTAAACCTTTTGCGTTCTAGGCATCGCCATTCGAACTCTAGTTTCCACCGTCGCAGTTGGTCTCCTAGGAACTCATTGCAATCACAGGCAGGCGGCTATACCAGACCACCTAAAGTCGTTCGGGCACGACAAACACCAAAGGAATTGCACCTTTATAGGATTTAAGGTCTCCTAGACCATTGAAGTCGTTCGGGCACGACAAACACCAAAGGAATTGCACCTTCAGAGGATTTAAGGTCTCCTAGACCATTGAAGTCGTTCGGGCATGACAAACACCAAAGGAATTGCACCTTCAGAGGATTTAAGGTCTCCTAGACCGTTGGAATGTACAAGATAGTGCGAGTGCGGTGCACAAAACAGTGCGATGGATTTGAAATTGTCCTAACGAGTCTTTTCGCGAAAGGGGGATATTGAAGTCTTAACGCGTCTTTTCGCAAAAGGGAGCTATTGCAGTCCTAACGCGTCATTTCAACGCGAAAGGGGGATATTGTAGTCCTAACGCGTCTTTTCGCGAAAGGGGGCTATTGCAGTCCTAACGTGTCATTTCGACGCGAAAGGGGGATATTGTAGTCCTAACGCGTCTTTTCGCGAAAGGGGGCTATTGTAGTCCTAACGCGTCATTTCGACGCGAAAGGGGGATATTGAAGTCCTAACGCGTCATTTCGACGCGAAAGGGGGATATTGAAGTCCTAACGCGTCATTTCGACGCGAAAGGGGGATATTGCAGTCCTAACGCGTCTTTTCGCAAAAAGGGGCTATTGCAGTCCTAACGCGTCATTTCGACGCGAAAGGGGGATATTGTAGTCCTAACGCGTCTTTTCGCGAAAGGGGGCTATTGCAGTCCTAACGCGTCATTTCGACGCGAAAGGGGGATATTGTAGTCCTAACGCGTCTTTTCGCGAAAGGGGGCTATTGCAGTCCTAACGCGTCATTTCGACGCGAAAGGGGGATAGGTGGTGTAAACAAACAGGCGCACCTGTTGTTTTTAACCGATTTGCAATCCAAACGCGCCTCACGCGAAAGGAAGAAAGTATGGTAGAAGGATTTTTTTTTTTTTTTTTTTTTTTGGACTTTGTATTTTTTTTTTCTGGGCTTGTTTTTTGTATTTCTGGTTTTTTTTTTTGACAAGGGGTAAGCTCTACATTTTCTTCCTGATCATTTTTATTTTTCTGGGCTTGTTTTTTTTTGTATTTCTGATTTTGTTTTGTTTTTTTTTTTTTTTTTGACGAGGGGTAAGCTCTACATGTATAAGTCACAGATGCCCCTTTTCTTCCTGATCATATTCACAACTTTCCCTATTCTCCAACGGGGTGACAGACTAGGTTGGTTCAGTATCCAGAATTGAGACGCATATAAGCTATCTCAACCTATGGGGCTACCATACAGATTTCAAGCCGAAAATGCACCCCTGGATGCGCCTCTGGGTATTTAAACCAGACTTTAGTCTCGGAAATCTTGAACCTTTTGCGTTCTAGGCATCGCCATTCGAACTCTAGTTTCCACCGTCGCAGTTGGTCTCTTAGGAACTCATTGCAAACACAGGCAGGATAATACACAGATATTTACATATAAATGCACACAGATATTTACAGACAGAATACAGACATATACACAGATATATACAATATATATACAGGTATATACGACACAGACATGTACGGACCTATACACAAACATATACGGATATATACATAGATGGAGAATATTCCGTTTGCAACCGTCAGCGGGTAGATGCCGTTACTGAGAAGGCATATTCCGTTTGCTGACGTCAGCACACGTACGCAAAACACGCAAAAAGAAGAAAGGAAAATCTCAAAATGGATGGACATGGGATACGGGGTTTCGAACCCCTAACCTCAGGTCTGGCCTCCGAGTCCTCAACCACTGAGCCACGCCACTCTTGTGACAAGATATGCAAACAAATATTTATATAGACTTATACGAGACATCAATACATAAAACCAAAATCAAAACAAAAGAAACACTCGATGTGGGGTTCGAACCCCTGACCTCAGGCTCAGCCTCTCAATCCTTAATCCACTAGGCCAAACCACTGAACCCAAGCCACACCTGTGACTCAAATGTTCAAACAAATATATAAGACATATTTATACATAAAACGAAAACAAAATAAAAGAAACACTCGATGTGGGGTTCGAACCCCTGACTTCAGGCTCAGCCTCTCACTCTTCAACCACTAGGCCTAACCATTGAACCCAAGCCACTCGTGTGATAGAAACAATTCAAACAAATATATATATATATATATATATATATATAGGTGGACAAAACATATATACATCAAAACCAAAACAAAAACAAAACAAAGAAACACTTGATGTGGGGTTCGAACCCCTGACCTCGGGCTCAGCCTTTCATCCTTTAACCATTGAGCCACACCACTGAACCCAAGCCACTCATATGACCAAAATGTTTAAACAAATATCTATGTTACATAGCTATACAATATATATACATATATGCATACACAACTCTCCCGCGTCTCTCTCCTTTCTTCGATATCCACGCCTAACACGCGGCCTGCTTTTACGTCACTGGCCGACAAAAGCAGGCCGCCTCGAACGATGCCCGCCTCGACTCTCTCCTTCTCTTTGTCCTTCTCTCTCGTCTTCTTCTTCTCTTCCGTATCTCTTTTCTCTTCTTCTTAACCACTCTCTTCTTCTACTTCTTCTCCATCACTCTTCTCCATCACTCTTCCATCTTTCTCCTTCTCCTTCTTTTCCTCATCGTTTCTCTGTGACTCCCTTCTTTCCTCTCTCTTCCTATACATGGCTTCGTCTCGCCCCTTCTCTCTCTTTCCAGATCTTAATGGTCCATCGAGCTCCTTTGGGCCAAGTGCCCCTGCTCTTACTCAACCTAGTCTTCCCACACTATCAGTTGAGCAAGTGATGGCTACTCAAAATGATATCGAGGCCAACCACTACACGTTGAGATCCTGCATGGAGACAGTGACGGCGGTCACTAACCTGTCTCACCGTCTGCAAAACAAGGCATGTGAGGTATACCAGGTCAACGCCCAACTGTCTCTACTCCAGTGCATGTACAGAGATGCACGGGTAGAGATTTGTGCCTTGAAGGCTGAAAACAAGGAGCTGAAGGCTAAAAACAAGGAGCTGAAAAGGCACTCCACCTCTATGGCCCGATTTGGGGCATCTTCGTACCTCGCCTTTGATGGTCGGCGGGGAGCCGACTCTCTCCGCGGAAACACTGTGGTAGTTCTTGGCGGAAGTGTTGGAGAAGGGCCTTCGAAGGTTGACGACAAAAAGAACGACAAAAAGCGGAAGAGCTCGGCGACGGAAGAGCCGAGTAAGTGAAGTTGGTGCGTGGCCGGCCGGAGAAGAAAAAAAGATCCCTCCTTTTTTTTTTTTTTTTTTGTATTTCTGGTTTTCTTCTTTTTTTTTTCTGTCTTTTTTGTTTTTTTTATTTGTTTTTTTTCTTATTTTTGGAGTCTTTGTACTTTCTGGGTTTATTTGTTTTTTATTTTTAAATTTTTTTTTTTGGAGTCTCTGTAATCGGGGATGTCCTCCTCTGACTGTAATAAAAATTTTTAGTTTTGTATATAAATGGCATGCCCAGCACATCACTCTGATTTTGAAAATACTTTTGTTTGATCGCATTTGAGAATGATTGAAATTTGAACTCTGAATTGGACACTGATCCATACTGACCTAAATAAAAACAAAACTGACTCAACGTAAGAAAAACGAAGCCAAAATAATCCAAACACACTTCTATACGCTGACAGGTATGAATACCCTAACTGGTATAAATACACTAACTAGTATGAATACATACTGACATACACTGACTGGTATGAATACCCTGACTGGTATAAATACACTGACTGGTATGAAGACACACTGATATACACTGACGAGTTGACTCGAGTGGTGAAGGAGACAGAATCTCTAACTCGACTATGCCCCTAATTCATTACCTTGAGTTTTTTTCTTGATTTTTTTTGTAAAATGTTTTGATTAACATGAGAGTTAGATTAGCCTACTTATTCCATTTTCTGTTTCAAATCATGTAAGCTAAATTGCGGGCACTGAAAATTTTCCCTTTTCAAATCCAAAGAATGGTCCAAGTTTTGCAAAAAAAACATGAAACAATTTTCGAGAAAAATTAGTCAACTTCGTTCAAATTAATCAAAACATATTTTTGCAAATGGCCACTACTCAACTAACATGGAATCAACCATTGGGGTGCATAGTCCCAAACCAGATAATCAAAGGTGATATCCGAACCAAGCCAATCCGAACCGAATGAAGCCGAGTAGAACTGGACCGGACCGAACCGAACCGTCGAACCGAACCAAGTTGAATCGAAACCAACTGAACTGAGCAGAACGAAGATACACCAATCAAAACACGGATAGGACAACCAAGTCGACTAAAGATACACCAATCAAACATGGACAAAATGAATGAGTTGAAAAATTATTGGGGCCAAACTTCAAGATGAAGCTACCTACGTATCCCAAAGATAGGAATCAGGCCATCGTAGTTCTGGCCTAGGTTCACTCGGGTATTGACACTCTCTTTTTTGTTTCATCATTATTTCATTTTTTTTTCTTTTTTTTTTCTATATATTTTTTTATTCATTCATTTTTTTATTATTATTTTTTTGATTTTTTGTTTTTCTGCTCTAACTTTTGCCTGGGTCACCTTTCCGGGTTTTCGGCCCAGCGAGCCTCTCAAGGGTTACTTTCATTTTACTTTGTCCATGTTGATTGGGTGTAAAATCTCTAGGCCATCTATTAGAACAACTACTACACGTGACCAGTAGATATGATGATGTAGGGACTAGGCTAATTAGGTCTAAATTTGCCCCTAGTGTTGCCCCTAGTGTAGTGGATAGGAACTCAACTGTCCTTCAATAATAAAATTCATTCTCTCAAATTCTGGGTTTTGCCTTTTTGGGCAGTCTTCATTGGGAAACAATTCAGTTTTAACTCTTTGATCACATCCAACCTTTTGCCCCTAGTTCAAGGGCTGCTTCAAATCTAAATCACATCCGACCTTCTTGCCCCTAGCTCAAGGGTTGCTTCCAATCTGAATCACAGGCCCTACATAGTTCTGGCTAAGGTTCACTCGGGTATTGGCACTCTCCTTTTACGCTTTAATTTTTGCCAAAGCCGCCCTTTCGGGTTTTCAACCTTGCGAGCTTTTCTTTTTTTGTTTTTTTGTTTGTTTGTTTGTTTGTTTGTTTTTTTTTTTTTTTTTTTTTGTGCTCTAAATTTTGTCTGGGTTGCCCTTCCGGGTTTTCAGCCCAGCGAGCCTCTCAAGGGTGGTACCTTCTTGCCCCTGGTTCAAGGGTTGTCTCCATTTTAGGATATGTAAGCCTCACACTTTCGCCCCTAGTTCAAGGGTTGTTTCAAATCTAGAATCACATTCGACCATATTGCCCTTAGTAGAAGGGCTGCCTCCATTTGAATCACATCCTTGCCCCTAGTTCAAGGGTTGTTTCCAATTTGGATCATATTCGACCTTATTGCCCCTAGTTGAAGGGCTGTCTCCATTTGAATCACATCATTGCCCCTGGTTCAAGGGTTGTTTCCAATTTGGCTAGCCTTACACTTTGGTTGATCATTGAATACTTCGAATCATGGGTTGACAGCTAAGGAGCTAAGGAGGTCGGACCTTGAGTCAAGAGGGACCTTATGCTGTATAATCAATTCCAGGCATGTTTTCGTAGGACCACGCAAAAACAGTTTTTTGAAATCTTTTCACAAAGTGACTAATCACTCGTACTCTTACGAAGACAAGATAGAACCAATTTGGACCAAGCCAGGATCCTTCTCAGCACCCACATTAACGAAAATGATTTTATTCATCAAGGGCTTAGTACACCTCTCTTCTTCTCAGTTGATCAAAATATGCAAATCCCGAGGAAATTCTTCCTCTTTGTTTTTATCAGAGTTTTGGAAAGAGTTTTGAAAAACTTTGGTCAATGCAATGATTTAAAGGCACAGAGAAGTAGGCAGACTCTATGGCATTTTGTTTTGTTTTTTTGTTTTTGTTTTTTTTTTTTGGTTTATTGGAAAGAGACTATGACTCAACAATGACAACAGACTCAAAAGAAAAAGACAAAGAAAATCTAGACAGGACATAAATGTCTAGATTTAGCATTCTTGAAATCAACAGACTCTGACTCACTAGGGTGACTCGAGTCTGATCCCAAAACTTGGTGGAATCAAACTTAGACTCAATATTCAATTCAGAACTCAGAATAAAACCATTCTCAAATTGCCAGTCAACATGTGGGCCATCCATAACATTCAAAATAAAGCCCGTGTAATCAACAGGTGGTCACTCCCCAATTACAGAAATGGTCGGATATCCCACAAGTTCTATTTATTTACACTGGTGAACTTGTGGGATATTAGATTTTTTTTTTAAAAATATATATACTCAAAAAACAAAAGCACATTTTTTTTTTATGAACAAAAGAAAACAAACCCCATTCCCATTTTATTTTTTTATTTTTTTTAAAAAAAATTTTTTAGAAAAACAACAATTACTAAAACGACACAAACAAAATGATTTGATTTTTTTTTTCCTTTTTGTTTTTTTTTTTTTTTCTTTTTTGAAGCCATGTTTGCAAACTAAAAAAAACCAATGGGACCCCCAATCAGAATTTTAGCAGCGTTTCGACTCAACTGATCACTGATTATTGCTAACTCATACTGACACACTGAACTCAACCCCACAAATTGAAATGCCTGAACCACTGTTCAGAATTTGAGAACCCCTGTATAGATCTAATAAATTGCACAGAACACATAGCAAGAAAGAGAACAAACACCCCTATGGAGGGTGGGGTTATCCTGTCCTAACTTTTGAAATGATCTAGGGTTCATTATTCAAACAAGCGGCTTCACAACATCCTACAAATGGGTGGCATCCTGTCCAAAGTTGGAATAGTCACTATGGCTTTACTATATGCAGCTAGGCCGATTGGTCAAAAAGGGTACCTCAGCAAGACTACCTAATATACCTCTCACACCTAACACCGAGAAGTGAAAGGAGGATCAAACAGTACAGCGGTAGTCCAGATCCAAGGGTTGTGTTCCCAACATGGCAGAGCCCATGACCGGTCAGCCTTTTGGCAAGTTTTGTAGGCAAGCCTCCAGCAAATCGTCTAGGAATAGCAGATGGCAAACACAGGGACTTAAGCGCACCAATGCAAATGCAATGCAAAGAACATATAAGTGTACATAAAAATTCACATCATAAATTTCAAGTCAAGTTCTCTAAATCCCCAGCAGAGTCGCCAGAAACTGTAGCTCAGCTTTTCGCGCTCCCTTTCGGAAGAATGAAATAGCCCTTACAGTTCGGACTCCACTTGTGTTGGTTCTAAATCTGATTTCACAAGTGCAATGTGAAACAGTGGAAACACAAAAAGAGTCCAAATCCGGCAATTGTTTTTGGAAAATCGATGTTTGAATCAAATGCCAAAAATGGACTGTTTTGCCAGATTTCAAAGTCGCCACCTAAATATTTATGGGAAATTTAGGAAACCCATGACTCGTGCCAAAGGCCATTAGTCCGTCGTTACCAAAGTGTCTTGGTTCGGGAACTTAGGTATGAGAGGGGAAGGTCAATAATGAGCACCCCACTCACCCGATCAAAGATCGGCCTCTACTAATTATGATGTGATTCTTATGTACAATATATGTTCTTATTCTGATTATTTAATAAATCCTAAAATTTATTATGTGAAGCATACAAGGTATAGACTAGTTTGCTCAAATTGGAACAATTCAATTTCATGTTTGTTTCTCGAAAAGGGTTTGAATTTGCCACCCTTAGGTGGGCTTAATTTGCCACTTAACAAAGTGGGCTTAAGGTTTGTGAATCTTAAAACGTACATTCGTTGAATCATTCCAATTTAAGCAACAAGCCTTCATCCACAGGCATTCAAACAGTTTATCATTTAAGCAATTAGCCTCATGGTAGGATGCTAAACATAATAAGAAAATTATGTACAAGCGGGATGCTAAAGCACAACAACTCACATATTTACCGACGTCCCGCGAACAACTACAAAACAAAGTTAGAAAATATGCATGCTGCCTAACTGTACAATGTGACAATGCAACACATGTGATATGCAATTTACTAGGCTCGGCTACTAATATGGCATATGAAATGAATTGATCGCATGCGGTCAAAGCATATATTCAGAGAAGTATTGAAACGACAATGCAAATTGGTTGATGAACCGAGCCTTGGTGCATGCAATACAAGTGGATGCAAATATGAGTATGCAAAATAAAACATGATATCCCTAAACTAACCATCATAAGCTGATAAATAAAAGGGAGAAAGGCGTGGGGTTGGAAGACATGCACACACACACGCACACTAATTACAAGTTTGTTTGCCCTCGCTCAGGAGGGTCCGAATGAACTAATGCGCCCTCACGCAGGAGGGTCCGAATGAACTAACTAGCTAACTAAATTACTTAACTAAGTATTACAAAACTTGAATAAATAAGCTATTAATTATTACAATAAGTAAATAATTAATTAGGCTAAGCTAGTGAATTAAGGCCTCGTTTGGCAACCGAACTTTTTAGCCAAAAAGTCAAAAAGTTACTAAATTAGCCAAAAAGCCAACAACCCATACCAAAAAGTCAAAGATTCTCTTTTCTCTCTACTTTTTGCACATCTTTTCGTAAAAAGCCAAAAAGTCATACCAAACATACTAGTTTTTTTAGCTCATATTTTAGCCAAATAGCTAAAAACTTACTAAATTAGCCTGTTCCCAAACGAGTAATTATGATAATAACTAGTTTAAGCTGATTAAAGAAGTACAATACAAAGCTAATTAGCTAACAACATTAATTAATTAATTACAAAATAACTACTTTAAACCAGGTAACTAATTAATTATAATATGAACTAACTACTTAAATAGCTAATCAAAATAACTTATCTAATGGAATAACTAATTAAATAATTACTCTAATTTAATCGTCTAATTAAATAATTAGAACTAATTAATTAATAATTAAACTAATTAATAATTCTAGCAAATTATTACAAAGTGGAACTAACTACTTAATTACATTAATTAATTAATTATAAAATCTTAATTAAACTAACTAATTAATTACATTAATTAATTAAATATAAAATTATAATGCACACTAATTAATTAATTATAAAATTATAATTAAGTAATTAATTAATTTATACAATTCTAATTTATAAAATTCGAATTATGTATTTAATTCATTACACTAATTAATTGATACATTTATAAAACTCAAATTAACGAATTAAATGAATTACGCTAATTAATTAATTTATACAATTCTAATTAACTAATTAATTAATTAATTACCATATAAAATTCTAATGAAATTAATAATTAAAATTCTAATGAACTAACTACTTAAACTAATTAATTAATTATAAAAATCCTAATTACCTATCTAATTAATTAATTACACTAAAATTCTAATGACCTTACTTATCAAATTATAATTAATAAAACTAATTAATTATGCAATTCTAATTAAATTAACTAATTACTTACACGAATTAACTGATTACAACATTAATATAACATAAAATTCTAATTAATCCTTCACCAATCAACAACTTTGCGATAGCATGAGATCTCTCTGCAGCAATTGGGTGAACAATCAACCAAGCTTCGGGGACCCGCTTGCCACCTTTTCTCTCTCTCTACAATATTTTTCCACCACCAGTTCAACTGTTGAGAGATGAAGCTCGAAGCTTGAGAGGCTGAGAGTTGCAGAGATGAAAGAGAGCATTCGGCCCATGAAGAGAGACACCCAGATCAGTGTTTGTATTGCTTTGCTTCAAAACCATGCTCCCAGAATTGAACACAGAGAGCAAGTAGAGATCATGAACGTGCATGTGTGTATCTGTGTGTGATAGGAGAGAGAGAGAGTGAGATGGGCCGTGTGTGTATGTGCTGGGTGTGTTGTGTGCTGTGTGCGTATGTGGGTGTGTTGTGTGCTGTGTGTTGTGTGAATGGTGTTGTGGTGTCTGTCATGCATGTGGGTATTAGCGATCAGTGTGTGTATGTGAATGAGCAATGTGTATGCCGTGAGTCAGTGTGCGTGTGTTGTGTGAAGCTCCGTGTGTGCCGTGTGTTGGGTAAGAGAGAGAGAAGAGTGTGTGTCGGTGAGTGCATGAGTGTGTGATCTGTATGGATGGTAGTGGTGGTGTGTGTCTTGGTTGTCCTGCATGTGCTGGGTGTGTGTGCTCTCTCTCCTTCTAAAACCGTGTGTGTTGCTCTGTCTGTGGCTGGGTTTGCCGTGTGTGCATGTGTAGTGTGTGGGTGATGAGTGGTGTGTGTAGCAGTGGCTGGGTTTGCCGTGTGTGCATGTGTAGTGTGTGTGTGATGAGCTCAGTGTGTGAGTTGTGTGGTTGTGTTGTGTGTGGTTGCTGGGTATGTGTGTGAGCTGCTGGGTGCATGGGTTTGGTGTGCTTGAGTGTGTGTTTCAGTGAGGTGCCGAGAGGGAGGGCGTCGAGAGAGAGGTTGGTTTGGTACCTGCCGTGTGTGCATGGGTATGGTGTGTTGTGAGAAGATGAAGTTGGGTCTCTCTGTGCTGGGTTTTGTGTGGTGTATGAAGTGTGTGTGTGCAGCAGTGAGAGGTGATGGGTGTGTGGTGTATGAAGTGTGTGCTGTGGCAGTGTGCCTGAGTGTGTTTGGAGTGTTGTAGTGTGGGTGTGTGTGCTGGGTTTGTGTGAGTGTGTGCTGTGGTGTCTCTCCTCTTCCTCTCAACCGTGTGTGTGTATCAGTGGTGGTGTGTTAGGTGTGTATCAGTCCCCCATGGGTGTGTGCCGTGTGTGGTGAGCGTGTGTGGTCATTGTGTGTTGTGTGCTTGGTGTGTGTATGGTGTGTGTGTTAACTGGGTGTGCATCATTCAAGAGAGCCGTGAGGGAGGGAGAGAGCCCTGAGAGAGAGGTGCCGAGAGGGAGAGAGATCAACCTCCTTGTGCATGTGTGACCCTTGGTGTCTGTGTGTATGTCCTCTCCCCCTGCTGTGTAGTCTCTCCTTTCTCTCACCTTTCTCTCCCTAAGCCGAGAGAGAGAGATAGATGGGTTTGCATGTGTGGTGTCTCTATGTGTTTGTGCTGTCGTGTATAGTGAGAGGAGAGTGAGTTGCTGTGTGTGTGGATGATGTGTGTATGCATGTGTTTGGTGAAGCTCGGTCTTCCCACAGAAAATTCAAGAAGTGCTCATGATTCTCCGAGCCCTCCCCAACCCCGAGAGAGAGAGAGACCAGCTTTTCACATTTTTTTGTTTCTTACCCCCCCTTCTTTTTTTTAATCTTCTTCACCTGCTCCCCTTTATATTTTTGAAAACAATATTCTCTCACATTTCAACCCCACCCCATCCTCATAATGTCTCTTTCTTAGCTGTCTTCCTTTCTCAAAATAATTTTCCACCACTCTAAACATCATCATTCGCATATCCCTTTCTTCCACCACCCACCGAAAGTTGAGAGAGAGATATATCTGTTTTGTTTTTAAACTCAAACTCCTCCACCACCTCCCTTCATCATCAGATTGATATTCTCCAAAGCATATTCTCCAAAGCCTCACTCACGATACACCATTTCTGTTTTTTCTTTTTCTTTTTTAAAATCTTTTTCTTTTCTATTTTTTTTGTATCATTTTCTGTTTTTATCAAATATCAAAAATGTATTATTTATACCAAACATCTACAATTATGTATGAACACACAAAATTATATAAAATTATACAATACTACAAATTTATAAAATAATAAAAAATATTTTAATTTGGCCAAAATGGGAGAGGTTTCGGATTAAAATTTTAATTTGATTTTTTTGGTGAGGGTGGTCAAAATATTTTAATTTGGTCAAAATAAATTTGCTCGACCCTTTTGACTCTATCTATAAGCTATACTTGCTTACATTTTTGGGCTCCGACCCGAACTGTAAATAATCATATTTTGAGCTCCTCTCCATTTTTGATCAAGGACCTCTTGTTGTTTGAGGTCTCCTACTATCTCTTGTCTCTCTATCCCTCTTTTAGGCCTATTTTTGCATGATATATTAGCCTTATTTTTTAGCATTTTTGGGCTCCGAGCCAAACTGTAAAATGTCTTTTTTTGAGCCCCTCTTCAACTTTGTTAAAGGGCTCTCCTCTTTTTGAGGCCATCTACTACCACTTGTCTCCTATCTCTCTTTGTAGGCCCATTTTTGCATGATAGTTTAGCCCTACTTGTACTCATTTTAGAGACTTGATATAAACTGTAAAGTGCCTTTTTTTTATCCCCTCTTCAACTTTGTTGAAGGGCTCTCCTCTGTTTGAGGCCAGCTACTGTCCCTTGTCTCTAATCTCTCTTGTAGGACCATTTTTGCATGATAGATTAGCCCTATTTGTGTTCATTTTTGAGAGTTGTCATAAACTGAAAAATATCTTGTTTTAATCTCATCTTCAAGTTTGTTTTAGGTCCCATTTTTTTTTGAGGTCATATGCCTCCTTGTATGCTTGATTGTCTCTTATTTTGAGCCTTACACCTAAGCTCTTGTTGCATGCTTTGTTTGACCTTCTAGCCACTGGAATCCAGTAGATTTCCAGTGGCTTTGATGCATTTTTGAGCCTCAAAATCAGAGGGGGGTGACCCCCTTTCACCTTGTTTTGTTTGATGGTCTTTTTGGCCTTCCAAAGAGGCCCTATCTTGCATACCTTGTTGATTGATTTCAAGGCCAATTTGATGAGTTTTAGGACTATCATATTTGGTTTCTAGAGTTTATTTTTCCATGCTAAGTGTCCTTGATGCATGTGCTTAATAATCCCTTTGTATGCCCTCTAAAAGAACCCATCATTTGTGCATGTGTTGGTTGAATTTCAGAGGTTATTTGGGCATATTTTGGCATGTTTTGTTCACTGATTTTGGCTGGTTTGGTGAGATTACATATGCTTCATCATACTTGCCATGTAAACCATGTTTGATAGTCAAAATTGCATGCTATGTTAGGCCATCTTGCTAGCATCTTTTGCCCATACTTTGAACTAGAATTGTTCATGTTTTGGGACTGCCTTGGTTCTGTCTTTATGCTTCATGATCAAATAATGCATGCTTTGTATAGCTATAGGCCAATGCATGTGCCTAGTTTTGTGTTTCGGGACCATTCCATGCATCGGGTGCCATGTTTCCATGTTTCGGGGTCATTTTGCACCACATTTCAGTGATGGAACTTGTATGTTTGTATGCCATATTTCATGCCTTGCCATGCCTTGTTAAGAGTGGCATTTGTGCCTTAGGTTCGGTCCTCGGTTTGTGTGCACGTGTGCACGCATCTCGAATGTCTCATTTCCATCTTATGGCCACTGATGTGAGTGTGGCTAAGGTCCACTCATGTTGGTGTAAGTCCATTATGCATTGTGTATGCCATTTCAATTCATAGCATTGCGTATGCTAGGTTGTATGTTAGAGCATTGTGTATGTCGTGTTACATTGAGCATTGTGTATGCCATTTCATAGCATTGTGTATGCTAGGTTGTATATTAGTTGCATTCATGCATGTCATGCATATTGCATTGTGTTTGGGATAGGAGTTAGCCCGAGCACGGGGAACGAGGGACGTTTCGTACTTCGAGTGACGGAACGTGTCTCAATTCCCTATCGCCGACACTCCGGATTATCCATGATGGAGTCTAGGCCTTGTTATGTTTTCATGTGCATTCATTCCATATTGAGTTGTGCAATTCGACTCCTCGGCCATCATGCATCGAGATGCGTGATTGGTGGCATGAGGATCGAGGACTACACTCCCTGAAGAGTAGTCGTGCATACATATGTGAAGATACATTGCCATACCCCTTTCCTGCTCTCTGTTGCAGCAAATCAGAAACCGGCAATCTTTTAGGGCTTCGCACAATATTTCGGGCTTAATTGTAAACAGAGGCTGATTGGGGCGTCACAATGGATTTCCGCGCAAGGCAACTCAGGCATGCATCATTTATCATCCGGAACAGAGCCGAGGCGGTCCATGGATTTGCATGTTATTTATTTCATTCCTTAGTTAATTTGTTAATTAATTAGGAATTTTGTATTCGGACTGTAATTATTTATTCGGACTGTATATTATTTATTTGGACCCTCCGAGCGAGGGCAATGCTGTAATAAGTGTGTGTGCGTGTGATGTATGTCTTCCACCCCCACGTCTTTCTTCCTTTTATTTACCCGCTTATGATGGTTAGATTAGGGCATGTTTCAATTAGCATACAGTATGATAGCATGTTTGCATTCATTCATCTATTTTGCATGCACCGGGCTCGGCGCATCATACCTCACTGCATTGTATTTCAATTCCAAGTTGAATACATGTTAGCTGTAGCATTTCATATGCCATGTTTAGAATAGCCGAGCCTATCTTAGTTGCATTTTGCATGCGTTGTATTAGGCATTTCTCTATAGTTAGGATCATGCATGGATTTCTAACATAGCTTCTATTTTGGCTTGGAGTACTCGGTAAGTTTTTATGCTTTAGCATCCTTGCATGCGTGTGAGTGACTGCCATGATAGCATGCTTACAATGAGGCTATTTGCTTATGTGATATAACTGCCTGAATGCCTGTGGGTGAAGGTTGGGTTATTTGGATTGGAACAATGCATTGACTGTGAGTTTTAAGCTCACTAAATAGTGGCAAAACCATCTTTTCTAAGCCCACCTGAGGGTGGAAAAATCTGCATTTTAAGCCTACTTGCGAGTAGCAAACCATCTTTCAAAAACAAACATGAAATGTTTTGTTCCAATTCAGGCGACCCGGTCTATACTTGTATGCTGTGCGCATCACATAGTAAGTCTAGGCTAATAACCGGAATAAGAACGCATAATGTTTTCAAAACTAGATATCATGGTTAGTAGAGGCCGATCTTTGATCGGGCGAGCGGGGGTGCTCACGAAGTGACCTTCCCCAATTGTACCCAAGTTCCCGAGCCGAGGCAACTTTGGTGATGACGGACACGTGGCCTTAGGCACGAGTCAGGGTTTCCTAAATTTTCCAAAAATAAAATATTTAGGTGGCGACTCTGTATCTGGCAAAGCAGTCCATGTTTGGCACTTCTTTCAAAAAAATCTGTTTTCTCAAAACGATTTGCTAGGTTTGGACTCTTTGGTTCAGATTAAGAACCGTGACATTGGAGTCCTGAACTATAGTGAGCCCAAGATGAACGGAACGGGACTCAACCCTCCCGGGGCGTTCAGAGACGTCTACAGGCACGAGTCAGGGTTTCCTAAATTTCCCAAAAATAAAATATTTAGGTGGCGACTCTGTATCTGGCAAAGCAGTCCATGTTTGGCACTTCTTTCAAAAATCTATTTTCTCAAAACGATTTACCGGATTTGGACTCATTGGTTCAGATTGAGAACCGTGACAATTTGAGTCCGAACTGTAGTGAGCCCAAAATGAACAGAACAGGACTCATCCTCCCGGGGCGTTCGGGGACGTCTACAGTTTCTGGCGACTCTGCTGGGGATTTAGAGAACTTGACTCGAACTCGTGATATCTTGTTTTGACTACACTTATGTGTTTCTTTGCATTGCATGTGCATTGGTACGCCTAGGACACAGTGTTTGCCATCTGCTATTCCTGAGCGGTTTGCCAGAGGCTGCGTGCCATAAGGCTTACCGGTTACGGGCTCTGCCAGTATGGGAACACAAATCCCGGTTTTATCGGGGCACCCTTTTGGCCATTCGACCTAGTGCATATTCGTAATCCATAGTGACCATTCCAAGCTAGGACAGGTTGCTTACCCGATGTTAGGTTGTTTGAAACCGCTGCGTGCGTAGTGAAACCCTAGCTCCTGACAAAATAGGACAGGGAAACCCTACCCCAACATAGGGATGTTTTGGCTCTCACTTATCTGTTATTTGCTTTTAGAGTGCGTCTCTACAGGAATGCATGAATCAGTTTACAAGTTTTGGCATCAGGCCTGCGGGCACCAATTCAGTATTTTGGGATTCAGTTTACCTGAGGGTAACAGTTTACAGGCCGAATTCTGGGGCAGAATTCAGTAAAGGGCACAGTCATCCTGTTATGCTCATATCTGTTTTGGTGAAATCAGGCTGAGATGCTGCATGTTTTCTCTTTTGCTAGATAGTCCTGGAACTATAGCTTCAGAAGGCTTCGATATCCCCCGGGTACATTGGACAAATGCTGATAGACTTTGTTAGGTCAGAAATTCGATTCAAGGGCAACCAGTGTTCTTTCGCTGAGGCAAGGCAAAGAAAGGCCAGTCAGGGCTCACCGGTTCATCTGATCCGTCAGTCGCCAGTCACATCACCTTTGTTCGGACACAACAGATCGTGATGGCACAGGGTTCAGAAGAATTTGTGGCCGTAATAGCAGCGTTAAATCAGGAAACTGCCATGCAGGCTGAGACCAGTATTGAAACGCAACGCCCATTTGGGGCATCTGCCTCACATCCAGCTTTGGGACCCCAGCCGAACTTTGACCCACTTCCGCCAGCTGAAGATTTGCAGGGTCCAGATCCTCGAGAAGGGTTGGCTCAAGCCCGAGTTTTCAGACCCTTGGTGCAGCCTAATGAGAGGCTTTATCCCCTTGATGTTAATGAGCTCGATCTGACCGCAGTGAAAATTACAAACCTTGAGAAGCAATTCAAAAAGGCACATGGCCTTAACTCTATTCCCGACATTGAGGATGGGTACACCGAGGCTGCCGTACGGCTCCCAGACAGATTCAAAATGCCACATATTGACCGTTTCGACGGGTCTGGAGATCCTATGGTACATATCCGGCTTTTCTTGGATATCCTGAAGCCGATGGGTCTGACTAAGCCACAAAAACTCTCTCTGTATGGAAGAACCCTGTCGGGTGTAGCAGCCACTTGGTATGCCAAGTTGGAGGATACCATGAAGCAAACTGGGAAGAACTGGCTGAGGCCTTTGTCGATCAGTATTCCTACAATACCCAAATTGAAATGACCATCCAAGAGCTTGAAAACAACCCGCCAGAACCCAACAGAGACTTTTGTGGAATTTGTTGCGAGGTGGAGAGCAAAGGCAGCACAGATGACAGATCGCCGCCCTTCTGAGAGAGATCAAGTGCAGATGATGGTGCGAAACCTCGAGCATGATATGTTATAAAAGTTGATAGTCGCTCCGCTATTCACTTTCAAAAGTTTGCATGAACTGGGGGTTCAGATCGAGAATGCGTTCAACAGTGGGATCATTCCCAGAACAAGTGAACCGACAAGGAGGGTGATTTCAAGGAGTACCAATGCTGGTAGTAGCACTATTCCCAAACCCGCAGAAATCAATGCAGTCGCCACAGACAACCCTTTTGCCAATCCAAGCCTGCAAACAGCCGACCAAACCCGAGCCCAAGGTAGAACTTTCAATCCCCTCTATATGAGCCTAACTAGCGCACTAAAAGTCTTGATGGAAAGAGTGTATCTCAAACCCCTCGATCCTCAACCTCTGCCTGACCCTCTCCCAGCCAGCCATAACCCCTCCAAGTACTGTGTGTACCATCAGCAGCGTGGTCATGGCACCGACCGTTGCTACCGCCTTCGTCATGAGGTCCAAAATCTCATCGACAATCGAACTATAACTCCACCTTCAGACCCCAATGACCAAACATCTCCTGCCTACCTCAATCTTATCCATATACTGCCATCCACCTATGACCCCAGCATATACATCACCCCAGCCCATCTACCCAAGCCTGAGGTGTTTATCCCAGAAAGCATGGACTTATGCATAATGGATGCACCTGAACCTCAATCATCTCAAACCCGTGAACCCACTACTTCGGAGTTGATGGGAATGATTAAAGATCTTCAAAGAACCGTAACCGATCTGGCCTCCGGGACATTGGCTCCATCATCGACCACACCACATACTGGGAATTTCATGTCAAAAGGCCCCCCAGTCTTGGGACGGGCTGCATTTGAGGAAAGCCAATCCCTTGGCAAAGTGGAGACGAGTGGAAAGAACAAGGTAGGGGCGGGCATGGATCCCCATGAACATCTTTTGTTCGCTGTTGAGGCTTTGAAAGCCGAGGGACTGAACAAAGAGCAAGTCCTCGTAGTTGTTGCAAAAGCTGTGGATGACACTTTCGCTACTCAAGTTGGGGGCAGTCTGAATCAAAGGGAAAATCGGGAGAAGGGTCGTCATACTAGAGGCAATCCTGTTAGCTCTAATCCTCCACTCGGAAGAGATCAGCAAACCAGGCCAGCACCTGCTAATCCCTTTGCTAGTGCGTCCAGCAAAAATCCACAAACCCAGAAGTACCAACCCCAAGGTCAGAGAGTCTTCCATGCCCTCCACATGCCTTTGTCCAAAGCTTTCCAAATCCTTGTTGGACAAGGCCATCTCAAACCCTTTGAGCCTCGGCTTCTCCCAAATCCTCTTCCGGCTACGCATGATGCCGCCCAGTACTGTGCCTTCCATCAGCAAACTGGCCATACTACCGACAACTGCTTCCGTCTTCGCCATGAAGTACAGGATCTATTTGACAACGGGGTCATTGTCGCGCCAAGCTCTGCAAAGTCTATCGGCACTGGATCGGTGAACTTGGGGGATAATGTGACCATGTGATCGGGGGATGAACCACCTGCGAGCAGCGCTTGATTAACTCCAGACGCAGGAATGGCATGCACTGTTCTGAACAATATGCAAATACCAGTTTTTATGCTTTCTGATTTGGGTATTGAGTCAGTCTTGTTGTTTTGTACAAAGTTAGTCTTTTCTTACTGAGTCAGTAGGGTCTGTCTTGGTGTATCGAGTCAGTCCTGTTGTAGGCGTCACCATTTTGTTTCGCGTTTGTCTTTTCGTTTTGTTTTGTTTTGAGTCTGTTCCTGCCAGAGAGCCAGTTGTGCCAACAGATTTTGAATGAAACAACAGTGATTTTCACGCTCTCGCGTTTGCTTCTGCCTTGTGCCAGTTATGCCGGAAGTTCTGAATGAGATGGCAGTATTTGACTAAGAATTCTATCTTTTCTGTGCCTTGAAGTCATTGTAATGACCTGAGTTTTTCAATTTTTTTTTTTGAACACTGTGGTGAAAACAAAGAGGGAGGAATTCCTCGGGATTTGCAAAACTTTGATCAAACTGAGAGAAAGAGAGGCATGCTAAGCCCTTAATGAATGAAATCATGCTTGTTAGTGTGAGTATTGGGAAGAATCCTGGCTTGATCCAGATTGGTTCTACACTGTCTTCAGCGCGAGCGACTGGTCGCTTTCTTAAAAGATTTCAAACAATGTTTTGCGCGGCCCTGCGAAGACCTGTGTGGAATCGCTCTTGAGATTGTGCAGCTTAGGATCACTCTCAGCCTCGAGACTCGACCCCTCTGCTTTCAAAACCTTGAACTTGGATTCAGAGTGTTCAACGGTCAACTACAATATGAGGCCTGTGTGGCCAGATTCAAAGCAGCCCTCGAACAAGAGGCAAGAAAGTCAGATCAAGAAGACCAGATGTCATTAAAAGAAGCTTGCAAAGCTAGATCAGAAGCACCCCTGGAACTAGGGGCAAAGAATTTCAAATGTGCTCGAAGAGCCGAAGATGGATCATTCCACAAATCAAAGAAGGTCGGCAAGAATGCCAAATCCCAGAGGGAGGAAGAAGAAAGTATTGCTGAAGAAAAACTGAGTTCCGATCCACAACACCAGGGGCAAATTCAGCCCCCCATTGGATGGACTCCTGCATCATCAGCAAACAGCAGCCATTCTCTTGGATTCAAATGACTTCAGGATCTCAAAACCATTTGACATGGACAAAGCTACACTTTTACCCTTGAGAGGCTCGCTGGGCCGAAAACCTGGAAGGGCGACCCAGGCAAAAGTTAGAGCAAGAAAAGAAGAAAAAGAACAAAAAAAAGAGAAAAGAAGAAAAGAACAAAAAAAAGAAAAAAAAGAAAAAAAATGCAAAGAAAAGATGAAAAAAGAAATGAAAAGAATTGAAAAGAAGAAAAACAAAGCTCGCAAGGTTGAAAATCCGCAACAGGCGCCTTGGCAAAAGTTAGAGCATAAAAAGGAGAGGTTAAATACCCGAGTGTACCTTAACCCCGAACTACGTGAGGCTTGATTCCCATATTTGGGATACGTAGGCAACTTCATTCTGAAGTCCAGCCGTAAAACACTTCAAAATTCGACTGTGTCCATGTAATGGTTTTGATCATCTTTGCTTTCTCTGAATCCGAGAATTTGGTTGTGTTCGTCACTCTGAGGACTGACTACAATGCCCCGCGGTGCTATCCAAACAAGGGGCAACTTTCTGTTGCTATTCAATACGCTGCGGTGCCATTCAAACAAGGGGCAACTTTCCGTTGCCAGGAAGCTCTCTTCAAGCAGGGGGCAATTTTCCTTCGGATCTGAAGTTGTGCATCTCAAGAGCGGGTTCCGTGCTCGTTGAGCAGTGGCTGTTTGCAAAAATAGTTTTTGAGAATTTTTAATGAGGTTGACTAATTTTCTCTCAAAAATTATTCCATTTTTCCAAAACTGGACCATCTCTTGGACCCCAAAAAGGGGAAAATTTTCAGTGCTCACAGCCTAACTTGCATGATTTTAAATCAGAAAATTGAACAAGCATGTTAATCTAACTCTCATTTTGGTCAAATTGTCTTAGCAGAAAGCCAAAAACAAAAAAATGGTCGAAATGATGAACTAGGGGTACAGTTGAGTCAGGTGTTCTGTCTTTTCCCTATTGCCACAATACTTGCCAAGAAGGGCACTCTACCTGCCAGAAAAGGGCACACCTGAAGTTAACAGCAAAAGGGCTGAAAGCTCTTTCACCCTCCGAGCAACGAGGTATCAAGCCAAGTGCGAAGCACGAACTGGAATGGATCAAGATATTCCACTCCCTCATCTGGACAGATCTGATCACGTCCAAACTCCCCAGCAGAGCATCGTCAACCGATGTCAGCTGCAGATTTGCTACACACCCAGTTGTAGCACAGCCCCTCTGTGGGAGAAACTCACTAGCTGCGTGCAGAAGAAGAAGAATCTAGCGGAATGCTAGGGGCAAGAGCCCACAACTTTCTGTTTATCCATCAACCACCCAGGGGAGGGATTTAAAATGAGAGATTGAAGAATAGAGAGGTGTGCACTGAGAGAAAAAGTGAGGAAAGGACTTTTTCAGAAAAACAGAGCTTGAGGGCCGAGTGATGTGAGAATCACAAATGAGAAAGAGTGGGAAACAATACCCGGAGAAACTGGCTCCTCGTGCACCGAGAGGTCTCTCGCCTTTGTAACACAGCTGAGTGTTGTGTTTGTGCGTTTTGTTTGTCTCGTTTCTTGTTTTGAGTCGTTTGAGTGTCAACAGATGTGTTTAGGTCATTCTCCCTTGTTTTTCCTTTGTTGAGTTGTGTTTAGGTTGTTCTACCTTTGTTTTCCATTGTGGAGTCGTTTTGGCTGTGGTCAGTTGTAGGCTCAATACCCGGTTGAGAACCCTTTTCTCATTTCAATTTCAAAAATCGTTTTGTGCTCAGAGTGCCGTATCGTTCTCCACATTTGTGCAAAACAGGATTGGTTCTTTCATAAAGCCGCAGGGTTCAACCCAGGTCATGTCAGAACAGTAAAGCAAGGACCTATCTGAAGCTATTTAGGTTCCGGACTGCAAAGTAAAAGAAAAGAGGGAAAATTTGGAGCATCTTAGCATGTTTCAACTTTAGCAAAATTCGAGATTGCATTCCAGGTGCACCTTCTCAGGCTTCGCTGTTTCTCTGGAGTATGAGTGTATCTCGACCCCAAGTGTAAGCCTGCTTCAAGTTAGAATGGCAGTCCGAGCAGCACCCGAGGGTTTCACATGCAGATATTATCTCTCGCCAATATGAACAGGGTGTGCCCTTTTTGAGCTGAGTGTGTTGCAAAGTCCTCTAAGAGGTAAATCAGAGGCACCAGAGTACATATTTGATGCTCCTCTATTGCATAGAATGTGAACTTTCATATACACTGTTGTTGCATGTGTGCCGCGCATCGTTATGATTCATGCATAGAATATGCTTGCTTTCGATTCCGCATAGAATATGCTTTGCTTGATTCATGCATAGAATATGCTTTCAATGTTGCATAGAATGTGCTTCCATACTTGCATAGAAAATGCTCGTATCTTTTGCATGGAAAATGCCCCCATACTTGCATAGAAGATGCATTTTATCGCACTTTCTTGTGCATTTTATCTCGCTCGCACTGTCTTGTGCACTTATACTTTGTATCTCACTAGCACTGTCTTGTGCATCTTGTGGTTGTATCTCACTCGCACTATCTTGTGCATTTCAAATCACTCGCGCTGTTTAGCGTATCGCACTATTTTGTGCATTTCTAATCGCTCGCGCTATTTAGCATATCGCACTGTTTTGTGCATTTCTAATCATTCGCGCTATTTTGCGCACCTCAATTGCACTGTTTTGTGCAGTTTATCATTCGCGCTATTTTGCGCACCTCCATCGCACTGTTCTGTGCAGTTTACACTCGCACTATTTTGCGTACCTCAATTGCACTGTTTTGTGCAATTTATCATTCGCGCTATTTTGCGCACCTCCATCACACTGTTTTGTGCAGTTTACATTCGCGCTATTTTGCGCATCGCACTGTTCTGTGCAGTTTATCACTCGCGTTATTTTGCGCACCACAATCGCACTGTTTTGTGCAGTTTATCATTCGTACTATTTTGCGCACCTCCATCGCACTGTCTTGTGCATTGCATTCATCACGCTATTTTGTGCTTTGCATATCACATCGCATTATCTTGTGCATTTCAAATCAATCGCGCTGTTTAGCGTATCGCACTATTTTGTGCATTGTATCATTCGCGCTATCTTGCGCACCTCACCTGCACTTGTTAGTGTATTGTATCGCGCTGTCTTGCGCCGTGACCATTACTTGCATTGTGCATGCATTTTATCGCGCTATCTTGCGCACCTCACCTTTAGCATCGCACTATTTTGTGCATTCACCCTACTCGCACTATTTTGTGCACCTTTAGTTCGCACTGCCTTGTGCACTCACCTGGTCTAGGAGACCTTAAATCCTCCGGTCTAAGGAGACCTTAAATCCTGCATCATCATTCGCGCTGTTTTGCGCATCGCACTTGCATTTATTCGCACTGTCTTGTGCACTCTCCGGTTTAGGAGACCTTAAATCCTCTAAAGGTGCAATTCCTTTGGTGTTTGTCGTGCCCGAACGACTTCCAGTGGTCTGGTATAGCCACCTGCCTGTGTTTGCGGTGAGTTCCTAGGAGACCAACTGAGACGGTGGAAACTAGAGTTTGAATGGCTCATGCCTAGAACGCAAAGGTTCGGGATTTCCGAGACTAAAGTCTGGTTTAAATACCCAGGGGTATATCCTCGGCTTGAAATCTGTATGGCAGCCCCATAGATTGAGATAGCATATGTATGCGCCTCAATTCTGGATACTGAATCAACCTAGTCGGTCACCCTGTTGGAGAATAGGGAAAGTTGCGACCATAGTCAGGGAGAAAAGTAGTACCTGTGGTTCGACCAAGAAGAAGCGAGAGGTCCCCAGCAGCATGAGGCACGATATTGTATGTACGGTTCATTTGAGGCTGGCGCGACCAGACGAACCGCACAGGTATTGTATCTTCTCCGTGTGAGACGTGACGAGAATTGAACAATTCTCCACATTCTTGACTGCATGAAATGTAGTTGTTGCCTTGCATTCTTGCTTAAAACTGTTGCATCTATTTGTGAATACTTGCTTCATTACAGCTTGTTACATTTGCATGATCACGAGGTATCTTCGGCTTCTTGCATTGTCAGTTGCATTTTGCCCCCTGCCTGCGGGCACATTTCTTTGTTATTTTATTTGTTTGTCCAAGTCTTCGGCCTTGTCAAAAATGGGTCGTCTCTAGGCTTTGACATTCACTCTCGTCACTTCTTGACTTTCGAGTTCTGTCAAAGAGGGGCAACTGTAGACACCCCATTTTTGACCGGCCTTAAGACTCAGACGTCACCGATTGAGCGCTTGGTGATGTCGCATATTGTGCTCGTTCTGAGGTTGCGGAGTCTCGGCTGCGAGCCTTGCCTCCGGACTTCCAGACTCTTTTGTACCTTGCTTCGGTTTGCGAACCAGGTCTCGTTTTCTCTGTTTTCTTTTCCCGAAGGAAGGGAGAGGTCTCGTAGATCATCTCTCAGTGGCCGTAGGCTACGTTTCGTGGTCGTAGGCCATTTTTCCCGTTTGGAGCCTGGTTTCCGGTTTTTCGGAGCCGTCGGCCGTGTGCCTCGGTTCGAGACCGCTTAACCACCTCCGTTTGCTCCGATTTTTGGCGTACACCTTATTTCCTCCCTTTTGAGGGACACTGTGGTCCGAGAGACCAACTCCGTGGTCGAACGCCACTTTCGGTGCCTAACAGCCTGTTTTCGGGGTCCCGAACTGCGTGTTTCGGCCCCCGAACCTCCGTTTTGCATCCGTCTTGGTTCATTTTTGGTGGAGACCTTATTTTCATTGTTAGAAAGGTTGTAGGAGAGTGGGAGGCCAGCAATTTTTCTGAAAAAACCAGCTTTTTTGGGTCAAAAGTGATTCAGTATGAATACGGGAAGGAGGAAAACATCTGCGCGGCTTCACCGAAACGGGCATAACTCTTTGCACAGGAGGAATTAAGATATGAGGCCACCACCGTTGGAAAGCTTACTTTCGAGGCTTCATTTTTCACTCAAGAATCTCCTAGAGCCAAGTCCGGGTGGAGGAGATATGGTTGGTTGAAATCCATTTGGACCAAATCTGCGCGGCTTCACCAAAACAAGCATAACTTTTTGCATAGGAGGAATTTTGATGCAAGGTTTACGGCATTGGAAAGCTAACTTCTGGGGCTTCATCCTAGGGGGTGGCCGGCCACCTTGACCCTTTTGACCTGGTCAGCCGGCCACCTTGCCTGGCTGACCGGCCACCTGACCCTTTTGAACCTGGTCGGCCATTTTTGCCCTCCTGAGTGTGTTCCAGCTGTGCCAGCTATTCTGCACTTAACCCACTGTCCGAGGGGTTGCCCTTTTGGGGGGAAATTTGAATTGGTTTTTCCCCCCTTTTTTCTTTGCTTCTCTCCCTCTATAAAGCCAGCACCTAAATCTGCATTTTAAGGGTTAGAAATTTTGGCTAAGGGATACATCCACCCTCCTCCATAGCTCTCTCTCTTCCAAGCTCTAAAGTCCATTATCCTTAGCCATTTACACTACAACCCATAGCCTACCACCTCCCTCATCCATTCCAGCACCTTGGAGGTCACTTGAAGAGCTTGAGGAGTCACATTCTTGGTCCAAAAACTGCTGGAGGTTGGCTTTACAAGGGTAAGCTCCTATTCTCCCCATTTTTGCACCATTTTATTCTATATCTTAGCTCCTTGTGCTTACATATTTGGGCTTCGACCTAAACTGGAAATAGTCTTATTTTGGTCTCATCTTCATGTTTGATTCAGGACTTTTCTCTGTTTGAGGTTTTCTACCCACCCTTTGTGTTCTATCCCTCTTTTAGGCCTTATTTTGCATGATATATTAGACTTGTTTTTGGGCATTTATGGGCTTCGAGCCAAACTGTAAAGCACTTTATTTTGAGTCCCTCTTCAACTTTGTTGAAGGGCTCTTCACTGTTTGAGGCCAGCTACTGCCTCTTGCTCTCTATCTCTCTTTTAGGGCCATTTTTGCATCATATTTTAGCCTTACTTGTGAGCATATTTGAGATTTTCCATAAACTGTAAAGTATCTTGTTTTGAGCCCCTCTTCAACTTTTTTGAAGGGATTTTTGCTGTTTGAGGTCTTTTGCTGCCCTGTTTGTTCATCCTCTCTTTTAGGGCTGTTTTTGCATGATATATTAGCCCTATTTGTGAGCCTTTTGGACCTCGACCTAAACTGAAAAAAAAAATTTTTTGACATCATATTCATGTTTGATTAAGGTCTATTCTCTGTTTGGGGCCTTTTTCCCCTTATGCATGCTTCATCTCTCCATGATTAGGGCTATGCATTAGAACTCTTGCATTGGCCATGGCTTGGCCTCTTAGCCACTGAAATCCAGCGGATTTTCAGTGGCTTAGGTGTTTTCTTGAAGGCAAAAATCAGAGGGGGTGTGACCCCCTCTCACCTTGTTTTGTTTGATGGTCTTTTTGGCCTTCCAAAGAGGCCCTATCTTGCATGATTTTTTGACTGATTTCAGGGCCAATTTGATGAGTTTTAGGACTATCATATTTGATTTCCAGAGTTTATTTTTCCATGCTAAGTGTCCTTGATGCACGTGCTTAATAACCCCTTGTATGCCCTTCCAAAGGAGCCCCTCATTTTTACATGCATGGGCTGCATTTCCATGTTTATTTGGGCATATTTTCACATGTTTTGTTCACTGATTTTTTCTGGTTTAGTGAGATTTCATATGCTTCATATACATGCCATGTAAACCATGTTTGCTAGTCAAAGTTGCATGCTATTTTAGTCCATCTTGCTAGCATCTTTTGGCAATGCTTTGAACTAGAAATGTTCATATTTTGGGACTGCCTTGGTTCTGTCTTTATGCTTCATGATCAAATAATGCATGCTTTGTATAGCTATAGGTCAATACATGTGCCTAGTTTTGAGTTTCGAGGCTCATCTCATGCATCGAGTGCCATGTTTCCATGTTTCGGGATCATTTTGCATCACATTTCAGAGCTGGAACTTGCATGTTTGTATGCCATATTTCATGCCTTGCCATGCCTTGTTAGTGTGGCATTTGTGCCTTAGGATCGGTCCTCGGTGTGCGTGCATGTGTGCACGCATCTCGAGTGTCTCATTTTTCATCTTATGGCCACTGATGTGGGTGTGGCTGAGGTCCACTCATGTTGGTGTAAGTCCATCATGCATTGTGTATGTCATCTTAGTCCTTTGCATTGCGTATGCTAGGTTGTATGTTAGAGCATCGTGTATGCCATGTTACATCGTGCATTGTGTATGCCATTTCATAGCATTGCATATGCTAGGTTGCATGTTAGGATTGCATTCATGCATGTCATGCATATTGCATTGTGTTTGGGATAGGAGTTAGCCCAAACACGGGAAGCGAGGGACGTTTCGTACTCCGAGTGACGGAATGTGTCTCAATTCCCGGTCACCGACACTCCGGATTAACCATGATGGAGTCTCGGTCTTGTTGTGTTTATACATGCATTCATTTCATATTGAGTCGTGCAATTCGACTCCTCGGCTACCATGCATCGAGATACGTGATTGGTGACACGAGGATCGAGGACTACGCTCCCTGAAGAGTAGTCAAGCATACATATGTGAAAATACATTGCTATGCCCCTTTCCTGCTCTCTGTTGCAGCAAATCAGAAACCGACAGTCTTTTGGAGCTTCGTGCAACATTCCGAGATTAATTGCAAACAGAGGCTAAATTGGGGCATCGCAATGGATTTCCGCGCAAGGCAACCCGAACATGCATCATTCATCATTCGGAGCAGAGTTGAGGCAGTCCCTAGCTTGCATGCTAATTTACTGTTTTCCTAGATTAATTTGTTAAATAATTAGGGTTTTGTACTTATTTGGACTGTATTATTTATTCGGGACTATATTATTTATTCGGACCCTCCGAGGGAGGGCACAATTGTAATAAGTGTGCGTGCGTGTGATGTATGTCTTCCAACCCCACGTCTTTCTCCCTTTTATTTACCAGCTTATGATGGTTAGACTAGGGCATGTTTCGATTAGCATACAGTATGACAGCATGTTTGCATTCATTCATCTGTTTTGCATGCACCGGGCTCGGCGCATCATACTGACTGCATTGTATTTCAATTCCGAGTTGAATACTTGTTAGTTGTAGCATTTCACATGCCATCTTTAGAATAGCCGAGCCTGCTATAGTTGCATTTTTGCATTTGTTGCATTAGGCATCTCTGTATAGTTAGGGTCATGCATGGATTTCTAACATAGCTTCTATTTTGGCTTAGAGTACTCGGTAAGTGTTTATGCTTTAGCATCCTTGCATGTGTGTGAGTGACTGCCATGATAGCATGCTTACCATGAGGCGATGTGCTTATGTGATATATATGCCTGAATGCCTGTGGGTGAAGGTTGTGTTATTTGGATTGGAACAATGCATTGACTGTGAGTTTTAAGCCCACTAGATAGTGGCAAAACCATCTTTTCTAAACCCACCTGAGGGTGGCAAAATCTGCATTTTAAGCCTACTTGCGAATAGCAAACCATCTTTCAAAAATGAACATGAAATGTTTTGTTCCAATTCAAGCAATCCAGTCTATACTTGTATGATGTGCGCATCACATAGTAAATCTAGGCTAATAATCGGAATAAGAACGCATAATGTTTTCAAAACTAGATATCATGGTTAGTAGAGGCCGATCTTTGATCGGGCGAGCGGGGGTGCTCACGAAGTGACCTTCCCCAATCGTTCCCAAGTTCCCGAGCCGAGGGAACTTTGGTGATAACGGACACGTGGCCTTAGGCACGAGTCAGGGTTTCCTAAATTTCCCAAAAATAAAATATTTAGGTGGCGACTCTGTATTTGGCAAAGCAGTCCATGTTTGGCACTTCTTTCAAAAATCTGTTTTCTCAAAATGATTTGCCGGATTTGGACTCTTTAGTTCAGATTGAGAATCGTGACAATTTGAGTCCGAACTGTAGTAAGCCCAAAATGAACAGAACGGGACTCATCCTCCCGGGGCGTTCGGGGACGTCTACACAAGGGTTCAATGATTTCATAGATAGATGTGAGGTGGTAGATGTACAACTGCTAGACATAAAATATATATAGTGCAATGCTTTTGATGGAAATAAATTGAGCCGTATAAACAGATTTCTTCTTAACCCTGAGTGGTTGGAAATGTTTAGGTTCAAACTTTTGGGGCTTCCTAGAATAGCATCTAATCGCTGCCCTATTGTGCTCATGGAGGATGAGAGTGATTGGGGACCTAAACCCTTCAAGTTTTTGAATGCTTGGCTCTTGCATCCTAACTTTGAACCATTAGTGGAAACAACTTGGAGGGAATCACAGTGTGTTGGAACTGCTGGTTTTATTCTGCAGAAGAAGTTGCATAGTCTGAAGTTGGCATTAAAAAAATGGAATAGAGAAGTTTATGGGAATGTTGCACACAAATTACAAGTTTCTGAGCATGAACTTAATGGTCTTGATTTAAGAGCTGAATCCAGGCCTCTGGATGAGAGTGAACTGAAGCTGAAAAGAGAAACAAGGGATGAAATGGAGAGGTTGAGCAGGAAGTTGGAATGGGAATGGCTACAAAAATCTAGATTGGACTGGAATCTAAAAGGCTAGTAGCAGACAAAATAGAAATACCCTTAATTCCATCACAGTAGGGGCTGCAGTGCTTGAGGAGCCAAATCAAGTTAAGAATGAGGTATGGATGCATTTTTCAAATCACTTCATAGAAGATTAGAGAATTAGACTTGTGCTTGTTTGGGATTTCAAGAGTGTAAGGTCTAGTGATTCATTCCATATGCTTGAAGTTGAGTTTTCTGAAATGGAGATCAGGGTTGTTGTTAGAGAGTGCAATGGAAACAAAGCCCCAGGGCCAGATGGGTTCAACCTGATGTTTTTTCAAAAGAATTGGGAGGTTATTAAGGAGGAGATGCTAAACTTTATGAAAGAATTCCATACTAGTGGTCGTTTGGTTACAAGATTAAACAACACCTTCATCACCCTCATTCCAAAGAAAGTGAAATTTGTCAACCTTAAAGAGTTTAGGCCCATAAGCCTGGTTGGGTTAGTTTATAAGCTACTCTCCAAAGTCCTTGCCACTAGACTTAAAAGAGTCATACCCATGGTAATTCGTGATTCCCAATCAGTTTTTATGGGAGGGAGAAATATACTTGATGGCATTTTGATTGCAAATGAAGTCGTTGCTGGATGGACTAGATCTAAGAAAAAAGGGCTTTTGCTTAAATTAGATTTTGAAAAGGCACCATCAACTGGGATTTCCTATTTTCTATGTTATCAAACTTTGGGTTCGGAACCAAATGGATCTCCTGGACTAAAGAGTGTGACTCTATTATAAGGCTCTCAATACTTGTTAATGGTTCACCAACAAAGGAGTTTAGTCCCCAAAAAGGTATTAGGCAAGGTGATCCCCTCTCACCATTTCTATTTATTCTGGTGGCAGAAACCCTAAACATACTCCTGCAAAAAGCTAGAGAGTTGAGACTACTAAAAGAGGTGATTATTGGGGATAACCAGGTTGTGCTTTCTCATTTACAATTTACAGATGACTCTCTATTGTTCTGTCAAGCTGAGGTTTCAGAAGTTCTTTGCTTAAAAAGCGTTCTCATGTGTTTTGAACTAGTTCTTAAAATCAATTACCACAAGAGTGTACTTTGTGAGATTGGCACTTCTAATTCTTTCCTCCATGAGTTTGCCTCCTTACTGAATTGCAAGACTCAAAAGCTTCTTCTCAATTATCTAGGTTTGCCATTGGGTGCTAGTCCAAGGAGAAAGAAAACATGGAAACTTGTTATTGATAAACTTAAATTAAGGCTTGCTGGTTGGAAAAGGAGATTCCTATCATTTGTAGGTAGACTAACTTTGATCAAAGCAGTCTTATCCAGTCTACCAGTGCATTTCTTGTCTTTGTTCAAGGTACCTGAAGAAATAGCTAAGGAGATAGATCAAATTCAAACAACATTCCTATGGGGTGGCCCAGATTTGAAGAGAACAATATATCTAGTAAAATGGGTAGAGGTCACTAAGAGTATCAAGCAAGGTGGTCTAGGTATAAGAAGAAATAGAGATGTGAATGTCTGCTTACTCCTCAAATGGTGGTGGAGGTTTGCTAATGAACATGATTCACTATGGAAGAGAGTTCTTTGTAGTAAATACAAATTTCAAGGAGGGGAATGGTTACCTACCCTAAGCCCTGGTATCATTAGCTTAAGGATTTGGAGTGACATTCTAGCAGCAGTTGAGCAGAGACAAAATCTGTTATTGTTCTATGTATCTAACCTACAATTAAGAGTGGGTAATGGTTGCAGAATGAGATTCTGGCATGATAAATGGTGTGGAGGTATTTACCTCAAAGAGGAGTTCCCAAGGTTATTTCGGCTGTCTAATGAGAAAGAGAGCTCTCTTAAGGACCTAGTGGTCACCTCAGCCTCCTCACAAAACTGGTTACTCAATTTTAGAAGACCCTTATTTGAATGTGAAAATGAGGAACTTCTTAGACTTATTGAAATCTTGCAAGCAGCTTCTGTTTTGAATTTGGCAGTCAAGGATAGTGCAATATGGTTAGCTAAAAAATCTGGCTAATTCCTAGTATCTACTTTTTACAAACATACTAATCTCAATTTTGGTGGTAATGTTAGTTACAGTAGTATGGTATGGATCATATATCTTCTACCCAAAATGCAATTCTTTGGATGGCTAGCATAGAGAAATAAGGTGAAAACTTCAGTGTTCCTGCATAGGCTGGGAATTTTGGATCGGAATACTTCTACCTTATGTATTTTTTGTAAAGCTCATCTTGAAACATTTGAACATGTACTTATCCTCTGCCCCTTGGTGGGGAGAATTTGGTCTGGCCTGTTGCAGTGGTGGGAGATTATTTGGGTGGTACCTGGATCTGTACTAGGTTTGTTTGATTGGTGGTCAGGGCACTGCTGCAGGTCAATTGAAAGAAGAATTTGAAGTGCAATTCCTCTGGTGGCTCTTTGGTCAATTTGGAAGCACAGAAATGAGTGCCTCTTTCAAGGCTCTCAACCAAAGTTGCAGGAATTGTAGGAGCTCATCATCACAAGAATTGCTATCTGGTATAAAGCTGCAATCAAGGGGACTTCATTCTCGATTGATGACTTCCTTCATAACATTTCACAAATCAGATTTTGTTTAAGTGGAGGATTTAGGAGATCTGTTTTGGTGGAGACTTGTAGGGTGTTTGTAATTTACAATGTCAACCATTTCCCTTGGTGTGCAGTTTGAGTTGGTCTAGCCTTGTATCTGCTCTGTTTGCAGCTCTATCTCTGCTCTGTTTGCAGCTCTATAGGTATATATGGTGGCTAAGTCTGCTGATAGTTGCTTTGTTATGCTATTCTGTGGGCTTTGTATCTGATCTGATATACTAGTGTAGACACCCCATTTTTGACCAACCTTAAGACTCAGACGTCACCGATTGAGCGCTCGGTGATGTTGCATATCGTGCTCGTTCAGAAGTCTCAGAGTCGCGGCCGTGAGCCCTGCCTCCAGACTTCCGAACTCTCTTCTGTACCTTGTCTCGGTTCGCGAACCAGACTCGATTTTCTCTGTTTTCTTTCCTGAAGGGAGGGAGAGGTCCCGTAGACCATCTCTCAGTGGCCGTGGGCTACATTTCGTGGCCGTAGGCCATTTTGCCCATTTCGGAGCCCGGTTCCCGGTTTTCGGAGCCGTCAGGCCGTGTGCCTCGGTTCGGGACCACCCAACCATCTCCGATTCCTCCGGTTTTTGGCATGCATCTCATTTACTCCCTTTCGAGGGACACTGGGGTCTTAGATACCCACTTCGTGGCCGAATGCCACTTTCGGTGCTTAACGGCCTATTTTCGGGATCCCGAACTGCGTGTTTTGGTCCCCGAGCATTCATTTTGCATCGGTTTTCATTCATTTTTGGCAGGTACCTCTGTTTTATCACCAGGAAGATCACTGGAGGGTGGGAGGCTAGTAATTGTCTCAGCAAGCAGTTATGCTCTTCCGGCGCCTCCCGGCGCCCGTTTTTCTCACTTCCGGGCTAATGTTGAACACCCTAGGGCCATTTTCTTCGAGCCAAAACCACATATTTGTGATGTACACACATGGGAGGACCCTAAAAACACATGGCCAGCCAGTAATTCTCTTTGACCCTTTTGAACCCCTCTTTGAATTGGCTTATTCTCTCTCCTGTTTTAGAGTTGTCAAATTTGAACCACAGGGTCTTGTTCAACACACCTGGGAGGACACCAATCCTTGGTGGCCGGCCACTAAATCACCATGACCTTTTTGACCCTTGGCCGGCCGGCCATAGGGGGTGGCCGGCCGGCCACCTGCAACAAAAGCACATGGCCGGCCATGCTTCCCTCAGTGCATACTTTACAGCTGTGCAGCTGTTTCCCCCAGAAAATATCTGTACCCGGGGGACCCTCTTGGAGGGAAATAAAGGCTCATTTCCCTCCACTTTTGCAAGGACTCCTCTCTCCTTCTCTTGTCAAAATTAGTGTCCTCCCAACTCAAGAGAAGAAGCTACAAGCTTTGATTGGGGCATACATATACATACAGCTCCATTTTCTTCAAGTTTTGGGGCCATTTCTTTATCATCTCCAAGCCCTATCATCACAACTCCATTCCAGCAGCTAGGAGAGCTTTCCAGAAGCTAGGAGGCATCCATTCTTCAAGCAAAAGGGAACCAAGACTTGTCTACAAGGGTAAGGCTCCATTTCTCTCTTTTGCAGCACTTTCTTGCCTCTTTTCTTAAGCCTATTTTCTTATTGTTTTGGGCTCTGACCAATACTGAAAGTGGTCCTATTTTGAGCTATTATTGATGTTTGTTCAAGGGCTCAACCCTGTTTGAGCCCTCCATCTTGCACTTGTTTCAATATCCTCTTATATGCCATTATTTTGCATTGAATATTTGGCCTATGTGTGATCTGAATTGGAGCATCTCATGAACTGATATTGTACTTATTTTGAGATCCTCTTCAATATTGAAGAAGGGCTCAACCTTGTTTTCATGCTCCATATGCCACTTGCTTTGAATCCATTTTTTTACCCTTGTTTTGGCATGCTATTTCTATCCTATTAGTGATCTGTTTTCGAGCATAATGTAAACAGTGAGTAGGCCTATTTTGAGCCCCTCTTCAATATTGAAGAAGGACTCAACCCTATTTGGCCTCTCTATCATGCACTTGCTTCATAATCTCTCATATTTACCGTAAATTTGCATGATTTGTTTGACCTACATGTAGTCTGTTTTGGAGCATGTCATGAACTATGAGTGAGCTTATTTTATGTCCCTATAAAACATTGTAGAAGGGATCAACCTTGTTGTGGGTCTCCATGTTATACTTGTCATTATACCCCTCTTTGACCCCCATTTTTGCATGCTTTTTTAAGCTCATCTAGCTTCTGTTTTCGGCCATCAAAAGAGTCATATTTTGATCTTCTTGTCATATTTCATTAAGGGTCTTTGCTGGTTTGATGAATGTTTGGGGTACCTCATGTTATAGCCTTGTGTATCCTCAATCTTGCATGGCATTTTTAGCATGTTTTCATACTGAGTTGGGGGATGTCATCTACTGTAAATGTTCAGATTTTTAGTCCCTCATCAGTGTTGTAGAAGGGTACTTTTCCATTTGGGCATTGCATGTATCACTTGCTTCAATACTCCTCTCTTGGTCCGTATTTTTGCATGCTATTGTTGCCCTATCTATGCTTGCTGTTTGGCCTTGTTCTAGACTGAAAAATGCTTGTCTTGGGGCTGCCTTGATACTGTATTTTCATTCCATGTCCATATTATGCATGTTTAGTATGGCTGTAGGCCATTTCGGGTGCTTAATATCGCATTTCGGGACCATCCCGTACATTTGGTGTCATTTCCCCACCTTTCGGGATTGTTTTGCATCATTTGTGAGTGCTGAAATTCCATTTGCATGTTTGCATATCATTTCCATGTCATTTCATGCCTTACGGCCCTCGCCTCGGTTTGCGCGCCCGTGTGCACGCATTTCGAGGCACTTCATTTTTCATCCGACAGCTTCTTATGTGAGTGTGGCTGAGGCTCTCTCATGTTAGTGTAAGTCCAATTTGCATTTGTAGGCCATTTCATGCCTTAGGGCCATCGCCTCGGTTTGCGCGCCCGTGTGCACGCATTTTGAGGCGCTTCATTTTCATCCATCGGCCTCTTATGTGAGTGTGGCTGAGGCTCCCTCATGTTAGTATAAGTCCATATTGCATTGTGTATGCCATTTTAGTCTCATTGCATTCTGTATGCCATTTTCTCGGTTTGCGTGCCCGTGTGCACGCACTTCGAGGTATCTTGTTTTCATCCATCGGCCTCTTATGTGAGTGTGGCTGAGGCTCCCTCATGTTAGTGTAAGTCCAATTGCATTGCGCATGACATTTTATGCCTTAGGATCATTTCCTCGGTTTGCGTGCCCGTCTGGCACGCATTCCTAGACTTCTCGTTTTCATAAGCATTGTGTATGTTAGGATTGTATCTTAGTTGCATTTCATACATATCCTGCATATCGCATCGTGTTCGGGATAGGAGTTAGCCCGGGTACGGGAAACGAGGCACGTTTCGTACTCTGAGTAACGGAACGGGTCTCAATTCCCAAGTCACCGACACTCCGGATCACCCATGATGGAGTTAGGTTTTGTTGTGTGTTCATATGCATTCATCCCATATTGAGTTGTGCAATCCGATTCCTCGGCCATCATGCATCGAGATGCGTGATTGGTGACACGAGGATCGAGGCATGCATATATCTGTGAAATACATTGCTATGCCCCTTTCCTGCTCTCTGTTACAGCAAAATGAGGAATCAGCAACTTTTCGGAGTCTGGCGCGCATTTCGAGAAACATTGCAAACAGAGGCTAAATTGGACATCCCAGTGGATTTCTGCGCAAAGGCAATCCCGCATACATTATTCATCAGAAGCGAGGCAGCCCCTGGCTTGCATGCCAGTTTAAAGCTTTCTTAGTTAATTTGTTAATTAATTAGGAATCTGTATTATTCGGACTGTAATATTTATTCGGACTGTATTATTCTTTCATTTCGGACTGTATTATTTATTTGGACCCTCTGCGCGAGGGCATAATTGTAATAAGTGTGGGTGAGTGTGATGTATGTCTTCCAATCCCACGTCTTTCTTCCCTTTTATTTACCCGCTTACGATGGTTAGATATAGGGCATATTTCAATTAGCATACAGTATGACAGCATGTTTGCATCATTCATCTGTTTTGCACGCACCGGGCTCGGCGCATCATACAAACTGCATTTGTATCTCAATTCCAAATTGAATACGTGTTAGTTGTAGCATCTCACATGCCATGTTTAGAATAGCCGAGCCTGCTATAGTTGCATTTTTGCATGTGTTGCATTAGGCATCTCTGTATAGTTAGGATCATGCATGATTTCTAATCGGTTTTCTGTTTTTGGCTCGGAGTACTCGGTGAGTTTTATGCTTTAGCATCCTTGCATGCGTGTGAGTGTTGCCATGAAAAGCATGCTTACCATGAGACTATGTGCTTATGTGATATAACTGCCTTGAATGCCTGTGGGTGGAGGTTGAGTTATTTGACTTGGGACAATTCATCAAATGTTTGTTAAGCCCACTAGATAGTGGCAAAATCATGTTTTCTAAGCCCACCTGAGGGTGGCAAATCCGCGTCTTAGCCTACCTGCGGGTAGCACCATCAAACCATTTTCAAACAAACAAACATGAAATGTTTTGTTCCAATTCAGGCGGCTCGGTCTATACTTGTTTGCTGCGAGCATCACATAGTAACCTAGGCTAATAACCGGAATAAGAGCATACAAGGTTTTCAAAAACAGATATCATGGTTAGTAGAGGCCGGTCTTTGACCGGGCGAGCGGGGGTGCTCACGAAGTGGCCTTCCCCAATCGTACCCAAGTTCCCGAGCCGAGGCAACTTTGGTGATGACGGACACGTGGCCTTTGGCACCGAGTCAGGGTTTCCTAAATTTCCCATTTAAAAATATTTAGGTGGCGACTCTGTATCTGGCAAAGCAGTCCATGTTTGGCACTTCTTTCAAAAAATCTGTTTTCCAAAACGATTTGCCGGATTTGGACTCTTTGGTTCAAGATTAAGAACCGTGGCAACGAAATCGAGTCCGAGCTGTAGCGAGGTCCCCCGCGGGCTTGTTACAGTTTCTGGCGACTCTGCTGGGGATGTAGAGAACTTGACTCGAACTCATGATATCTGGTTTTGACTACACTTGTGTGTTTCTTTGCATTGCATTTGCATTGGTGCGCCTAGGACATCGTGTTTGCCATATGCCATTCCCGAACGATTTGCCGGAGGCTTGTCTTGTCAAGGCATGTCCATAAGGCTGATCGACTCTGGGCTCTGACAGCATGGGAACACAAACCCCGGTTTTACCGGGGCACCCTTTTTGACCATTCGACCTAGTGCATATTCGGATCCATAGTGACCATTCCAAACTAGGACAGGTTGCTTACCCGTTTATAGGTTGTTTGAAACCGCTGTGTGCGTAGTAAAACCCTAGCTCCTGACAAAATAGGACAGGGAAACTCTACCCCAACATAGGGATGTTTTGGCTCTCACTTATCTGTTATGTGCTTGTTAGAGTGCGTCTCTACAGGGAATGCATGTATCAGTTCATGAGTTTGGGCATCAGGCCTGCGGGCACCAGTTCAGTATTTGAGAATCAGTTTTACCCGAGGGTATCAGATTTGAGGCAAAGTTTTGGGGGGCAGAATTCAGTAGAGGGCACAGTCATCCTGTTATGCTCATATCCGTTTTGGTGAAATCAGGCTGAGATACTGCATGTTTTCTCTTTTGCTAGGTAGTCCTGGAACCATAGCTTCAGAAGGCTTCGATATCCCCCGGGTACATTGGACTAGTGCTGATAGACTTTGTTAGGTCAGAAATTCAATTCAAGGGCAACCAGTGTTCTGTCGTTGAGGCAAGGCAAAGAAAGGCCAGTCAGGGCTCACCGGTTCATCTGATCCGTCAGTCACCAGTCACATCACCTTTGTTCGGACTCAGCAGACCGTGATGTCACAGGGTTCGGAAGAATTTGTGGCCGTGATAACAGCGCCAAATCAGGGAACTGCCATGCAGGCTGAGACCAGTATTGAAACGCAGCGCCCATCTGGGGCATCTGCCTCACATCCAGCTTTGGGACCCCAGCCGAACTTTGACCCACTTCCGCCAGCTGAAGATTTGCAGGGTCCAAATCCTCAAGAAGGGTTGGCTCAAGCCCAAGTTTTCAGACCCCTGGTGCAGCCTAATGAGAGGCTTTATCCCCTTGATGCTAATGACCTCGATCTGACCGCAGTGAAAATTGCGAACCTTGAGAAGCAATTCAAAAAGGCACAGGGCCTTAACTCCATTCCCGACATTGAGGATGGGCACGCCGAGTCTGCTGTCCGGCTCCCAGACAGATTCAAAATGCCATATATTGACCGTTTCGACGGGTCTGGGGATCCAATGGTACATATCCGACTTTTCTTGGATGTCCTAAAGCCGATGGGTCTGACTAAGCCACAGAAACTCTCTCTGTATGGAAGAACCCTATCCGGTGTTGCAGCCACTTGGTACGCTAAGTTGGAGGACAAAGTGAAGCAAAATTGGGAAGAATTGGTTGAGGCCTTTGTCGATCAGTACTCCTACAATACCCAAGTTGAAGTGACCATCCAAGAGCTTGAAGCAACCCGCCAAAACCCAAAAGAGCCTTTTGTGAAATTTGTTGCGAGGTGGAGAGCAAAGGCAGCACAGATGACAGATCGCCGCCCTTCTGAGAGGGATCAAGTGCAGATGATGGTGCGGAACTTCGAGCATGATATGTTGCAGAAATTGATAGTCGCTCCGTTATTCACTTTCAAAAGTCTGCATGAACTGGGGGTTCAGGTCGAGAATGCGTTCAACAGCGGGATCATTCCCAGAACAAGTGAACCGACAAGGAAGGTGATTTCGAGGAGTACCAATGTCGGAAGTAGCACTATTCCCGAACCCACTGAAATCGATACAGTCACCACAGCTAACCCTTTTGCCAATCCAAGCCTGCAAATAGCCGACCCAGCCCGAGCTCAGGGCAGAACTTTCACCCCCCTCTATATGAGCCTGACTAGCGCACTAAAACTCCTGATGGAAAGAGGGCATCTCAAACCCTCGATCCTCAACCTCTTCCCAACCCACTCCCAGCCAGACACAACCCCGCCAAGTACTGTATGTACCATCAGCAGCGCGGTCATGGCACCGACCGTTGCTACCGCCTTCGTCATGAGGTCCAAAATCTCATCGATAACATTTCCCACCTACCTCAATCTCATCCATACACTGCCATCCACCTATGACCCCAACATATAATCACCCCGGCCCATCTACCCAAGCCTGAGGTGTTTCTCCCAGAAAGCATGGACTTATGCATGATGGGTGCACCTGAACCCCAATCATCTCAAACCCATGAACCCACTACTTCCGAGCTGATGAGGATGATTGAAGATCTTCAGAGAACAGTGGCGGATTTAGCCTTTGGAGTTTTGGCTCCATCATCAACCACATCGCCTACCAGGGAGTTCATGTCAAAAGGCTCCCTAAGCTTGGGACGGGCTGCATTGGGAGAAGGCAAATCCCTTGGCAAAGTGGAAGCGAACGGAAAGAACAAGATAGGGGCGGATATGGATCCCCATGAGCATCTTCTGTTGGCTGTTGAGGCTTTGAAAGCCGAGGGACTGAACAAAGAGCAAGTGCTCACAGTTGTTGCAAAAACTGTGGACGGCATTTTCGCCACTCAAGTCAGGGGCAGTCCGAATCAAAGGGAAAACCGGGAGAAGGGCCGTTATACCAGAGGCAATCCTGTTAGCTCTAATCCTCCACTTAGAAGAGATCAACAAACCAGGCCAGCACCTGCCAATCCCTCTACTGGTGCATCCAGCAAAAATCCACAAACCTTGAAGTACCAACCCCGAGGTCAGAGGGTCTTCCATGCCCTTCACATGCCTTTATCCAAAGCTTTCCAAATCCTTGTTGGACAAGGCCATCTCAAACCCCTTGAGCCTCGGTCTCTCCCGAACCCGCTTCCGGCTACACATGATGCTACCCAGTACTGCGCATACCATCAGCAAACTGGCCATACTACTGACAACTGCTCCCGTCTTCGCCACGAAGTGCAAGATTTGTTTGACAACGGGGTCATTGTCGCGCTAAGCTCTACAAAGTCTATCGGCACTGGGTCAGTGAACTTGGGGGATAATGTTATGTGAACGGGGGATGAACCACCTGCGGACGACGCTCGATTAACTCCAGACGTGGGAATGGCACGCACTGTTCTGAGCAATGTGCAAATACCAGTTTTTGTGCTTTCTGCTGACTTGGGTATTGGGTCAGTCTGGTTGTTTTGTTTTGAGTCTGTCTTTTTTGTTTTGAGTCAGTCTCTTTTGTTTTGGGTCTGTCTTGTTGTATCGAGTAGTCCTGTTGTATAAGTCGGGTGATTCCGGGGGGTGTTACCTCGGGCGTCACCATTTTGTTTTGTGTTTGTCTTTTCATTTTGTTTTGAGTCTGTTTCTGCCAGGGAGCCAGTTATGCCAACAGATTTTGAATGAAACAGCAGTGATTTTCACGCTCTCACATTTGCTTCTGCCGTGTGCTAGTTGTGCCGGGATTTGAATGAAATGGCAGTGCATTCCACCTGCTCTTTTGTGCCTTGAAGTCATTGTATTGACCTAAGTTTTTCAAAACCTTTCTGAACACTGCGGTGAAAACAAAGAGGGAGGAATTCCTCGGGATTTGCAAAACTTTGATCAAATGAGAGAAAGAGAGGCATACTAAGCCCTTAATGAATGAAATCATGCTTGCTAGTGTGAGTACTGAGAAGGACCCTGGCTTTGATCCAGATTGATCCTACACTGTCTTCAGCGCGAGCGATTTGTCGCTTTCTTAAAAACTTTCAAAAAAATGTTTTGCGCGGTCCTGCGAAGACATGTGTGGAATCGCTCTTGAGATTGTGCAGCTTAGGATCGCTCTCAGCCTCGAGACTCGCCCCCCCCCCCCCTTTTTGCTTTCAAACCTTCAACGTGCATTTAGAATGTTCAACGGTCGACCACAATGCAAGGCCTGTGGGGCCAGATTTGAAGCAGCCTTCGAACAAGAGGCACCAAAGTCAGATCAAGAGAATCAGATGTCGTCAAAAGAAGCTTGCAAAGCTAGATTAGGAGCACCCCTCGAACTAGGGGCAAAAAATATCCGATGTGCTCGGAGAGCCAAAGGTGGATCTTTCTGCAAATCAATACAACAGCCACTCTTCTGAATACAGAGGGCTTCAATCTCAAAACCATTTGGCATGGACTTGTTACACTTTTACCCTTCGAGAGGCTCGCTGGACCGAAAACCCGGAAGGGCGACCCAGGCAAAAGTCAGAGCAAAGAAAAAAAATGCAAAGATACAAAAATGCAAAAAGAGAAAAGAAAAGAAAAATGCAAAAAAAAAAGAAGAAGAAAAAGGAATGAAGAGAATAGAAAAAAAGAAAAGAAAGAAGAACAAAGCTCGCAAGGTCGAAAACCTGCAATAGGCGCCTTGGCAAAAGTTAGAGCATAAAAAGGAGAGGTTAAATACCTGAGTGTACCTTAACCCCGAACTACGTAAGGCTTGATTCCCATCTTTGGGATACGTAGGCAACTTCATTCTGAAGTCCAGCCGTAAAACAATTCAAATTCAATTGTGTCCATGTAATGGTTTTGATTATCTTTTCCTTCTCTGTATCCGAGAGTCCGGTTTTGTTCGTCGCTCCGAGGACTGACTACAATGCGCTGCAGCACCATTCAAACAAGGGGCAATTCTTCGTTGCCATTCAGTGTGCTGCGGCGCCATTCAAACAAGGGGCAACTTTCCGTTGCCATTCAATGCGCCGCGGTGCCGTTCAAACAAGGGGCAACTTTCCGTTGCCATGCAGCTCTCTTCAAGCACGGGGTAGTTTTCCCTTGGATCCGAGGTTGTGCATCTCCAGAGTAGGTTTCATGCTCGTTGAGCAATGGTCGTTTGCAAAAATAGTTTTTGAGGATTTTTACTGAGGTTGACTAATTCTCTCGAAAATTATCCCATTTTTCTAAAACTGGACCATTTCTTGGACCCAAAAAAGGAAAATTTTCAGTGCTCATAGCCTGACTTGCGTGGTTTGAAATCAAAAATCGAACAAGCATGTTAATCTAACTCTCATGTTGGTCAAAATTGTTTTAGTAGAAAGCAAAAACAAAAAATGGTCAAAATGATGAACTAGGGGTACAGTTGAGTCAGGTTTTCTGTCTTTTCCCTTTATCAACGCGCTTGCCAAGAAGGGCACTCTACCTGCCGGAAAAGGGCACCACTGAAGCTAACCGCAAAAGGGCTGAAAGCTCTTTCATCCTCCAAGCAAAAAACTGTCGAGCCAAGTGCGAAGCACGAACTGGAATGAGGCAAGATATTCCACTCCACCATCTGGACAGATCTTATCACGTCCAAACTCCCCAGCAAAGCATCATCAACCGATGCTAGCTGCAGATTTGCTACACACCCAGTTGTAGCGCAACCCCTCTGTGGGAGGAATTCACTAGCTGCGTGCAGAAGAAGAAGAATCTAGCGGAATGCTAGGGGCACGAGCCCACAACTTGCTGTTTATCCATTAACCACCCAGGGGAGGGATGAAAAATGAGAGATTGAAGAATAGAGAGATGTGCGATGTGAGAAAAAGTGAGCAAAAGGGTTTTGAGAGAAAAATCGAGATTGAGTGCCCGAGCGATATGAGAGACACAAATAAGAAAGGGTGGGAAACACTACCCGGTGAAACAGGCTCCCTGTGCACGTCTGAGTGTCGTGTCTTTTGTTTTATCTCGATTTTGTTTTGGGTCGTTTCGAGTGTTACTCGATGTGTCTAGGTTGTGTGCCTTTTATTTCCTTGTTGAGTCGTTTTGCTGTGTTCAGTCGTAGGCTCAATACCTGGTCGAAAACTCATCTCTAAATTTCAAAAATAAAATCGTTTTGTGCTCCGAGTGCCGTGCCGTTCTCCACATTTGTGCAAAACAGGATTGGTTCTTCCAAAAAGTCGCGGGGTTCACCCCCGATAAGTGTGAACAGTAGAACAAGGGCCTATCTGAAGCTTTTTAGGTTCCGGACTACAAAGCAAAAGAAAAGAAGGAAAATCGAAGCATCTGAGTGAGTTTCACCTTCAGCAAGTTTCGTGATTGTATTCCGGATGTACCTCTTCAGGCCTTGTTAATACTACCGAAGTGTGAGTGCGCCTCTACCTCAAGTGTAAGCCTGCTTCAAGTCAGGATGACAGTCCAAGCAACACCCGAGGGTTTTACATGCAGATGTTATCTGTCGCCAATTTGAACAGGGTGTGCCCTTTTTGAACTGAGTGCGTTGCAAAGTCCTCTAAGAAGCAAATCAGAGGCACCAGAGTACATATTTGATGCTCCTCTATTGCATAGAATGTGAGCTCTCATATATACACTGTTGTTGCATGCGTGCTGCGCATCGTTATGATTCATGCGTAGAATATGCTTGCTTTCAATATTGCATAGAATGTGCTTCCACACTTGCATAGAAAATGCTTGTATCTATTGCATAGAAAATGCCCCCATACTTGCATAGAAGATGCATTTTATCGCACTTTCTTGTGCATTTTATCTCGCTCGCACTGTCTTGTGCACTTACACTTGGTATCTCACTTGTACTGTCTTGTGCATCTTGTGGTTGTATCTCACTCGCACTATCTTGTGCATTACATATCAATCGCGCTGTTTAGCGTATCGCACTGTCTTGTGCATTTCAAATCACTCGCGCTGTTTAGCGTAACGCACTATCTTGTGCATTTCAAATCAATCGCGCTATTTCGCGCACCTCCTTTTTTTTTTTTATCATTCGCGCTATTTTGCGCACCACAATCGCACTGTTTTGTGCAGTTTACATTCGCGCTATTTTGCGCACCACAATCGCACTATTTTGTGCAGTTTACCATTCGCGCTATTTTGCGCACCTCAATCGCACTGTTTTGTGCAGTTTACATTCGCGCTATTTTGCGCACCACAATCGCACTATTTTGTGCATTTCAAATCAATCGCGCTGTTTAGCGCATCGCACTATTTTGTGCATTGTATCATTCGCGCTATCTTGCGCGTCTCACCTGTACTTGTTAGTGCATTACGTTTCACTCGTGCTATTTTGCGCATCGCACTATTTTGTGCACATTACTTGCATTGTGCATGCATTTTATCGTGCTATCTTGCGCATCTCACCTGCACTTGTTAGTGCGTTGCATCGCGCTATCTTGCGCACCTTACCTGTATCACACTGCTTTATGCATTCACTCGCCGACACCGCGTGTGTCAAACTTTCGGAATCACAGGAATCACATTGAATATATGTTGTTAGCATAATTGTTCTTGTTGAGTTTCTCCCTTTTTGCAGGCACGATATTGTATGTACGGTTCATTTGAGGCTGGTGCGACCAGACGAATCGCGCAGGTATCGTATCTTCTCCGTGTGAGACGCGACGAGAACCGAATGATTCTCCGCATTCCTAACTGCATGAAATGTAGTTGTTGCTTTGCATTCTTGCTTAAAACTGTTGCATTTATTTGCGAATACTTGCTTCATTACAGCTTCCTGCACTTGCATGATCGTTTGGCTCTGTGCATGTCGCTTTGCATTTTGCCCCCCTGCCTGCGGGCACGCCTGTGGGCACACATTTCTATTCATTTTGTATGATTGTCTAAGTCTTCGGCCTTGTCAAAAATGGGTCGTCTCTGGGCTTTGACATTCACTCCCGTCACTTGTGACTTCCGAGTTCTGTCAAAGAGGGGCAACTGTAGACACCCCATTTTTGACCAACCTTAAGACTCAGATGTCACCGATTGAGCGCTCGGTGATGTTGCATATCGTGCTCGTTCAGAAGTCTCAGAGTCGCGGCCGTGAGCCCTGCCTCCAGACTTCCGAACTCTCTTCTGTACCTTGTCTCGGTTTGCGAACCAGACTCGATTTTCTCTGTTTTCTTTCCTGAAGGGAGGGAGAGGTCCCGTAGACCATCTCTCAGTGGCCGTGGGCTACATTTCGTGGCCGTAGGCCATTTTGCCCATTTCGGAGCCCGGTTCCCGGTTTTCGGAGCCGTCAGGCCGTGTGCCTCGGTTCGGGACCACCCAACCATCTCCGATTCCTCCGGTTTTTGGCATGCATCTCATTTACTCCCTTTCGAGGGACACTGGGGTCTTAGATACCCACTTCGTGGCCGAATGCCACTTTCGGTGCTTAACGGCCTATTTTCGGGATCCCGAACTGCGTGTTTTGGTCCCCGAGCATTCATTTTGCATCGGTTTTCGTTCATTTTTGGCAGGTACCTCTGTTTTATCACCAGGAAGATCACTGGAGGGTGGGAGGCTAGTAATTGTCTCAGCAAGCAGTTATGCTCTTCCGGCGCCTCCCAGCGCCCGTTTTTCTCACTTCCGGGCTAATGTTGAACACCCTAGGGCCATTTTCTTCGAGCCAAAACCACATATTTGTGATGTACACACATGGGAGGACCCTAAAAACACATGGCCGGCCAGTAATTCTCTTTGACCCTTTTGAACCCCTCTTTGAATTGGCTTATTCTCTCTCCTGTTTTAGAGTTGTCAAATTTGAACCACAGGGTCTTGTTCAACACACCTGGGAGGACACCAATCCTTGGTGGCCGGCCACTAAATCACCATGACCTTTTTGACCCTTGGCCGGCCGGCCATAGGGGGTGGCCGGCCGGCCACCTGCAACAAAAGCACATGGCCGGCCATGCTTCCCTCAGTGCATACTTTACAGCTGTGCAGCTGTTTCCCCCAGAAAATATCTGTACCCGGGGGACCCTCTTGGAGGGAAATAAAGGCTCATTTCCCTCCACTTTTGCAAGGACTCCTCTCTCCTTCTCTTGTCAAAATTAGTGTCCTCCCAACTCAAGAGAAGAAGCTACAAGCTTTGATTGGGGCATACATATACATACAGCTCCATTTTCTTCAAGTTTTGGGGCCATTTCTTCATCATCTCCAAGCCCTATCATCACAACTCCATTCCAGCAGCTAGGAGAGCTTTCCAGAAGCTAGGAGGCATCCATTCTTCAAGAAAAAGGGAACCAAGACTTGTCTACAAGGGTAAGGCTCCATTTCTCTCTTTTGCAGCACTTTCTTGCCTCTTTTCTTAAGCCTATTTTCTTATTGTTTTGGGCTCTGACCAATACTGAAAGTGGTCCTCTTTTGAGCTATTCTTGATGTTTGTTCAAGGGCTCAACCCTGTTTGAGCCCTCCATCTTGCACTTGTTTCAATATCCTCTTATATGCCATTATTTTGCATTGAATATTTGGCCTATGTGTGATCCGAATTGGAGCATCTCATGAACTGATATTGTACTTATTTTGAGGCCCTCTTCAATATTGAAGAAGGTCTCAACCTTTTTTTCATGCTCCATATGCCACTTGCTTTGAATCCATTTTTTTACCCTTGTTTTGGCATGCTATTTCTAGCCTATGAGTGATCTGTTTTCGAGCATAATGTAAACATTGAGTAGGCCTATTTTGAGCCCCTATTCAATATTGAAGAAGGGCTCAACCCTGTTTGGCCTCTCTATCATGCACTTGCTTCATAATCTCTCATATTTACCGTAAATTTGCATGATTTGTTTGACCTACATGTAGTCTGTTTTGGAGCATGTCATGAACTATGAGTAAGATTATTTTATGTCCCTCTACAACATTGTAGAACGGATCAACCTTGTTGTGGGTCTCCATGTTATACTTGTCATTATACCCCTCTTTGACCCCCATTTTTGCATGCTTTTTTAAGCTCATCTAGCTTCTGTTTTCGGCCATCATCAGAACTGGAAAGAGTAATATTTTGATCTTCTTGTCATATTTCATTAAGGGTCTTTGCTGGTTTGATGAATGTTTGGGGTACCTCATGTTATAGCCTTGTGTATCCTCAATCTTGCATGGCATTTTTAGCATGTTTGCATACTGAGTTGGGGGATGTCATCTACTGTAAATGTTCATATTTTTAGTCCCTCATCAGTGTTGTAGAAGGGTACTTTTCCATTTGGGCATTGCATGTATCACTTGCTTCAATACTCCTCTCTTGGTCCGTATTTTTGCATGCTATTGTTGCCCTATCTATGCTTGCTGTTTAGCCTTGTTCTAGACTGAAAAATGCTTGTCTTGGGGCTGCCTTGATACTGTATTTTCATTCCATGTCCATATTATGCATGTTTAGTATGGCTGTAGGCCATTTCGGGTGCTTAATATCGCATTTCGGGACCATCCCGTACATTTGGTGTCATTTCCCCACCTTTCGGGACTGTTTTGCATCATTTGTGAGTGCTGAAATTCCATTTGCATGTTTGCATATCATTTCCATGTCATTTCATGCCTTACGGCCCTCGCCTCAGTTTGCGCGCCCGTGTGCACGCATTTCGAGGCACTTCATTTTTCATCCGACGGCTTCTTATGTGAGTGTGGCTGAGGCTCTCTCATGTTAGTGTAAGTCCAATTTGCATTTGTAGGCCATTTCATGCCTTAGGGCCATCGCCTCGATTTGCGCGCCCGTGTGCACGCATTTCGAGGCGCTTCATTTTCATCCATCGGCCTCTTATGTGAGTGTGGCTGAGGCTCCCTCATGTTAGTATAAGTCCATATTGCATTGTGTATGCCATTTTAGTCTCATTGCATTCTGTATGTCATTTTCTCGGTTTGCGTGCCCGTGTACACGCACTTTGAGGTATCTTGTTTTCATCCATCGGCCTCTTATGTGAGTGTGGCTGAGGCTCCCTCATGTTAGTGTAAGTCCAATTGCATTGCGCATGACATTTTATGCCTTAGGATCATTTCCTCGGTTTGCGTGCCCGTCTGGCACGCATTCCTAGACTTCTCGTTTTCATAAGCATTGTGTATGTTAGGATTGTATCTTAGTTGCATTTCATACATATCCTGCATATCGCATCGTGTTCGGGATAGGAGTTAGCCCGGGTACGGGAAACGAGGCACGTTTCGTACTCCGAGTAACGGAACGGGTCTCAATTCCCAAGTCACCGACACTCCGGATCACCCATGATGGAGTTAGGTTTTGTTGTGTGTTCATATGCATTCATCCCATATTGAGTTGTGCAATCCGATTCCTCGGCCATCATGCATCGAGATGCGTGATTGGTGACACGAGGATCGAGGCATGCATATATCTGTGAAATACATTGCTATGCCCCTTTCCTGCTCTCTGTTACAGCAAAATGAGGAATCAGCAACTTTTCGGAGTCTGGCGCGCATTTCGAGAAACATTGCAAACAGAGGCTAAATTGGACATCCCAGTGGATTTCTGCGCAAAGGCAATCCCGCATACATTATTCATCAGAAGCGAGGCAGCCCCTGGCTTGCATGCCAGTTTAAAGCTTTCTTAGTTAATTTGTTAATTAATTAGGAATCTGTATTATTCGGACTGTAATATTTATTCGGACTGTATTATTCTTTCATTTCGGACTGTATTATTTATTTGGACCCTCTGCGCGAGGGCATAATTGTAATAAGTGTGGGTGAGTGTGATGTATGTCTTCCAATCCCACGTCTTTCTTCCCTTTTATTTACCCGCTTACGATGGTTAGATATAGGGCATATTTCAATTAGCATACAGTATGACAACATGTTTGCATCATTCATCTGTTTTGCACGCACCGGGCTCGGCGCATCATACAAACTGCATTTGTATCTCAATTCCAAATTGAATACGTGTTAGTTGTAGCATCTCACATGCCATGTTTAGAATAGCCGAGCCTGCTATAGTTGCATTTTTGCATGTGTTGCATTAGGTATCTCTGTATAGTTAGGATCATGCATGATTTCTAATCGGTTTTCTGTTTTTGGCTCGGAGTACTCAGTGAGTTTTATGCTTTAGCATCCTTGCATACGTGTGAGTGTTGCCATGAAAAACATGCTTACCATGAGACTATGTGCTTATGTGATATAACTGCCTTGAATGCCTGTGGGTGGAGGTTGAGTTATTTGACTTGGGACAATTCATCAAATGTTTGTTAAGCCCACTAGATAGTGGCAAAATCATGTTTTCTAAGCCCACCTGAGGGTGGCAAATCCACGTCTTAGCCTACCTGCGGGTAGCACCATCAAACCATTTTCAAACAAACAAACATGAAATGTTTTGTTCCAATTCAGGCGGCTCGGTCTATACTTGTTTGCTGCGAGCATCACATAGTAACCTAGGCTAATAACCGGAATAAGAGCATACAAGGTTTTCAAAAACAGATATCATGGTTAGTAGAGGCCGGTCTTTGACCGGGCGAGCGGGGGTGCTCACGAAGTGGCCTTCCCCAATCGTACCCAAGTTCCCGAGCCGAGGCAACTTTGGTGATGACGGACACGTGGCCTTTGGCACCGAGTCAGGGTTTCCTAAATTTCCCATTTTAAAAATATTTAGGTGGCGACTCTGTATCTGGCAAAGCAGTCCATGTTTGGCACTTCTTTCAAAAAATCTGTTTTCCAAAACGATTTGCCGGATTTGGACTCTTTGGTTCAAGATTAAGAACCGTGGCAACGAAATCGAGTCCGAGCTGTAGCGAGGTCCCCCGCGGGCTTGTTACAACTAGTTATTGGAGTGTGTTATTGAGGTGTTTGTTCGTGTTTTGTTTGTTTTGTTTTGTATCTGATCTGTTTGTTTTGTTTTGTATCTGATCTGTTTGTTTTGTTTCGTTGGTTGGTTCCTCACCAACTTTGGGGGTGCTAACAAATGATAGGATGGGCTTTTTGGTGCCAACCTAATTGGGATCATTTAGCCCATTGTGCTAATTTTGCACTTCCCTCTCTTTATTGGTGTTTGTTTGGTATCTTGTACTCTTTCTATTCATCAATAAAGTATCTTGTTTGCCGTTGAAAAAAAAAAACACCACAATATGTATAACAAAGTCATAACGAACACTACAAAGATCGTAACTGAAGCATATGGCACATGAGTTCGGATCCTTTTTTGTAGAGTGATCTTAGAGTAATTTTTTGTATAGTTAATTTTTTTTTTTAAAAAAAAGTAATTATCAATACTATTGTACCCCTAACTTATTACTATTATACTCTCAACTTTTGTAAAATTAAATCGTAGCCATTCAAAATCACTCTAAGATTACTCTAGGAAAAATTACTTTAAATAATCCTAATTCATGGTACACACCCCAAAAGGGTGTATATCATAGAATTTCCCTAAAGTTATTTTCATCTACATGATTTGCTTACTAACAAAAATTGAACCCTGTTTTCATAGGAACTGGGGTCACTGCTGTGGCCTTTGGCACAGCAGTGACTGTTGTGCCTCATTTTGTGGTGTATTATGCATTTATTTTTATAATCTGAACCGTTCATATTGTAGGGTTTGTTGAGTACTTCATGCCTACCAAAAATCATATTAATCGGATATCAATAACTATATGATTGATAACCAAAAAAATAAACAAGAAGTTTTTCTTTTGAAAAATAGTAGAAAAATATGCAATTCGATCATATAGTTATTGATATCCGATTAATATGATTTTTGGTAGGCATGAAGTACTCAACAAATCCTACAAAATGAACGGTTCAGATCATAAAAATAAGCCCATAATGCACCTCAAAATGAGGCACAACAGTCACTGCTGTGCCAAAGGCCACAGCAGTGACCCCAAATCCGTTTTCATATACATACATTAAATTTATGATTTATTAACATAAACTAGACCATATTTTAGCTAAATTAAGTAGTTTATTTTTTCTTGTTGCTTTGATTTATCATAAACATAATCATTGATCAGAAAGATCAATTTCTTACTGAGGGTCAAAAAATAACGATCAAGTCAACAAATGATATCACAAATTTGTAGGAAACCATGACTTGATTTTTATTTTTATTTTTATTAATTTTACACCAAAACAATTTAGTTTTGATTAGTCGTTTAAAATTAAATCTAAGTACTTGAACCATAAGTTCAATTTCAAAACTTTTGGGACAATAGCTCTAAAGTCTATTCTTTTAGGGGGGATTTGGTGATAGATCCTTTACTTTCTAATTTATCTTTCAAAATGACAAGAATTATATAGGTACTTTCAAAATCTCCTAATATTTTAAAACTTGTTTTTTTACTATATTACCCTTATACCTGTCAACTCTCTTATTAAGTCATCCTCACAGTGTATTTCGGATTAAACTTTACTTTGAATCATAGTAAACTTTACTCTGAATCATAGTAAACTTTACTCTGATTCAGACTGAATCAGAGAAAAATTTACTATGATTCAAAGTAAAAATTTATTATGGTTCAAAGTAAAATTCTTCTTAAAAACATGTTGATTTGCCTAACGATATAAAATTTTACTTTGAACCATAATAAATTTTTACTTTGAATCATAGTAAACTTTACTCTGATGCAGAGTAAAATTGAACTTTGAATTAGAGTAAAGTTTACTATGATTTAAAGTAAAATTTTATATCGTTAAGCAAATCAACATGTTTTTAACTAGAGTAAAATTTCAAAGTAAAATTTTATATTGAATTATAGTAAACTTTACTCTGATTCAGAGTAAAATTTTATTTTGAAACTTTACTGTTAATTTAAAACAGAGCATTAGCAAATAAATGACATATTACATATTATTATAGTAAACCAGAGTAAAATTTTACTATCATTTAAACAGAGTATTAGCAAATAAAACTACTTTGACATATATTATCAAAGCAATCTAAGTAAAATTAATCTAATAGTGATTGAACGAATTATAAAGAATCAAATAGTGATTGAACGAATCTCTAACTCTAACTCTAACTCGAACAACGATCGAAATGTATATCTATGAAAACTTGAACCCAAGCCTTGAATCAGCATGCTATACAAGAACCACAACCCCCTCGTACTCATCAATCATCAGCAGGAAGTCAATCTTCCACCCATTAGTGTCTTCGTGAAGAAGCGAACTAATGAAAAAACAATGTTTTAAATGGAAAATATTTGAACCTGTTTAGTATCTTAAAATTGATCACGAAATGCAAGAATTTCAAATAAATCGATGTTTAACAAAAAAAAGCAAAAATTGATCTTCGCCATATCGAAGATTTCTCTATTACTTCTCACAAATCATTCCCAGTTACCGAATCATTGTTCAGAGTTTCATATGAGCTGTAGCATATAAAAATATATGTGTACTAGGAGGGTAAAATAGCCCATAAAATTGTAGTCTTATTATAATATGGACTTTATGCATTAAAGACATTAATCGAAGGGACTTTATGCATTAAAGATTTAAAAGTTGGACTTTTAGAAGGAAGCTGTTAGTGTGAAGGCTTATGGCCAATTTTCCCAATCTTTTTTTTGGGGAGGGGGGGTAATTTTGTTTAGGAGACTTACTTGTTGATCCTAATAAGTAGACTTATTGTCTAATAGGTTCTATGATAATTAATGGCATTTTCCATCAAACACTATTAAAAAAACGTCCCTAATTGTTAATTTACAGAGGCAGATTAAAAATTGTGTCACAAAAACGTCATTAATTATAAGTTTTAACGACAGTTTAAAAAAATTATCACAAAAAAAATCACTAATTTTCAACTTTTAACAATTTGAAAATTTCATTACATAAAAACGTCACTAATTATAAGTTTTAGCAACAATTAATAATAATCATGATAAAAAAAGTCACCAATTAACAATAATCGCGATAAAAAAAAATAAAAAATTAAATCCTAGTTTCTCCATTGTTTATCACTTCTTCTATTGTCCATTGCTTGTTGCACACTCTATTGTCTTCTATTGTTTGCAAAGGAATACTTTGATACTCTCTAGGTTCATACTCTATTGGTCATACCGTTTTTCCATTAGAATCCATCATCATTCTTTATTTTTGTGATGTAAAAGTTGCAAACAAATGAAAGTTCATATTCAATTACACAATATGCTTGGTTATAACAAATGTTGTGATGAAAATGTGAGTTTTTATGCAAAAGTTTTTTTTTACCTGTTCGCAATTTTCATTCGACAAACTAGTGCCGAAATTTTTAATTTTTCTCCAACATCAACTGTCGAAATTATTCTTGTAGTTCGGAAAATAACTTCCAAAATTATTCTTCTAGCTTTTGTTTGCTACTGTGGGTGGGTTTGTCGAAAAGTCGAGTCTTTCACCGGTATGGGTGGGTTTGTTGAAGTTGAGTCTTCAATGTGGGTGGGTTGTATTTGAAGGTGGATGGAAATCCTAAATGTATGAATTAAGAGATGATGTGCAAAGAGATGGAAGGATGTATGGAAATAGAATTATCCATTCTTTTAGGATAACAAAACAAAACAATTTGAAAAGACCATATTACCTCAACTTATAATGCTCACTGTCCACCTCATCTATTTGTTCATCTATCTATCTAAGTGTCATCTATCTGTCCAAGTATTATCCCTCTATTTGTCCACATGTCACATATTTGTCCACTTAGTTTATCTATTTGTTCATATCATCACCTCTACTAGTTGCCACCAGGGACTTTTCCGATGCTAACTGTGGTCTGAAAATGATCTAATGGTAGTGGGGTAAAAATGGAAAAGAAAAAAAAATCTTAGAACATCTGCACCCAAAATGTCAATTATAAGTGGCATTTTTGACAACAAAATTTGACAGTACTCCACTCAAATCTTCAAAAGTGAGGTGTTCAGCATGTCTTAATAATGTCAAATTTGGCATACCAACAAGAAGATGTCTCCATTCAAATCTTCAAAGTGAGGTGTCAATTCAGCATGTCTTAACAATGTCAATTTTGGCATACCAACAAGATGTCAAGTGCTTTTGTTTTCATTATTTTAATAGTAAGAACCAATAAAATAGTTCAAAAAATGTTAAAATAAAAACAATTAAAGTTAATGCAATAAAATAATAAGTTTGACATATCGGGTGCAGTATATTTTTTTTTAGATATGTAAAATTTTTATATGTCAATTTGACACCATGACAAGAATAAGAAAGTATGAAATCAGCCACAAAAGCAACTTGTAGTTTATCAATTGATCTGAGGACCAAAGAACAATTTCCAGCCTTTGTATTCAATAGGGCCTTCGCATTAGATATCCATCCCATGCCCAAGCACAATAAGTGAACTTATTTGCATGCACATCAAACTAAAAATGCTTTGAAACAAGTTCACAAAATAAAATGAATATATTCAAGATCGCAAGTACACCACAATTATAACCAAGTTATTTGTACATTCTAGCAATTTAAAACAAACACACACAAAATCAATAATGGAGAAGTGATTGAGATTGATCAAGCTTATGTGTTTAAAAATATAACCATGCATAAATTAACTGAAATTAAGCAAAATGGGGAAAAAATAACATGAAGCTCAATTTTGAGCATTCCACTGGTTAACTAATATTAAGCTATATTTTAACATTGCAAAACTTTAAGCTAAATTTGGCACAACGTGTAATTATAGTTAAAATTTGACAACCTTCTTAATTTTACATCTCTCATAACGGGACTCACAAATAGTATGTTTATTTGACATTTCAAGGAAAAAATAGAATTTGCACAATTAGAGAAACATTATTAAAATATATCATTTTAATACTATTAATTGTTAAAGTATGACAGCAGCTAAACATTTAGCTTTGAACTATTGAAGATGCTTTAACATTGGAATACCAGATAGGTAGGCAAATACTCTTGTCACCTCTTTTAACTATAAAATTCATGCCGTATCCATTTACACAGTACAATGTAAATTTTCTTATATATGTAATAATATCCCATTCCCCAAATAGCACACATGATCTCCAGTGACACCATATATAACTCATTGAAATGGAGCAATGTTTTGCAAGTCACTAAATTTTTTTTTTTTATCAGTAAAGAAAAATTTCATTTAACAGCATGAAATTAAAAGTACAGGAAGATGAAATGCATCGAGAGAGATTCGAAAGTATAAAAATACCCCTACTACTGCTACTTGCAAGTCACTAAATTAGCCACGCCCTTTTTTTTTTTTTCTTTTTTTTCTTTTTTGGTGGTAAGAGAATGAACATATATAATGATCAAGATACACACAAAATATGAAGGGCATATCCTAGGCTAAATAGATGAAAATATTGTACAATTCTCCAATCATTATTTTAACAAAAGTTTTGTTTTGGCATAAGCTAAGAATAATTTCACTACAAAACAGTCTTAAAGGCAATGCAGTGATTTGGATTGAGATTTTCCATTACATCATTTTTGTGATAAAATCACATCAATGGTTATAATGCTTTTTTCTAATTTCAAATAGGAAAATGTTTTGCACCCCCAATTTTGGACCCCCAAACCAACCCCTAGTGATGTGTCATAAGTCACATCACTTGGGAACCCCACTAAAATATAAAAACTAGGGCAAAATCCACTTTATTCCCCTATACCCTAGAGCACTTTACCCTCCTATCTTTTAAAAATATATGCAAATGACTCCCATGTGATGTTCGACTAAAATGCACAATTTACACTATTAATGGAGAAGCCAGAAAGATGTTTATATCCTCCTCATTGCAATAGTATCATTAGCTCTCTTAAAAATAAAATAAAAAATCACCACCATCAATTTATTGAATTCAATCACCGTTACCAATTTTAATGGATAAAAAATGTACATAATTTAATCTCTTTAAAAAATAAAAAGATATATACATTCATATATATATATTGTACAAAGAGCTACAAATATATATATATATATATATATATATATATATATATATACATCATTACAAAATGGCCAATGGTATTAATGGAGATGGAATCTGAATTAGAAAATTGTTGTATTTTGCTTTGGCCCAATGGCATGGCATTTTACGAATTTTTGTCGTTGATGTGAATCAAGGGGCTATGCTCTGTGTAGCGAAGCTGTGTGTTGCAAATCTGCAAATCAATGGAGGGATGCGGGACATAGCAGTGAGAGAGGAGGGAGGCGGTGGCGTGGGAGGTGTGGAGGGAGGGTGGTAGTTACAAGGGAGGTTAGGGGAGAAAGCAAGGGTGGCAGAAGAGGTTGAGAAAAAGGGCTTAAGTGGTTGGAAGGCGGTGGCGGATGGTGGTAAGAGAGGTTACACAATGGTGGGGATGGCTAGGGTTTGGTTTTTTAGAAAAGTAAGAGATTAGGATTTTTGGGAAGATGGAATTAAAGGGTATATTTGTCATTTGATATTGTTATTGATTTTGATTGAATTTTTTTTCCAACTCAACTCTCAATTTCGGAGTGTGTGAAACAAATTCTGTCTATTTAAACTGAAATATTGACCGTAGGGAAGTAAATTGCAAAATAACCAAAACCACAAGGGAGGTATTTGGCTATTTTTAAATGATAGGGGGACAAAGTGCTTCGAGGTTAAACCACAAGGTAAAATGGATTTTTCCCTAAAAACTATCTAATGAGTACTTGTTACGTCATTGGAGATTGGTGTTAGGATTCCAAAATTGGTGACATGTAGAATTACTTTTTGAAATAACCATAAATTCACATGACTATTTTACAACCATTGAATGGTTGCAACCAATGTTTTAAAAGGCTCAAGGCACATTGACGCAATAAGGTTTTCTACCGCCTAAGCGTGAGGCGCGAGGTGAGGTGCGCGCCTCATCAAAGCGAGACGCACGTAGTAGAAGAAAAACAAAATTATAAAATAGGCAAACTTTTTAACATAAAAAATATATGTAGTATATTAAAAATATAATATCCAACAAAAGATATAAAGTATCACATTCACATTCACCAAAAACCTTAAGTGCTAAGATCATCCACATAAAATCCATCATCATTCAATGTTGATTTTATACCTTTTTTTGACAAGAAAAAAAAAAGAAGAGAGAGATAAAATAGGAGAAAAGAACAGAGGAGAACATAGAGAGATAAAGACGAAGAACAGAGGAGGAAAAAAACAAAGAGCAGGAGAAGAAGACCAGAGAAGACTAGAGAATAAGAGGAGAAAAAAAAAAACAGAGAAGAAGACTAGAGAAGAAGAACAAATGAGGAAAAAAAATAGAGGCAGAAAAAATGAAGAAAAAAACAAAGAGAAAAAGATCAAAAAAGAGAGAGAAGAGAAGAAGACCAGAAAAATAAAGCAAAAAAAAAACTGAGGAGAAGAAGAACCAGAGAATAACCAAAGAAGAAAAGCAAAGAAGAGAGAGAATAGAAGAAGAGGAGAACTAGAGAAGAAGAGAAGTGAAGAAAACCAGAGAAGAACCTGTGTGCCGTGTGTTGAAAGCCAAAAAATTGTGTCGTCTTCTTCTTCACCACCCACTAGGGTTTTTTGTAATCATTTTTGCTCTTTTGTGCCACATTTTGATCATTTTATAATGTAAGAGAGATTTTATTCCATGTGGGTATCCACATAAAAAACCACATTAGTCGTTGGAGTGGAAGACAAGTGAAGCGCAGAAGGCGTATGCCCTGAGCCTTAGAATAAGGCACTCACCTCAGCGTCTTAATTGCGCTTTACCATGTCGCCTCGCCTTACTATGTATGAAGTAAAGCCCTACGCCTTGTCTCGCCTTGCCTTAAGCTTATGTGGGATTTTTCAAAACACTGGTTGCAACTATATAATAGGAAGGAGTTCGGATTCTCTGTAGTGCTTTCCTACCGTGCTCCCTGTAGTGTTCCAAAACGACATCGTTTTGGAACAAAAATTTCAACAAAAAAAAAGAAAACAAACAAAAAACATACAGAACCTAAGAGAAAAGAAGAAGGAAAGAAGAGAGAAGAATAAAGAGAGAACACAAGTGACCACTCTTAGGTGACTCTCACTTGTCTAAACACTAACCCCTTTGATTTCGGAGGCTTCAATAGTGGTGTCGACGGCGATGGTACTGTGATAGTTTTCCGACAAGGTAGGGAGGCAGAGAGTCTCAATGAAAACCCTAGATCTAGGGTTTGGAGGCAATGGTGCAAGGGGTATGGCAGTCAGAGCAAAGGTGAAAGGGAAGGGAAAGAGGAAAAAGAAGAATAAATAAGAAAGAAGAGAGGCTCTTGTTCCAAAGTTTTGTGGCTAAATGAAGTCTACTGATTAGAAGGAAAACTTGTAGCTATGGAAGATTAACAAAGAAATTTCAATTTCCGAAGCCTAGAAACGTTGATCGCTGTATAGCGGTGTTTGTTTATGTGGAAAAAGCATGTTGAAGATCAATTTTGTGATTAAAATTCCAATTTGATGTAATCTATTTATTACATATCTATAGATGTTTGGTTGATGATTTTTTTAGTGCGTGACCCTTTAAATCTCCCCAATAGTTCAAACTATTATATCGGGTGAGATAGGAGATAGATGAGAAATAATTCATATTTGCCAAAAATGAAGGTTGTCGGAAGAAGAATGGGTTGCCAGTGATGCTCTATTCTATCCTCTTCCTTCTCTCTCAGCTTCTTAACTTTTGTTTTGTTTTGTTTTGGTTTATTTTTTGAAATTTTGCCTCAAAACGACGTTATTTTGGAACATTACAGGAAGCACTGCAGAGGATACAGACTCAATAGGAAGAATATGTATTACTTCCAAATTTTCCCAAATTAATGCATTCGTGGGTAGCCTAGAACTCAAAAATTCAATCAATCTCAATTACCCATCACCATGTCAATTCATAACAAAAAAACATCAAAGTTTCGTAATTCAATTTACTTTCTACATTTTTAGACCTAGCTAGCAACTAATGAACACTGCTATGTTGTGTCTCTATGAAGATGTGAGAAACTGTGAATTAAATTAACGAAAAAAGACAGAAATAATGATATATGCACACAAAAGATCTATATATATAATATCGTTTAAATTTATCAAAGTTTATTTTTTTTGCACATTATTATATGATTTTTTCTATGCATGTAAGCCTTAAGAATGAGTTTCAAAACTTTTCTTTACCTAGAAAGTGAAATTGCAGAAGCACCAATTTAAAACAAAAACAAAAACAAAAAAAAGGCAATTTGCACACTGAAGAAAACATTATTGGAACTTTCGCTCAAGTGCAAAAAAAATATGAAATGATTTCCAAACACTTAAAACCATTCTTTGATCCCACCCTACTCATTCGACAAGCTTAAAACCCTAAACACTCAATTCTGCAAGAAACAGAAACTATACGTAGTAGCCATCAATAATAGAACATATAAAAAAAGGAAAGCATGAAACATCTTACCTTCAGATCTCTCCCTTTAAAGCCTTTCTATAAGGCAATTAATACAGTAAACAACAGACTTCATGAATTGCATGTTCATGAATATGTTCACTATAACACTCCTTCAAGCTCTGGTCTGGTGCAATTCCTTCTTTCCAGTTTCTCCATGAATCAAGTGCAATAGCAGTTGATTCTAGTAGATCAATTGTCTCTGATTCAAACCATTAACAACCCACGAAGCCTTTAAAACTCGCATGCAAGCTAAAATAGTTGCTGAATATATAAACCCTCTTGTAATTTTATCATCAACCCATCAAAAATCAAAGAAAGGATCACCATAGTCCCATATACCAGACGTCGGGTACTCATCGTAGCTTGTAGCCGGCCACATCGCCGCAGATCCAATCCCCACCGATGCCGGCGGATCTGACACCACCGGTGCAACCACAGGCTGAGAAGACAGAGAAAAGCTGGACCCAACCGAACCCACAAGCGAGTTCATTTCATCGTACCAATAACCTTGCTGTTCCTGCTGCTGCTGCTGATGCTGCTGATCATGGTGATAATTATGATGATGATGATCATTAGGGTTCGGATAAGTAGACGATGATGAAGCAGCGGTGGTGGTGGGTTCAACCTTAAAACTGAAATCGTACGGGCCGTACGGTTGAGGTAGTTGATGTGGATTCTGTAGGGTATTATTAGGGTACTGTACGGAGGAGTAGGCGCCGTAGGGTAGGTATGTGGCGGCGGTTGACGGCGGAGATGGGAGAGTGGAAGAAGAGGGATAAGTGAGACCGAAGCCTGAGGGACGAGGGAGCAAGGGACGGAGGGTTTGGGTGGAAGACGAAGAGCCAACGCGAGTGGAGGAGGATTGGGAAGATGAACCACCAGCGTCGGAGGGTTGGAGATTGAGTTGGGCCTTAGAACCGTAGAGCATAATGGCAGCACGATCGTAGGCGCGAGCAGCGTCCTCAGCGGTGGCGAAGGTGCCGAGCCAGCGGCGAGTCCGCTTTCGGGGCTCTCTGATCTCGGCAACCCATTTGCCCCAACTCCGTTGCCTCACTCCTCTGTACTTGAACTTATTGTTGTCAGGACCTCCTTTGCCTTTATATTTTCTACTATTGCTATTACTATTACTGCTGGTGTTGATGGTGGTGGTGGTGGTGTTTTCACTGGTGGTGGTGGTTGTGGAAGAAGAAATGGGATCAGTGATATTGTTGGTGGTGGTGGTGTCTTGGGTAGGGTGATAATGGTCTGCATCTGCACTGGCCATAGATAGCCTCTGATGTTTTTTTTTTTTTTTTTTTAAAAAAATTTGGGTTTTTTTAATTTTAAGAAATGAATGAAAACAGTGTGTGAAAAAGATGGAGACCACCTCGTGGAGTGTTACTGGATTAGTAGAAAGAGAGGGGCTCTGAAGGTTGATTTGAATCTCATTTCTGTAAATGGTGGATGAGGGCGGTGGTCTTCTATATATGCTTTATATGTCTCTATAGATTTATTCGGAGAGAGGGGGATTGCTGCTCTGTGAAGAAACAGACCTAAACTTTTCTCTACCTGCTTATTCAAATTGGAATTAGGGCTTTTGATATTTTACTAGTTCTTCACTATTAATTCACATCTTTTATCATTTCCATTGGAATGTATTTTTAGCATGTGGGACTAGTTTGACAACAATAAAAATTAACATCTCGTTTGGGAACAAGCTTTTTTTAATAATTTTTTGGTTTTTTAATTAAAATATAATGTAAAAAAAAAAGTATGTTTGTGATGACTTTTTGACATTTTATGAGAAGATGTGCAAAAGTGGAGAGAAAAAGGAATTTTTGACTTTTTAGTATGGGTTGTTGGCTTTTTGATTTTTTTAGTGACTTTTTGACTAAAAAAATCACTTGCCAAACGAGAATTAATGATAGAGATTTTAAAGTTTCTATTAAAATTTCTATTAAATGTCTTACATGAATGTGGAATCCACATGAGATTCACATGGTGTAAGTTCTACACCCATTTGTGACATTTGGTAAAAATTTTAATAAAATAAAATTTTTAGAATCCCTAATATTTTTCATAAAAATTAACATAAAATTCATTTTATCCGTGTTAGTTTTATGTCTGACCAATTTACACTTCCTTCTGTCTATCGTTCAAATATAGTTAAAAAGTCTTTTTATGATTTTAAGGCCAAGTTTGGCAAGTTGCCAAAAAGTTAAAAAGTTACTCAAAAAGTTAAAAAGTTATCACTATTCACTAAAAGTCAAAAATTACGGCTGCACAACTCCCAATCCTAATTTTCCCCTACACACTAATTTATACAATTTTTTAATATACATTTTTCCATAAAAAGTCAAAAAGTTAACCCAAACATCTATATTTTTTCCCTCAATTTTTTAGTCCAAAAAGACAAAAAGTTCACTTATTTAGGACACCCCAAACAACTCCTAAATTAAAATTTAGATGTGAAATTACTATAATAACTTCAAATTCTATACATTTTTTCTTTTTCCTCTATCATACTCAATTTATAATTTTTAATATTAATTTAATGAGGTCACTATTAATAATAAGTACTTAATTATTTATTATAATTGTTACTTTTTAATCTAATTATACAATTAATCCTAAATCCTTAATTGTTTATTGTAATTCCTAACATTTTAGTCTAATATATTTTAGATAATTTCTTAATTAATATAATTATATTTTAGATAATTTCTTAATCTAATATGTCAATATAATTATATTTTAGATTAATCTTTAATTATCTTTTTATTATCATTAATATCTTAATTTAGTTTTAGGTTTGGAGAATATGAGAGTAAAATTTTCTTTTTACTGTGTCAAATAATCAAGTTTACTCTAAAAAATAATGTGTAATATAATTTCCGTTAGTTTAAATGAAAAAACTAACGATAACAAAATTAAAATTTATGAGAGGATTATCATTTTCATTCTAATAATGCTACGATAACCACATCACCTTACTACAAGAGTAGAGGGAGTATGAGTTCAAGAGGGGGCATGCTAGTCTCCTCAACTTAAGAAAAAGAAAAGAAAATATACATATATATATATATATATATATATATATATTTATAAAATAATTTCTTTATTTTCTCTGCTAAATTTATATATACTCTCTAAATTTTTTTTTTATTTAAAATTTTTTCATATAAATTTGGGTACTCATGTCATGTGAGAGGTCTATTTCTAAAATTTTTAATTCCATAGACCCAAACTTAAATCTTTTTAGGCTAAAAGGACATTGATTTGTTCAAAATGATACCTATCTATCCAAATGTAGTCTATTTGTATACGTCTTACCTATCTGTCCAACTATCAATTTAAATATCACATATTTGTGCGTGTGTCATTTATCTATTCACATATCTATTCAATATCACATATCTATCCATGTCATAGCTACTAGTCGCCACCTGCCGTCCACAGGCTTTCAGCGACTTTTAAACACATGTCTTTATCACTAAAAAAAAAAAATTAAATATTAGACTAAATAACATATGACCTAGGTGTGGACTTTTAACCAATTAACACTATAATTTTTATCTTTTAAATGTTTATTTTACAACATAGTTTCCCTTATTATGTTGTAAACTTCACCTTTAAATCTTTATTTTCTATTTTTTTTTTTGTAACCCTTCTCAAATTTATTCCATAAATATGTTTAAATATGTAGAATACTTATTTCTTGTTAAATAAAATCTCTCAATAAAATATTTATTTTCCTTCTTATATCTCGTTCCGTATAATGTACAAGGTGGGTAGGGACAACTATCACAATTCCAGTCAGTGTCATAATTAAGGTTGGAGCTAAATACATAAGGGATGATGAGGAATGACGGGAGTAGGTGACCCTATCTTAAGCATAATATTTCATGTTATTATTGTCCCATCTGAGTTTGTTGTAAAAATTGTGTAATACTTAATTAAATTGATTTACACAATAAAAACTCATAAATCTAACTCATGTTAGAGATTACATTTTGATGAACAAAAATATTTAACAAAATGAAACACAGAAATTAAATAGTTAAAGTAAGCAAATTGAAACCTGTGTAGTATTACTTTTTCCTTAAAACAGATTCGTCGCCTTACCGTGAGTTTTGTAGGTGTATCGACGTCTGTCTCCCAGAATACGATGGTATAAACTTACTAACGCGAAAGCACCTTCTGTTTAGTTCCGGCGAACTGACAGTGACAGTACTCCTTCACATAGAAAGGAAAATATATAGGCAGACTGATTGTATAATATGGAGGCAAAAAAATCTATGTTGACAACCAAAGAAATTGTTCTCTATTTATACGCCATGGGAGAGAGATGAGGAACCTCCAGCCATGAAAGATAGCAACCAATACAGCCCATCACTCTTGCAAAATTGCTGGAGTAATGCACAAAACTGATGGAGATTCACTGTGTGAGTTACACACAATATACACATGTGTGTATATACATATTTGCAGCCACTAAACAGACTTGGCTCAAAAAGATTATGTTGGTGGACCACCAATCCGACACAACCCAAACCTAACCCATTTCAGCAAGCCTAAGCCTTAAGCCTCAATCTCCAAGCCCAAGATCCAAGATCCATGACCCACGAACCATGAACTCGACCTGACCCGGCCCGATCTAGGTGGGCAGTTGGCGCGCGCGCGTGCTGTAATTTTTTCATAATCAACTTGGACCATAGTTTTAGCCCAAACCCATCCTTGAAACATTCATAACACTCTTCCTTTAGAAAATTTGAATGTCCCAAAGGACTCATGCCCTTATAAGAATCTTGAGGTTTAAATACCCATCAAAACTTTCTTCTACAACCAATGTGAGATTAGTAGTTATACACAATTTCCAATACCTCATTCATTTTTTTGATCAACAACAAAGAACCCTTTATTGATGATGGAGAACCTTACACGAAGGAAGAAAACATCAACAAAAAAGGGAGGGATGATGCAAAAGCCATCATAACTAGACAACCCAATCCCAACTAGGTTGGCACTAAGCAGCTTGCACAATCACATGGCAGCACCAAACCAAGAACCTATTGGTGAGAGACCAACAGAGTTCTGCAATACAGCAACAGATACACACAAGACAGCATCAACAGAGAAATAAGACAGTAGAGACTCCTTATGCGAACAGCCACATAGGTCCCTTTTAATCTACCCAAAATACCAAAACCAGCAACCACTACATACTATACCCCATCAGATACAAAACCAGCAGCAACAGAGAAAACCTTATGCTAGCAAAGGCCACAATATATCAACAGATATACAAAAGACAGCAGCAACAAAGAAACAGATTAGCAGAGACACCTAATACTAACAGCAGCCCAATTCACCTTAGACCACCCAAAATACCAGACCAGACCCCATCAGATACAAACCAAACAGCAGCTCTCTGATTCTAGCAGACCCAGAACCAACACTCAGATTTTATCAAGCCTCAGATTATATCAGACCATACACCCCAAATAAACCAGTCCAGAGTCCAACTCAACAGGCAAAAAGTTGATTAAATCCATAGCAATCCTCAACTGCATTCCTTAATCTGAGCCAAATTGATGATTAAATTTAAGACTGAGTATGTGTTCCCTTTTAAAGAAGCTTTAACCCATAAACCAAATCTAATATTTATAAGCTCACCTAACTTAGATCCACAAGGTTGCACTCTATTAAAAATACAATCATTTCTTAACTTCCAAATGGACCAAAGCACAATAGATGGCAAAGCTCTCCACAATCTCTTAACTAGTTTCTTATGATTCCAACATATCCACCAATGAAATAAGCCATTAATAGTCCTTGGCACCACCTATGAACACCCCCACCAAAGCATTACCTCAGACCACACCTGCCATAAAAATGGACAATGTAATAAGACATGAATAGCAGATTCATTTTCAACTTTGCAAAAAGCATATAATCCAGAAGCATCACTGTTCAGAACACCTATATGTTGTAACAAGACCCCTGTTTTCACTCTATTCCTCCAAGCCAACCACCCAAAAAATTGGACTTTGAGGGGAATGTCATTATTCCACACAAACTTACAAATTTGGAGAAAATGGCCCAAAAGGGAATCACTAAATTGATATATATCTGAGACCTTAAACTTGTCACCATTAGACCCATTCCAAACAAGGCAGTCTTCCTCATCCAGTCTTAGAGGAGGGGTCACCAATAGCACTGCAGCCAACCTGTTAACCTCTGCCTTTTCCTAATCATATAATGACCGACGGAAACAAAAGTTTCACTCCCCGGAGCTAGATTTCCTCTCAAAAAATAAGACAGTGTGTCTTCCTTTGCAGTTGTCAAACTAAATAATTTAGGAAATTCATCTTTAAAGCACCTGCCTCCAACCCACTTATCATACCAAAACTTGATTTTACTCCCATTGCCCGTCTTTATCTGATATTTCTCTACAAAAAACTCCACAAGAGGTTGAATATGACTAGCAACTGCAAGAACATCTCCCCAAATTCTAGAAAATCTAGCTGATGAGTTTATAGGTGGAAGCCAATGAACCTCCTCAATCATATACTTGCTGCGCAACATTCTTCTCCAAAGAGCATTTACTTCACTTCCAAATTTCCACCACCATTTAAGAAGTAAGCTTGCATTGACATCCTTAAGTCTTCTAATTCCCAACCCACCTTGATTTAGACTTTTAGAAACTTCAGTCCATTTCACCAAATGAACCTTCCTCTTCAAATCATTCCCACCCCAAAGAAAAAAAGCTTCAAGCCTTTCAATCTCTCTAACCACTCCACAAGGCATTCTAAACAAAGATAGATGATAAATAAGAAGGTTAGATAAAACCGACTTAATCAAAGTTAATCTACCTGCAAAGGACAGAAGCCTTCTCTTCCACCCAGACAACCTAAACTTTACTGTATCCAAAACTGGCTTCGAAGTAGATTTCCTTCCTAAATTAGCTCCCAAAGGCAAACCCAAAAATTTAAGTGGCAATCCATAGACCTTACAATTCAACATATCAGCATAAGACACCAATGTTTCCTCCTCCACTCCAACTCCACATACCACACTCTTATAGAAATTAATCCTCATGCCAGAAAGGATTTCAAAACATCTTAGTATCCGCTTTGTGAACACTATTTGATCCAAATATGCCTTGCAAAAAATTATGGAATCATCTACAAACTGGAGATGTGAAATCACTACCTCATTTACTCCAACTTTTACCCCCTTGATAATACTTTTCTCATAAACTCTGTTCATTAAAATATTCAACCCTTCAGCCACTATATTGAATACGAAAGGGGATAGGGAATCACCTTGTCTGAGACCTCGCTGTGGTGAAAATTCCTCTGTAGGTGAGCCATTCACTAGAACAGACAACCTTGTTGTAGCTATACATTCCTTCATCCAGGAAACCCACTTAGATCCAAACCCAAAATTATGAAGTATAGATACCAAGAATTCCCAATTAATAGAATCATAAGCTTTCTCAAAATCAAGTTTAATAATAACACCTTTTCTTCTTTATTTTTTCCATCCATCTACAATTTCATTAGCAATAAACACTCCATCCAAAACACTTCTCCCCCCTAAAAAAACAGATTGTGTTTCACCAACAATTGAAGGAAGAACTCTCTTAAGTTTAAGAGCTAGAACTTTAGAGAGAATCTTGTACAAACTACCCACCAAGCTAATGGGCCTAAAATCTGACAACCCAATGAGATTATCAGTCTTAGGAATAAGAGTGATAAAGGAACTATTAATCTCATAAGAAAGTTTGCTACTAGCATGGAAATCCCTCAAAAACAGCAAAACCTCCAGATGAACTAACTTCCAACATTTTTGGAAAAATAGAAGATTAAAACCATCAGGGCCTGGAGCCTTATCTCCATTACACTCATTAACCGTTGCCCTTACTTCAGCTTCAAAGAAAACAGCTTCAAGATCATGGTATGCAGAACTATCTTGAACTGATTTAAAAACACCTTCCAGAAGTGGTCTTCTTGCCCAACTTTCCAATATGTCATTCATGAGGCCAACTTTATGAGATAATTTCTCATTCAATTCTTAATAATTTTTTGTCATTCTTTTTATGATCTAAAGATCTTGTGACAAAGAATTTAAACTCATTTAATCTCACCTCAACCAATGGTTGGAATCTACTTTAATATCATTTTAAAGTCACCATAAAATTATTTTTTCTAACAATCCCCCACATGAATAAAAATTGATTGAATAAAGAAAACGGACAACGTTTACAACAAAGATTCGAAGAGAGAGCACACAAACTAACCCTGCATTAGAAAAGGTAGCTGTTGGCCTTGAACCTTTCGTAGTGAAAACCTATCAGATTTACTGGCTGACTAGTGAACGTAATGTCTTGAACTGTTCCACCATTTGTGTAAACCAAGACAATGGACCTCACATAAGAGTTAGTCTAACCATTGTTCTTGTTCTCACTACACTAGCGTGTTTGGTATGGCCCTAGAACACTAGCCTAGTTCAGTAAGTGTTTTTAAAGAATTCGGCATTGTCAATTCTTAAAAAAACGGCCCCACTTCGCACTCACATAGGTGACCTATATAAGGTATTTTACCATACCACAGTTGACTAAATATATCACTTAGGTCATTAAAAGCATTTAGCTTATCATTTTACCTTCACAAGGTATCATTGAATAAAAGAATGAGATCTCCACTAGCGTATCCGGTATAGCCCTAGAACACGAAGTTAGGTTTTTCCTTTGAACCTAGATTTTGGGATCTCTAGTAAACTAGGTTGGATTTTTCTTTCCAGTAACATTACTAAAGGCCTTAACCCCATACCTCTTGATGACGTTTCTACTAACTCTCAAGTTAACCCTTTGGTTAACGGATCTGCAATGTTGTCCTTAGACTTTACATAGTCTAAAGAGATAACTCCATTAGAGAGTAGTTGTCGTATGGAATTATGTCTATGACGGATATGTATAGACTTTTCATTATACATATTACGCTGTGCCCGACCAATCACCGATTGACTATCACAATGAATACAGACAAATGGCACAAGTTTCGGCTAGAGATGAATATCTTCAACGAATTGGCGAAGACATTCAGCTTTTTTAGTTGCTTTATCCAAAGCAATAAACTTAGATTCCATCATTGATCTCGATATACACGTTTGCTTAGAAGATTTCCTAGACACGACTGCACCTCCGAAGGTAAACATATAACCACTAGCGGATTTGGAGTCCTTTATATCAGATATCCAATTAGCATCGCTATACCCTTCTAGTACCACTAGGTATCTCGTATAATGCAACCCATAATCCCGGGTATAGCGTAGATAACCTAACACCCGCATAATGTCCCTCCAATGAGTAGTATTAGGATTACCTGTGTATCTACTAAGTCTACTAACAGAGTAGTTTATATCCGGCTTTGTACAACTTATCAGATATATCAAGCTCCCAATGACCCGAGAATATTCTAGTTGAGAGACACTCTCACCATTGTTCTTGGTCAAGTATAAACTCAAGTTTACTGGTGTCCTAGACAATTTGTATCTGATTTACTAAATTTCTCAAGTATTTTCTCAACATAGTGAGATTGAGAAAGTACAATACTACCACATGTTCTAGTAATCTTAATATCCAAAATTATATCTACAAGGCCCATATATTTCATGTCAAATTTAGAGTTTAATAATCTCTTGGTAATTCTAATCATTTCATTATTATTACCAATAATGAGTATGTCATCGACGCATAGACACAAAATGACATACCTCTATCTGTGTCTTTGACATATACGCATTTGTCACACTCATTGATTTTAAACCTATTTGACAACATAGCGTTGTCAGATTTCTCATGCCATTGCTTAGGAGCTTGCTTCAAGTCATATAATGACTTGACAAGCTTGTAGACTTTCTTATTTTGCCCTGGAGCTAAAACCCCTTAGGTTGCTCCATGTAGATTTCTTCATCTAAATCTCCATTTAAGAAAGCTGTCTTTATATCCATTTGATGTATCTCCAGACCACGTAAAGCGGCTATCGCAATCACTATGCGAATAAATGTAATCCTTGTCACAGGTGAATAAGTATCAAAGTAATCCAGGCCTTCTCGCTATCTATATTCTTTGATAACTAGCCTAGCTTTATACTTTTCAATTGACCTATTCGCTTTCATTTTTTTTATAAAGATCCACTTACTTCCCAAGGCCTTACTGCTTGGAGGTAGATCAATCAACTCCCAAATATGGTTCTGTAAGATGGAGCCAATTTCACTCTTAATTACTTCTTTCCATAAAGGACTTTCAAGTGAAGTCACAGCTTCATGAAAAGTTCGAGGTTCTCCCTCTAACATGTAAGTCAAGAAATCCAAGCCAAAGGACTTGGCAGTCCTAGCCCTCTTACTTCTTCTTGGCTCATCTACTTCCTTATCTTGATCATTTACTTGATCATATTCAAGTTCCTTCTAGAACTTTGATCATCTCGTCGGGTTCAGCAAAGAAATACATCCTCAAAGAAGAAGCATACCTTGACTCCATTATGATATTCTTGTGTATATCTGAAATATCAGACTTGTGCACAAGAAACCTATATGCACTACTATTCTGTGCATAACCAATGAATATACAATCCACAGTTTTCGGAATTATCCTAACCCGCTTAGGTGTAGGTACCGCCACTTTTGCAAGACACCCCCACATTCGTAAAAAATTATAAGAAGGCTTACGGCTTTTCCATAATTCATATGGAGTCTAGTCTACTTTCTTCCGAGGTATTCTATTTAGAATGTAATTCGCAATTGTTTTCCCCCACAAGTTCTGTGGCAACCCAGAACTTATTAATATTGCATTCATCATTTCTTTTAGCGTCCTGTTTTTTCGCTCAGCAACACTATATTCTCCACCACATTCTTAGCGCCTTGATCTTTCGGCTTAGTTGATTCTCAACTTCATTCTTGAAAAGAATAAACTTATCAATTGCCTCATCTTTGCTTTTAAGCAAATACACATAACAGTATTTAATGCAATCACCAACAAAAGTGATGAAGTGCTTGTTGCCACTATGTGATTGTACAACTTTCAAATCACACACATCACCGTGCGCTAAATCTAAAGGTTTGGTACTTTTTTCAATAGAATGAAATGAAGTCCTAATCAATTTTGCTTCTACATAAGTTTCACACTTGTAATTTGAATTAATCTTGAAAGATGGTATGTGATCTAACTTGATTAATCTACTCAAACAGTCAAAATTTACGTGACCCAGTCTACCATGCCACAATTCAAGGAACTTAAGCATATAAACAGAATAATAGGATTTCTCATTCATTTTTTTGGATAATAGTCATTACATTGAGCTTAAACATACCGCTCGACATATATCCCTTCCCCACATAGACCCTGCTCTTAGTTAACACAACCTTATCAGACTTAAACACCATGCGAAAGCCATGCTTGCTTAGGAGAGACCCCGAGACAAGGTTCTTACGAATGTTCGGCACAAACAGGACATCATTTAGAGTCAGCACTTTCCCTGAAGTCATCTTCAGGTCACAGAATTCCCCATGAACAACTTTTCATCGTTTGAAACCGGTTTGAAAGTTGTGAACATCTGCTTCTCTGCACAGATGTGGCGAGTGGCCCTAGTGTCCACCCACCATTCTTTCGGGTTAGACCGCACCATGTTCACCTCTGAGACGATAGCTAACAGATGCATGTCATCTACATCTTGTGATAGATCCTCCATTTCAACCATGTGGGCACGACTCTTATTCTGTGGAGGGTACTTCTTGTAGGGTTTTTTCTTCTTGTGGTAATCAACTGTCCGATGCCCATCACTTTCAATATTGAAGCACTTTTCATTGAACATAAAAGTAGGTTCTTGAGGCTTGTAGACCGGCCTTTTGGAGACACCGCCTCTTGCCCTCAACTTTGAGCTTTTGCCTATTGATGGCTTTTTCTTCACCCTTGAGGACTGTCCATGCTCAACCATGTTTGTTTTCACAGTGAAGGTACTTCCTCTTTTCTTCCTGTTGTCTTCCTCAATATAAAGCCTGACAACGAACTCTTCAACTGTCATTTCCTTTCGCTTGTGCTTCAAGTAGTTCTTGAAGTCCTTCTAGCCGTTAGGCAGCTTCTCAATCAGCGCAGCTACCTAGAATGATTCATTCAGGAACATTCCCTCTGCATGAATCTCGTGCAGAATTACTTGGAAATCTTGGACTTGACTAATGACGGTTTTTTAGTCCACTATTTTGAAGTCCAAAAACCGACCAACGTCAAATTTCTTTGCCCAAACATCCTCTGTCTTGTAATTCTTATCCAAAACATCCCACAACTCTTTTACTGACTTCTTGGCATAAAACACGTTGAAAAGTGAATCTGCTAAGCCATTCAGAACATAGTTCCGGCAAAGGAAGTCTAACTGCTTCCAAGCATTTAAAGCCATGAGCTTCTGCTTGTCCTGCTCATTCTCTTTAACAGCTGGTGGATCCTCACTCAAAAACCTCGCAAGGGTTAGAGTAGTCAGGTAGAACAACATCTTCTACTACCACCTCTTGAAATTCACTCCAGTGAACTTCTCCAGGCGCTCATGATGGTTGAGCTTGCCTCCCAAAACAGCAAAAGCAGCAACAAGGTTGACCATAGATGTCACAGTAATAAGGTTGACCACAAAGATCACAGTAGCGGGGGTTGGCAAGCCAATTGCCTCGGGGTTCTGATCCTTACCAACATTAGCAACAGCAGTAGCAGCATCAGTGACAATTGTCATTTTTGAAAAATACAACAGAATTTCACTATTCTGTGTTTCAAGAAATTAAACTTAACACTAGAAAATCTCAGAGTCAGAAATCTAATTCTAAACTAATCTCACTACTTGACCTAGAATCAGACATGGTCAGGAATATTTTTAGGAAGACTGGAAAGGTTACAATGGTTTCACTTAAAACCAAGTTAACCTTAGACAAAACTTTCAAGAGCATGTTGACTCCTAATCCATGGGAAACAATTTAAATAATTAAGTTTTTCAGGGGATGAATTAGGTTAAAACAAACCAAGTTCCAAACTTAAATGCAATAAAAAAATTACTAACAACAATTATAAGCAAATAAAATGCTCCAACATCACAAGCAAACAAACTTGCTTAAAACTTAGATAATTAACCACTACTAAACACAAGCAAAAAATTGCTTTAAATATAAATAAATGTAAACTAATCCACCTAGGATTCTTCGTGTTCAAAAATCTCTTACCACGCTTAAGTATTTCTGTTCAACAAACAGTTAGTAGTCCGAATTTTGTATTGCAATCCAAATTCTATTCATTTAGATTTGTATTTTTTTTTTCCCTCCTTTTTTTTTCCATTCTCTTTCGCATAAGTATTCATGTAACGAAAATTAGTAAAAAAAAACATAATAAAATACAAAACAAATAATTGAAAGAAACTGTACGAGCAATAACTATTTACCAACCGTCTAGCACGATCTTGAATAACAAAATTAAGTCAAAATTAAAATGCTATACAAGTTACAAAAATACACTTATCACTCCAAAAGAAAAATGAAATTAAAATGTTAATAAGCTAGAGTTACACGTACAATTACTGCATACCTAACATGTAATAACTCTAAAAAATGAAACCACGTATAATTATTATTGTAGAATAAATCAGTTAGCATGCAATTTTAGAAAGCAGACGACATATAAATAATTCTAGGAAACTAGAAGCAATTAACTTGCAAATTATGATACAAATCTTGAAATAAAAGGCATGAAAAGTTTATTTATTCACTTAAATAAATTAAAACCGTAGAAATAAATTAATTTTCGATCATAAATTTCATGCAATGAAACAGTTTTTTTTTATACAAATAAACATGTAGTTTCTCCTTAAAAGACATTTGCCGCCTCACCGTGGGTGCTGGAAGTGTATCGGCATCTGTCTCCCAGGATACGATCGTATAGACCCATTAATGCAAAAGTACCTTTAGCTCCGGCGAACTAACAATGACAGTACTCTCTCATACAGGAAGGAAAATATATAGGCAGACTGACTGCATAATATGGAGGGAAAAAATTCTGTGTTGACAACCAAAGAAGTTGGTCTCTATTTATAGACCATGGGGGAGACAGGAGGAGCCTCTAGCCATGAAGGCTAGCAACCAATGCAGCCCATTCATTACAACATATAAGAGTTTTAGAGACCAAAATTTGGTCTCTAAAAGTGAAAATTTTGTTGCAAAAGACATTTAGAAATCAATTTCTATTGTCGTGAGGATAGTCGCTAAAAGATCGTCCCAAAAAGTTTAAAACAAGGCTTTTAGCGACAAAATTTTGAAAATGTCACTAATAAATAGACTTTTAAGGACAAAATAATTTGGTCTCAAAATGGTTTATTTTTTTAGACAAAAAATTTGGTGACAAAAGGATAATAATTCATCACTTATGTCCAATTTTTGTTGCTAAAAATATAATAATGACACTTTTCGCAACAAAAATATTTAGTCCCTAAAAAATAATTTTGTCCTTAAATTTTAATCTTTAAAACCTTAATTTTTTGTAATGATTATTCTTGCAAAACTGATGGAGACCGCCAATCCTGCTCAGCCCAAACCTAACCCATTCTAGCCCCAAGACCAAGATCCACGAACTACTGACCCGACCCGATCCAATATGGGTAGGCAACACACGTATGGCAATTTTTCTATAACCAACTTGGATCATAGTTTTGACCGAAACTCATTTTTGAAGCATCCATAACTCTATTCCTTCGGAAAATTTGGATGACCCAAGGGCTCATGCCTTTATCAAAATCTTGAGATTTAAATACTCATCAAAACTTTCCTCTACAACCAATATGGGATTGATAGTTATACACAATTCACAATACCCCATTTATGAGGATAACTTTATGATATAATTTCTCATTCAATTCTTAATAATTTTTTGTCATTCTAATTGTGGTGTAAACATCTTGTTATAAAGAATCTAAATCCAGTTAATTCTACCTCAACCAATGGTTAAGACCTACTTTAATTTCACATTAAAGTCAATATAAAACTATTTTTTCCAACAGAATCGGCATTATTTTCTTTTTATAATTTTTGGCTGCCTACCTTTTAATTTTTTTAAAAACAATAAACTTCTGTAGCTTCAGATTTAGCAATTTCTGGGCTACCGCTTCACTGTAAATTGTTCTGTTAGACACTTATTTTGTTATTTTCTTAAAGTACTTTAGATTTACTTTACTATTTCTTGGGAGTTTTTTTTTTTTTTAATATTCTAAAAAAAAAAAAAAAAAACAATTTAAAGAATTGAATCACTTTTCAAATTTTTTGAAAAATTAACTTATTTTTTGAAATTACATTTTGAAAATGCAATTTTGAAATTGAAATTGCATTTTTAACATGCAATTTCACCTTAAAATTGCATGTTGAAAATGTAATTTCAAAAAGTGAAATCCATGTCATCATAAATTGCATTTTCAACATGCGATTTTAAGGTGAAATTACATATTAAAAATACGATTTCAATGTAAAATGCGATTTCAATGTGAAATTGCATGTTCAAAATGTAATTTCAATTTAAAATTGCATCTTCAAAATGCGATTTTAAAAAGTAAGTTAATTTCTTAAATAGTTTGAAAAGTTGGTCAATTCTTAAAAATAAAAAAAAAAAATTCAGGATATTTAAAATAAAAAAAGTCATTTCTTGGTCACTACTACTTTAACGAATATAGAACTTTGCTTCGTCAATAAGGTTAAACTGAGAGAGAGCCGTTCGGTGATCACAGATCAAAGATTTCAGTTGCTTTGGTGTAACTACGACTCCAAGAGGACTGACTGACCTATACTCTTATTTTTTAAGTTTGATGAGGTTTCTTTTCTTTTTTTTTTTTTTTTGGGGGGGGGGGGGGGGGAGATTGTTTATTTATTTTATTTTTACAGTAAGAAAGGGTATAAGAACTTCATTAGAATTAGAAAAATCTTACGTAAGATTTTTCTAATCTTATATTTTAGAAGTGGGTTAAAAGTCACTTCTTAATTTTTAATCAACTTTACTTTTAACCCAAATTCTTCTCTCATAAAAAAGTCGAAAAAAATTAATAAATAATTTTTAACCATTTTCTCAAAATATCCCTTTATATGCTTACTAATGACAATCTGCATTGCATATGATGGATAAGCAAATATTTAAGTAAGCAATGTGATTGATTATTGGTAGCATTATTATTTGAATTGATTACTGCGTTTGAATTTAGTACAATAAAATCATTACAAATTGGATAATAAACAAATCTCTTAGGCTTGTTTGATTTACAAGATTAAAAATGAGGGAATTAATAATTCATAAAATTGGTTTGGATTGGTTATCCAGTTGGATATTTACCGAGATACATAATTCTCTCTTAATCGCGTTTTATATAATCCTAATTATATATATTGCGTTATTAGTTGTAAGATTAAAAAATTCGTTAATTTTGTTGAATAGAATGGAAATTAAAATCTAATCCGAATAATAAAATTTGCAACCAAATAATTTAATATGAGTCCCGTGAATTAATAATTTCAATTCTATACTATAATCCGTCCAATCAAACAATCTCTCGAAACACTAACTGTTAATTCACATATCATATTGTGTAGTTACTTTCCTTGTAATGCTCAAACTTAACTAGTAATCCAAACCCTAAGATTTTTAAGTTGAACTTGTAAAATTTATAAATAAATAAAAAATTGTAAATTTTACAAGTTTTAATTTGATATTTTTGCTATAGTAGATTTAAATCAATGGTTAAAGTTAAACAATATAATTTTTTAATAGTTCTATAGAGTTTATAAGCTTATCAAAGTGGTCAACAGGATTTCAAGAAGTTAACAAAAATTTATTTTAAATTTAGCTTTTATCAAGCTGAGTGGAGCATGAGTCAATCTTTAGGATCTTGCTAGCAACTATTATGAGGCACAAGAAAGGGGCCAAAAAATTATAAATTACCCTCACGTTTCTTGAGATTTGAGATATAGTTGGCCCTATAAGTTTGACATAACAATATTAATTTCCTTTTGGCACAGTTTCAAAACTAAGATAAATATATATTTTAGTCAAAAAAAATAATATCATACTTTCATCCATAAGACTCACAAATATTTGATGAAAAAATATAAAAGTATTTTGTGAATTAAAACCTCGAGGGAGGCCACTGTAATTATGTTAAACATGTGAAGCTAAATGAACTTTTTCTAAAGTTTAGGGGAGATGAATATAATTTACCAAAACAAATATGTGGGTGTTAAATTTTGACCTCACAATCAAATCGAATCTCCTCATTGAGATCCTAGGAACTAAGTCGTTGAGCATGTGTAAGAATAGAAAATCCAACACCTGCGCACAAAAAGACAGCAAGACCGGTAGCTCGTCCACCTTAGGGCACTCCGACGATCAAGTCAATCTACAATCTCACAAGATATCGGCTAAAGTAAACAACTCTCAACTAAAGCGTACTTTAGACCAGAGGGGTGCCTTCCTTATTTAATGAATAGTGCCCACTTTTCCCTATAAATCTTACTTCAGAGGACTCTATCTTTTGAAAAAAGATTTGTGCCTCGAATCTGGCTCTCCCGAATGCCCCGAATTGGTGAAACGACGTCGTTTCACCAATTCAATTTTTTTTTTTTTTTTTTTTTTCTTCCTCCTGTCTGAACTCTGAAACGGGTGAGGGAGAGGGAGAGGAAGAGAGAAAGGGAGAGGGAGAGTGAGAGAAAGAGGGAGAGGGAGAGAAAGAGAGAGAGGGGAAGCAGATCGCGTCGCCTCCGCCGCCGATCGTGTCGCCTCCGCCGCCGATCGCGTCGTCTTGGCCGCCGATTGCGTCGCCTCGGCCACGATCGCCGCGCCTCCGCCGATTGCCATGCCTCTGCCTCGCCTCCAGCCCCATTTTTTAGGGCCCCCTCCAGTCCTTCCTCCCCCTCCTCCTCCTCCCCTCCCCCTCCTCCTCCTCTCCTCCCTCCTCCGTCTTCTTCTCCCTTCTTCGGCTGAAAAAAAAAAAAACAGAAACAAAGACAAAAACGATGTCGTTTTATTGTTTAGGGGCATTTGGGGGAGCTCGGATTCGAGCTCCCAATCGCGGTTGCTATCTTTTACAAGGATAACACTTATCTTGGACTTCGCTTACTAGGATTAGTATTAACTCTCTCAAGAGCCCTATCCTTACCCAAATAGTGAGCTTGTCATCATCTACGACTCTTGTCATCATCCGATTATCTTGAATTCGGGTATGATCTTACCGCATCTCGGCAAACCAGAACCACTCACGTGGCACATTGACTAACAACCTAGGTCACATGAATAACTCAAAATTATGTCCCCACAAAATATAACATATTTTTTACTAATTTTAAAACACTTGTCATTGTATTAAATTTTTTTAACTTTCAATAAAAATTGCTAGTGAGTGTATTAAGAAATCATTTAATCTTGAAATTGGGGGTTGTTTGGAAAGTACTATATTAGCACACCTTTTATCTTTGGGTAAATTACACTTATCTCTCCTGAGGTTTTTGATAAATACACTGACCTCCCCTGTAGTTTCAATAATTACAGAAACCTTTCATATTTTAACTAATAATATCAAGATTTTTCTATTTTTTTTACTGATGTTCACGCAACTAACAGAAGTTGCTGATGTCATCCTAGATAAATATTGAAATATCCATAATACCCTCAACTATCTTAGTTTAGATGCATGAAATCCATAAATTGAATCTAAAGCCATGAAGCCCAGAAATTGAAAAAACCAATTTCTTCCTGAATTTGTGTTTTCATTAAAAGAAATTGGTGTATTGTTAAGTGAAATTGATGGGTTGAGTTTAATTTGTGTTCAGAGAGTGGTTTGTTGGAGACTCATGGTGAGGAATTGTGGTTGATTGGAGCAGTGGAGAGTTATGATATATATATATATATATATATATATATATGAAGTGGTAGCTCAAATTTCTGCTATAGAAAAAGTTTGGGATTTATATGGTTTACCCATTATTGGTTCAAAACCTTCAAGTGTAGGAGTACATTCAACATCATCATCCTCTCCTTGTCTTCCTTTGTTAGTTTTCAAACCCAAACCCAAAACCAGATTCGATTGGGAAAGAAATAAAAAGTGTAGTGAAGAGGATAAACAGAGTGACTCTGTCACAGAGCAAAGAAATCAGAAGAAGAAATCAGATTTTGCCACTCGAAATTAGATTTGGGCTTGTTTTCAAAACCGAAGGGTTTTCAATCTTAATAGTTCTATGGGTGACCGCTTTCTAGATTTTCTCTAGAAAATCCTTATTTTTCCGGAAAGCTCTAACTTTCTCATCTAGGTTGGGGGTTTCTCAACTCACCATCTTCTTTCAAAACCCAGTTGTTTCTCTTAAGTAAATCTTAATGCTCAATACCCTATTCTTCATGTTTGAAATTCAAAGCGCAGTTGTTATATTGTCAGTTAAAGTATGGGAGGTTTTTGTAATTATTGAAACTACAGAGGAGGTTCATGTATTTGTCAGAAATCTTATGAGAGGTAAGTGTGATTTACCCTTTATTTTTTTATTTTTTTTGGTCATATCACCTCTTTATTTTTCTGTATATCTTTTCATAAAAAAATCAAAAAATATATTTATTTAGTACTTCTCAAAAATAAAAATGTTAAACAAGTTCTAAAATCAATAAAAGATATTTTGAAATAAATAAAAAGTACATCGTGTTACTCAAATATTTTATATTTTTGTTATGCTCAATAATGTTGGTTGACAAAACCTTTTTGCTTAATCAGCACTAATTAGTATTTTACCTCCTCTTTTTTAAGTTTTATAACCTTAGCCAAGACCAACCCTACTTTTTGAAGTGAGGTTCTAAATTCAATTTTTATGAAGAAGAATTTGAATCTTTTATAGTGTTTGTTTCACAAGTCCGAAATATATGTGTGTGTGTGTGTGTGTGTGTTAGCCAAGACCAGAGAGCCAAACTAACTAATTTAGGTCCTGTTTGTTTGTCGAACAAGGTTGGATAGAATTATTATTATGGTTGAATTTAATGAGAGGATTACTAGTTTGATTGTCTTAAGTTAGAGATATAAGATATATTATGTTTGTTTGTGGTAGTATGATGATATGAGTTGGTTGAGATTAAATATATGAAATTTACATAAAAGTTTTCATTGTTATTTAGAAGGTAACTTTGTTATCTTTGTAAAAAGAGAGATAAAAAAGTCATTTTACCTCCAATCCCATGGGATTAAACTTGAATATTACATCTCCTATAGGATTGCTAATCCTCTCACCTAGAGGCTATTTATAATCTCATGAGACTCTAGACATTTATTCAAACAAACATAATTTTTGTCGACCTCACGAGATTGGTAATCCAATCCCATAAGCTATGGTCAACAAACAAATAAATAAAAAGTAATGCTAGAGATTTCAAATAAGCATTAAAATATTTTATCAACATTTTTACCAAATGTCTCACATAGGTGTAGGACCCACATAGAACCTACATGGTGTGGGTCCCACACCCATGTGAGACATTTGGTAAAAATATTAATAAAATATTTGGAATCCCTACCATTTCTCCCAAGTAAAAGTAGAAAACTTCCTTAATAATCTAGAAAAAAATGTTTGGTAACCTGAATTTGTGTGGTCCAAATAGCTCAAATGTATCAAAACGATATCATTTTATCCCCAAAATGGCGTTGTTTTAAGACATTCGAATTATTCGGGTCATGAAAATTCGAGCTACCAAGTATTGTTGTAGTCTAGGATGAGATATTCTCATGTGGTTCAAGAAAATCCAATTCCATGGATAGGATTGTCGCCAATCAGAGGCATATTTGAATTAGTTGAAGAGGGCATGCCTTGGATTTTGGTTGGTTGGACTTTGAATTTTCCTCTTTTTATCATTGGAAATAAGCAAGTTCTTTCATTTCCTTGTCTCCTTGATAGGCTCCAATAATAATAAGAAGTTTTAGTAGTCTTCTCTTTATATTTATTTCCGCCATTATCGGTCTTGGGAATTCATTCATAATCACACCTTGACTAGATCATATGCCCTCTTCAATTGCACCTGTTCCCTAAAAATTACTACTGCCATCCATTGGTTGTACATTGATGGCCCACATTTTGGGAGAAATCATCAACTTATTTTATTTTTATTTTTTTCAAAATTTTTCAACTCATTGTCAAATCTTTTATTCTAAAAAATTAACATATCAATTGAAAATTTTAGCAATTTTGAACTAATGAGGGTGAGTGGGATGGATGGGTTATAAATATTTCGAAATAGGAAGAAAAAAAAAGGTATACACTAATAATTTTTTTTTTTTTTTTTTTTTTTTTTTACAGTTTCAATTAAAAAATTATTACTGATTCAAAATTCTAACACAAACTCATAAATTAATTAAATACATGAATTTATTTAAAATTATTTTTCACAAATCTATAATACAATAAAATTAGAGGAAATTTTTTTTTAATGAAAATGAGAAATCACTATCATCTAATTAATGGCATTAAGGTTATTGACAGATTATATGTGGGTAAGTATTGTAAGGTGATTGTCTTTCAAAAAAAAAAAAAAGGTATTGTAAGGTAATTTGTGTGTACATATAAGTAACAACTAGCATATCACCCGTATTATGCACGGATTATGTTTACAATTATCTATATATGTGAATTGTGATTTTTAAATGTCTTCTTTTTTTCTTTTTCTTTTTTAAATGTCTACTTTTTTTCCTTTTTTATATTATATTAAAGTTTATTATTTTAATAATAACCATATGTGTTAGACTTTTTAAGGAATTAAATGTCTTTTTTTTATTATATTATATTAAATTTAATATTTTGATAATAATCATATGTGTTGGATTTTCAAGAAATTTTTTTTATGCTTGTTCTTAATGCATTAAAGTGTTATTATGAGGGATAATAATCATATGTGTTGGGACTTTTCAAGGAATTCATATGTGATAAATTTCAAAGAATTTTTTTTATGTTTGTTCTTAATGCATTAAAGTGTTATTATGAGGGTAAGACTCGGGAGTTGGGAGAAGTTAATAAATGTTAAGGTTTTTTTTTTTTTAAATCAAAAAATTAGAAAATTTAGATTGAAAAATTGGAGCTTCTATAAGACTTGGGGTTAAAAATCTCATTTTACTTAATATATAGTATAGATTATCAACCGATCCAACTATTTTTAACATATAATTTACCCGTCCAACTCAATTTGTTTACTTTCTTAAATTGCATGAATTGGTTTGGGAATGTGTGTGGATTAATTATTGGGTATTCCCAACTATTATATGACATTGTTTATGTGAGGTGAAATATAGTGACTCAACTTTAATAAATAGAGATAAAAAATAACTTTGTGATTTTGTAAGGATGGACAATTGTTTTACACTCCCGAAATCCTAGTTGGCATTGAAACAAATAAATAAATAAAAACCAATTTCATCAACACGGGTTGATATGTAGTAAAATAATTTTTAGCCAATCACACGCTGCAAATGTCACTTTTAAGTATAATCAAGATCACTTTCTATTTTAATATTCATTATAAACCTGAAATAATACGGATTCAATCATATTTTTTATTTTTTAAGATTCTTGTCATTTAAATTTATCTTAAAAGTTATCCTGCAGGTATGTTTCTAGCTAGGTTAGATGGATTATTCTCAAACGTGCATGTATGTTTCCCTTTATGACCTCTTTTATCCTTTGTATTAGAGCATGACCAACAAGGAAGATATTTCGAGTGTTTTGTCTAGTTTCATTACAAATTTCAATAAGATATGTAGGCTTATTTTGGGAAATGGATTAAAAGTTACTTTCTAGTTTTTAATCTATTTTTTTCTTAAAAAAAAAAAAAAAAAAGTCAAAAAATAACTTTTAATCATCTTCTCAAAACACCCCGTAAAGTGTAGAATTTTCTCAAGTTTAAGGTCGGTTTGGAAATTTGGCTATTTTAATTGACTTTTCAATTATTTGGCTATTTTAGCTTAACTAAAAAAATTACATTTGGAATGATAGTTGACTTGTTTTTTTACTTGATATCAAAGTTGTGAGAAAAAAAATAAAATGATTATGATTTCGATTAATATTTTGTTTTATTACCCATTTTAGTATATTTTGTCTTTATTGACTATTTTAACCCCCCCCCAAAAAAAAAAAAAGCCAAAAAAATTAGTTTCCAGAAACCGTGAAACCGTCTTATTTCAATTATTTGAATTATTTATTTTGTAAGATTTTTTGTGTACATAGTTATGAAAAAAATTAATTCAATAATTGTAATCTATTTATTATGAATAATCTATTTTAAAAAATATATTTATTGTCTATTTTTTTATACAAATGTGATAAAATAAAAAGTTATGATTATTAAATCGACCTTAAATTTTTTCTAACCTAACTTTTCTCTATAGATGATATTCACTGAGAACCCTACAAAATGAACAGTTTCGATTGTTGAAGCGAAACTCACAATAAGCCTCACAAACCTCTCAAGTTCTCTTAAGTTTATAGGAAAATGTTTCAGTGCTCGAAATTGGCACGGCTCGACAGCCCAAAACGACGTCGTTTTGGGCTGTATTTTTTTTTTTTCTTTTCTTCTTCTTATTCGTCATTTTGGACTGAAACCAGAGGGAGAGAGAGAGAGAGAGAGAGGAGGCAGCCCTCCGCCCGCCGTCCGTCCGTCGCAGCCCTTCGTCCGTCCGTCCGTCGCCCCTCGTCGGCTCTGCCCCGATCGCGTCGCCTCCGTCGCCTCCTCCTCCTCCTCCTCCCCTCCCCTCCCCTCCCCCCCTCCATTTTTTAGGCCCCCTCCAGTCCCCTCCTCCCTCCTCCCCTCCTCTCCTCTCCTCTCCTCTCCCCTCCTTCCTCCTCCCCCTCCATTTCTGCGTCTGAAAAAAAAAAAAAAAAAAAAAAAAAAAAAACGACATTCGGGCCATTCGAGCTACGTAGCTTTCGAGCTACGTAGCAAGACCAAAGTTTATATTTGAACTTGAGAGAAATCCAACTCGCAAAGGGAAAACATCATCAATAAGGCCTTTGGAGTAATGGTTGTGTAAAACCACTTTGTGGTGTGAGATTGCGAATTCAAATCATCTGGAGAGTAATTTATGGAGGAGGATTCCCTTTAATCCAAATTTTGGATGAGAGGGCGCTATTTGGGCTCATGGGGCCCACCACGGGCTCCATTTTGATGATCCGAACCTTTCATTTTGTCAAACACTTCATGTATTTCATCCACAAAAAAATAAAAAAATAAGTTGATCCAATAACAGTAACTTATTCAATTTTTCACTAAAAAAATAGACAATAATTGTGTTTTTAAAAATAAACTATACATCTTTTTAGTAACAAATGTAATAAATTGAACAAGTTACAATTATCAGATCGACCCAGTTTTTTGTGTAGATAAAATACATGAAATGCTCGATAAAATAAACGATTCAAATTATCTAAATAAAACCCGTGATAAATTTCATAAGCCTAAACAATATCCTCCAATCCAAAATCTAGACCAAAAAGATCCTCCTCCTTTGATATTTATCCTTTGTGTTATCTTCTCCACTACTAACAACTAACAATTAATCCCTACTAATTGTATATCAGCTCTTTATATTGGGAGAGTCTTGAAGGCTAAGCAAATCACTTTGATGAATATAGAGCTAGGACTGCAAATGAATATAACCATTCATGAATAGGTTTAAGTTTAGCTTGAAATATGCTTTGAAATCGATTTGTTAAATTTTTATTGAGTTTGAGTTCTTGAATTCGTTAAAATCTTAATAAACAATTCAAACATAAACTCGACTCATTAATTCGGCTCATTTAATATTTATTTAAATAATAGAATAAATATATTATTTATATATTAAATAATTTATAAATATGTATAAAACTAGGATAAATATGTTATTTACATATTTAAATAATGTGAACAATAGCTAAATTTATTTATATGTAAATAATAACTAACTATATATAATAGTGGTGGTAGATATTATTATTTCTTTTAATATGTTTATATATTGTATATATAATTGTATAATTAAAGTTTCAATTATAATTTTAATTTCATACGTAAGTATGAATTTATAATTTATTTGATTCATTAAGACTCGTGAACATACTCGAGTTTGAGTCAAACCTAAGCCAACTCGGCTTGAGCTCAATTGGTCAAATTTTTATTGATTTTAAGCTCGAGCTCGAATTCGAACTAGCTAAAATTTTAATAAACAAACCTAAACATATTAAAATCTAGCTCAGCTCGACTCGTTTACAACCCTACGTAGAGCGTTGTTAGAATACTTTTTTTACTGTATTTTTATTAATCAAAATGCGTACTAATATTGGAGTTCTCTTACATCTTCTTTTCTTTTCTTTTTTTAATTTAGTTTGAGGAAAAAAAGAAAAAAAATTACAGATCAACCTATTTGACTAAAAATATTTACAAAAACATGAAGCAACTCTTTCTGTGTAAAAAACATAGCAAAAGTTGCCCTAAAAAAGATTCTTATCTTTTGGTAAATATTTCTCTAACCTTCCACTGCTTGGTATTTTTTTTCCAAAGAAAAAAAAAAGAACAAAAAAATATAAGGTAAATTACAACTATATTTTTTGAGATTTGATTAAAATACATATTATCTCTTGTAATTTAGAAAATTACAAATACTGTAATTGCCCTCATATACAGTAATAAACTTATATAAATTGTTAATTGAAATAAAATTCTGACATAATTAAAAACTGTTAATTAATTTAATGATTTATTAACAAAATGAGCTATTTGTTATGAAATTGAAAACTTCAAGGGGTGAGATGTAATTTTCAAAACTATAGAAGCAATTCGTATTTTAATCAAATTTCAAGAAATACATTTATAATTTCCTCAGAAATATCTCAAAAAGAAAGAAATAAAAGAAACTTGGGCAAATTACCATTTGCACTCTTGTATTTTACAATCACGTTTCATTTGGTGGGCACAATGTTTTTCCCATTTTTCTAGTATTTGATATAATGAAAAATAAAAGTTAATCTAAATTTCTTTTCATGATCAACTAAGAAAGTGTTTGATAATATAATTCAGTACTTAAAATTAAATTGATTAAGTAATAATCAATTAAGTCTATTTGATAATCATAATTGATATCACTTAAAAATTTAAATGCCTCTTAAAATATAAGTTAAAATTTAAGAAATTTTAAGTCATATAAAACTTACTTAATTCTGACTGAATTTATAAATACTAAATATAAGTATCAATATATATTATTATAAACTCACCACTACCACCACCACCACCGCTATTACTATCGCTGCTACTATCACCACCACCACCACAACCACCACAATCATGCCACCGCCACTATTACCACCACCACCATCACTACCACCATGCCGCCGTTGTCGTCGCCACTGTCACTACCACTACCACCATGCCCACCGCTGCCACTGTCACTACCACTACCACCATGCCGCCGCTGTCGCCGCCACCACCACTACCACTCCACTGCCACTACTTTCACAATATAAAAATTAAAATATATAATTTGAAAATAATAAATTTTAAATTTAATTTTATACATATTAAATAACTTTTTTTTGATTAAGTACTTAAATTTTTATCAAATCGCTGTTTAACTTAAAAAATTTAGTATTCAGTTTTTAACACTTAATTTTTAGTATTTAGTTTTTAGTTTTTAGTTTTTAGCTTTATCAAATAACACATAAAAATAAGTCTATTTGAGCAAAAATATCTTTTCACTGTTAAATGGCAAAAAATGTTTCAACCTAAAGTTTAACTAAAGTCACCACACTACTAGGGGTGGGCACGGGTCGGTTGCGGCCACGGAACTTCTAATCTGTCATCCGTTCGTCAGATTGGCGGATTGAAGAAAATCAATTCGCATCCGTCCGCCAATCCGGCGGATGTGGATTGAGCGGATTGGCGGTTTGGCGGATGGATGCAAATCGGTTTGGCGGTTTAAAATTTTATAAATTTTCAACATAATTCAACTTATACATTTCCTCAAAAAAAAAAAAAAAAAAAAGAAAATATTATAGTCAATGACTTAAAAAAGTATTACAATCACTGTATGCCTTATCTAAAGAAAGAAAGTTTGAAACTTTATAATATCACGATCACTGCATGCCTCATCCACATATTACAATCATAGTATGATTCATCCACATAAAGTATTACAATCTGTGATTCTTAAAATATAATAATAATTCAAATCACAAAAACCATGAACAGAGCAGTAGTATAAATTGTATGTCTCTATATTGTTACATCTACATATGTTTTTGAAAACAAAAACTAACCAGCATATATCATATTTTCTATTTATTATTTTTAGAGCTAGATTTAAAAACCAAAAAATATAGATAAATAATATGTTTATTTTTTTCAATTCAAAAAATATATTCAAGTTGAAAACTTTTTTTCAACAGAATATTTAAACTCTTTTTCAATTGAAAACACAAACATAATATTTAAACAAATTGAAAATATAAAGTCTTATAAATTACTAGGGTGCTCGCGATTTGGCGATTTGGCGGTTTGGCGGTTCGGTTGCGGCCAAAGAAATCTAAAATCCGCCATCCGTCCGCCAAATTGACGGATTGGAGAAAATCAATCCGCAACCGTCCGCTCGTCATCACGCATCCGTCCAAAATGCGGCGGATCAGTTCGGTTCGATCGGTTTTGGCGGATCGGTATATCCGCTGCTCACCCCTACACACTACCACTATCATTATTACCTTTAGCATGACATCATCATTACCCCGGTCACCATCACTATCGTCACGCTACCATCTCCACCTCCACCTTCATCCCACCACCACTACTATCCAACAATTGTTTTCTCCACAAAACATTTTTTGATTAAAAAAAAAAATTCCATTAAAAAATATATTTTTTATCCAAACAAACGAAGCGTGAATCTTACTTTACCACTCAACTTATTAATTGTTTTGGTCAACCCTTACATTTTGAGTCAAGTTCCAATTGACTCTAGTCAAATAACATTATTTTAAAAACGAATAAAAAAACTAAAATAGAGAGACTAAAGTATGATTCCAGTACCACCAGGGTCGGTGGCCTGGTGGAGGATGCGGCACATTCCCTAACCGAGAGTCAAGGTCGATTCTTGGGAGGGGCGTTTGAAAACACTCCCTGTGAACACGCTCATACTCCCCTCGAATCCTGTCATTTGCTGCGGCATGTGGATGCCATCCATTGGTGCCCTGGTGGTGGGTCCCTCACTTGATGGGGGTTAATTCCTAGCTGGCAACCGGTTACCACGGGACTAGGGCCCAATGGGGGCATGATGACACCACAGAGCCCTTTTTTCTTGATAAAAAAAAAAAAAAAAAAAAAAAAGGTATGATTCCAGTAAAAATGCATAGCTATTTAAAGATTACAGTGTATTAAAGTGCGGCTCATGTAGATCAACTAAATTATTAAGTGATTCAAAGCTTAGGAGGTAACTAAGATAAATATCATGAAATAAAATTAGATGTAAAATATAAGTTTGTATAGTGTAATTTGCATAATAAGTTTTGTTTGGAAGATTTGCATGAAGAAAGATATGGGTATAGATGTGTTGTGTGCATGTTAAACGAAGTATAAGAATAGTAGAGCACCAAATAGCATGTGGAGGACAGCATGTGCCTCGGAACTCTCAAAGACCACACTACCTCCACCAAACCAGTTGGCCGCAAAAGAAACAGAGAGAGAAAGAAACAAATAGTCTGAGAATCTGAGAAGTCTGATCTGATGCTTTAAGTTTGGTTGGGTTGGGACAGCTTTTTTTTCCCGCTCTGATCCTTTTTATTTTATTTAAGTTTGGCTTAATTATATTAATAGTCTTTATAATTTAGACTTGTGTCACTTTGATCTCTGATTTTTTAATTGTGACACATTTGATCATGAATTTTGAATTTTGTTCCAAATAAGGACAATTAAAAATATTATTAAATTTTTCAAGGGTAAAATCGTTAATTTCATAAAATATAAACTAATTTGACAAAAATAAATGTCAAAAAAATATTTTTGATTTTTTAAAAATTATTTTTATCCACCAATGATAAAATTATGTAAAATTAATAAAAATTACATGATTAATTTTTTAAAATTAATTTTACATGATCATCATCTAAACACATAATCAAAATTAATTTGGTAAAAAAAATAAATAAATGTCTAAAAAATTTATCAATTTTACATAATTTTATTTTTAGTAGATAGAAATAATTTTTAAAAATTCAAAAATATTCGTTTGACATTTATTTTTGTCAAATTAGTTTATATTTTATCAAATTGACAATTTTACCTTTGAAAAATCTAACGATATCTTCAATTGTCCTTATTTGGAATAAAATTTAAAATTCAAGATTAAATGTGTCACAATTAAAAAATTAAAGATCAAAATGACTCAAACCCCAAACTATAAGACTATTTGTGTAATTTGCCCTTTAAGTTTTCGTCGTTTTTGGAATCTGTATTGCGTGTGGAAGGGGTTGTATTGTATGGTTGGCAGGGAGCTGTTTTAGTGAGGACCACAACATCTCCCATCAGTTTCACATAAATAATAATAATCACAATCAAAAACAAAATCCTCCTATTATAATGAAAATTTTCATTGCCAAGGAAGATGAGGGAGAATTTCATAATGAGATTAGTTATTTCGTTTAAGAACATGTTATTTTAATAATTTTTTAATTTTTTATAAAAAGATATATAAAAAGTAGAGAGAATAATATGACAATTTATAATAACTTTTTTACTAAAATCTATAATTGACAAACGAAATCAGAATATAAGTTTATCTTTAATATGTATAATGACAAATAAAAATATTATATATATTTTATTATATTTATATAATATTTTGATACCTTATTAAGGTGTCCTTAGGATATATATTCAAAAAATTTAAAAATATTATATATTCCTTATTATATTTATAAAATATTTTGTATCAAAACAAATGAAACTTAGACCATGTTTGATACATAAATTATTTTTTAGAATTGAATATAATGGGATAATGAATAAGATTATAGGAATGAGTTATATATTGGATTATTTATATTATATTATATTTGATTCAGATAAGAAAATTAGTGAAAAGTCTAATTTTAGGAGGATATAAAATATTAGATCCAAAGTAAAATCGTATTTAGTGATATGAACATGCTGGGAAATTTCGTTTGCGCAGGAAAAGTCACTAAAAAATTGGCCAGAAAAGTAGTTCACGCTGGTGATAGCAATTGGTGGTGGTGAGATAAATAAATGTGTAATATTCAACAAATAGGGTGTTGAATGAATGACATGTATCACATTTCATCAGATAGATAGTTTAGTGAATTTTAACGGATAGAAAAATAGGCTTGGTGAATTTTAATAGATAGACAACTTGGATAATTTCAAGAGATAGATTGGCTGATTTCAACATATAGTTATTATTTTAGCCAAAAGAAATTAGAGTTTGGGCCTAATGACTCAAAGATTCAAAAATGGACCTATGACTTGAGTACTAGGAGTGGGCATCGGCCCGTTGGCCGACCTAGCCCTAATTTTATAGAGTTTAGAAATGTTGTTTTAGCCCATAGAGCTGGATAGAGAAAATATTTTCAACCGAATATATTAACGGGCTGGGTTTGAGATTTATACTTTCAACCCATCCGGCCGAATTAAATTAATTAATTATAATATATTAAAATATATATTTTTTGTTGGGATTTAAACTCTATCTTTCTTGCTTTTATTAAAACTCACATTTGTGGTGATGATATATATTATTGTTGTTGATGATATAATTTTTTAAAAAAACTTTTTATATATGACTTTTAAAATTATATAAGTTATATTGATATAACATAATAATTAAAAATATGTCACTATTTTTTGTTTTATAATAAATATGATAAAATTATACAACTAAAATTAATATATAATTTTTTTTCTTCATATATGATCTATAATAAAGGCCACAGCATTAGACACAGAATCTTTTAATTTATAATGATATTAGTATAATGTGTGATTGAGAATTTAATTATGGAATATTTTAAAAAAAAACTTAACATATAACATGATGAGTACTCTAAAATTTATAATTATTTTTTTGTTACGAAAGGGGGTGGTTTTGCTCGTCCCGATTTCGTTTTCACCGTCCACGTTCCGATTATATTAAATTAATAATTTTTATAATTATGCGTGGTTAAAGTTTTTTAAAAATTCTTTTCAGAAAATTTTACGTTCTTATTTTCCGTATTTTTTTGTTTTTACTGATTTTTTAAATATTTTAAGTAATTTTTTTTTTACTTTTTAGACATACCTAACATAAATATACCTAAAAAGTAAAAAAATTGTGAAATAAATCGTTTAAAAATTCACTAAATACCAAAAATATATATAAAAAAAAAAAAACGAGATTCAGTACAGTTTTTGTAGTATTTACATCTAAATAAGGTGTATCTAAAAAAGTAAAAAAAATGTTTAAAAATTTAAAAATATTCACTAAAAACAAAAAAACAAGAAAACCGAAAAACTCAATTTTCAAAAAACTTAATCCAAAAAACTCAAACCAAACACGCTATCAGTTTTACATTTCAGATTTCTATTTTCTTTTGCTGCGAGCTCTATTGGTGTTATTTTATCTGGAAGTCAAGTTTTGCCAAAAAAATTAAATTAAAACCTAGTTTGGGTTTTTTTTTTTTATTTATTTATAGATTTTTTAATTTTTTATATGAGATTAAAAAATTTAAAATGTGTTTAAAAATAACTTTTTTTAGTTATATAAAAAAACGTGAATAACTTCTGTGTGTTTGACTTATTGTTTTAGTGATTTTTTTTTTAATTTTTTGACATTTTTAATGATTTTTTGATTTTTCTTTTATAAAAAAATATATATAACTCTTGTCAAACAAGGCCCGAGAAACTTATAAACTTAAATTGCTACATGTTAAAATATTTGTATACAGACTATTTGCAATTGCTATTTATCATTGTTACGTGAGAATCATTATCCCAACACTTCCTACTATCGCTTGTTCTGCCTCATTGTCATTCCTAACACCAATAGCCCCTTATAAAGTTCAAATTTACTCTTGAGATAAGTTTTTCTTTTTCATTTATTTCTATTCTCTTTAGTTTTGCATAAAGTATCACATGACAAAAAAACGGCCTTAGATGATTTTTTTTTTTCCTATCTTTTTTCTTTAACTTTCGTTAAGCGTTTTATATTTGGATGGTTAGAATTAGGAGTGTTTAAAATACCCAGAGAACTGAAGAACTGAACCAAACCTATCTCTTTAGGTTGGTTTGGTATGGTTTTTTAGTGCATTGGTTTGGTTCTGAGTTTTTAACTTATCAAACCAATAGAATTGGGTTGGTTCTTGGTTTAAACTTTGTCTAAACCGAGCCAACTCGAGAACTGAATCTATATATTTATATATAATTTTTTTTTTAATATTGACATATCTTTATATTATCATGATCTTGTATGTTACTTCAAATTCCTATTTTCACCAAGTTTGTGCAATTGAACAATTTTGAATTATTGGTCTAAGAGTAATAGACTGTTTCAAGTTAAATGATTTAGCCTACTGACAAGGTAAATGATTTAATGTGAAAAATAAAAGAACTCATATATGTGCATTATGAAATGCTAGACTCTGCTTCAAGTTATTCTTTAAATATGATGTGTCAAAGCTCAAAAGAAATGGAAGTTGATAAACCCACTGATAGTAGTTGTGGTGAACATGTAAAGTCGCTTCAATCTGAATTTTTGAAGCACTTGGAAGAAGAAGAAAATGTTTATGCAAAATCAGAGGTAGACAAATCAGAAGATAATGTTAATTCAATTATTTTTAAAATAATCAACCCGAGCTACATTGGATTGGTTTGGGTTGGTTCTAGTATATGATTGGTTTGGTTCTGGATCTAAAAACTTGGAACCAATCATGATTGAGTTGGTTTTAAAATTAGTACCAAACCGAACCAAACTAACCCACAAACACCCCTAACTAGAAGAGAGGTGAAATGAGAATTTCATTTCAAAAAAAAAAAATTTATTCCATTTTTTTGGTACATCCAAGAATAAAAATGTTATTTTTAATTCACTTTGTAAAACAAAATGATATTACACACTAAGTGAAAATTCTATTCCTACATTGTCATAAAAATTTCAGATTTTTGGGGGAATTTGTTTATCAAAAATTTATAATAAAATCAAATACTTGAATTACATTGACACAAAAATATTACTACTAGTACTGAGATTCATAATAATATTTTTATTCTTTTCTCTTCATTCCGATCATCCAAATGAGGAGAAATCATTTCAACATGCCATAAGCAAGAGATTCAGAACTGCATTAATTCCACAAGGCCACACCTTCTTCATTGGGGAGCGCAGGCTGGGCCAGAAGACAGTAAGCCCATTAAAGATGAAATTCATTATGTGTTGGGTCAGAGTTCTTGCATAATATGTAGCAAAACTTGATAAATTTATGCTTCAGGTCAGGTCACCTTGCTCAGCCAATCTCAGGATACAAGAGGCAGCAATTTTATTTTATCTTGAAATTTATTTATTTTAGTTCCATAACTTATTTATATATTTTGATAGATTAGTACTATTTTAACTTTTTGGTTTGGATTCCAATTTTAAAGGAGATTTTTTTTTTTTTTTTTTCCCAACTTTGTCGTTCTAATTTTTTCAAAAAATAAGGATAATAAACTTTTCAATACTAGTCTAGGTCCTCTAAAAATGTGTAAGACGAAAATACCCTAGAATAGGGCTTTTCACTTTTTGGATAAATTTTAAAATTTAATAATTTTAAATTTATATTTTTATAATTCTCTCATTAAGATTTCTCAAATAAGATCAATAAACAACATAAAGTCTTTTTTTGAAAATCAGTGAAATTTTACTAGTTTTACACATGAAATCATTGGCCAAACTCAGAGAAATTTTTATTAAAAATTGAAAATTTGGGAATCAATTATAAAAATTAAAGTCTCTAATTTCAAATTTATATCTAAAAAATTGAGTGTTTTAAAATGATGCATTTTAATGAAATTTCACCTACTATCACAAAGGTGAAATATAGAGAAAACCGAGAAAAATGGAACAGAGAAAGAGAAGAATGAGAGGGAGAAAAAGGAGAGACGAGACATGTACAAATGAAGGGAGATTGTACAATGACGATAAGATGAGACCATTGTCACAAACGAGCTTCACAGAATGATGGTTAGGCTTATTTTGGAAAGATAATAAAAAGGGATTTTTTTGACTTTTAATCAAGTTTTTAGTTTTTTTAGATAAATGATTTGAAAAGTTGATAAAAATTATTTTTGACTTTTTTAATTAATATTTGTTTATGATGTAAAATCACAATAAAATGATCAAACTATCCCTATTTATTTAAAATATTTACAATTTCACCCATGTAACACATTTTAACCCATAAGGGATATAATTGTAATTTTATCATTGGTTAAAAACCAACTTCCCAAATAAAAAAAAAGAGACAAAAAAACCAATTTTTATCTTTTCCTACAAACTTAAAAAAGTGACCAAAAACACCCCTAAAGGGCAGTAGTGTTGGTAAATAATAATGATGACAGTAACCAACGATGGTTGTAATCAATGATGATAGCAAACAGTGGTGATAACAATAGCCTATTTTGAAAAGATAGTAAAAAGTAATTTTTTTACTTTTAATTAAATTTTTAATTTTTTTAAATAAATGATTTGAGAAGTTGGTAAAAAGTTATTTTTAACTTTTTTTATTAATATTTGTTTATGATGTCAAATCATAATAAAATAATCAAACTACCTCCATTAATTTAAAATATTTACAACTTCACTCATGTAACACATTTTGACTCGTGAGGGGTAAAATTATAATTTTACTAGTAGCTAAAAACCAACTTCTCAAATGAAAAAAAATACAAAAAAACTAAGGGGTTGTTTGGGGTGTCCTAAGAGCATCTCCAACGGTGAACTTCTTTTTTCACCAAATTTGAGTAAAAAATCACTCATTTTCTCAATTTGATATCACTGTCTCCAACGGTGCATCAAATTCATCAAATTCCCGTGGGGCAACCGGTTGGTCGACCGGTATGTGAAAAAAAAAATTTTTTTTTTAAGCCTTTTGAACTGTTTGAACCTACCTTTGTGAACTGGGGACGGGGCGACCGGTTGGGCGACCGGCCGGTCGATCGGTTCAGAAAATTTTTTTTTTTTTTTGAGCTCCCTCCTTTTCCTGTTCCCATTTCTTTTCCTATTTATTTTTCCCTCCATTACTCCTTTTCTGTTCCCATTTCTTTTCCTATTTCATTTTCCCTCCATTACATATATGTCTGGCATATATGGATTATGCTCTCCTATAAACTCATTATCTAGTAATGGCAGACAACTCCACACAACTACTGATATGATCATAGCTTAAACAAAGAGAGCATAATGAATACGTTCAAATCTATGATATTGACTTCATTTTCATCCTCCTCTTCTTCTTCCTCTTCCTCTGATGATGAGTCTGATGATGAATATATCGTCACACTTTTAGGAACTTATGAGCAGAATAATAGTAGTATGCTTCAGATTCTGTTGTCAAGTGATACCTCAAAGAAAATAGGTGGTTCTATTGTAGGCCATAGGTATATACGCAAAAATAGAAGGCAGGGTCATGATAGATTGTTTGCAGATTATTTTGCTGTAAATCCAGTGTATTCACCTACAATATTTCGGAGACGTTTTCGAATGCGTCGTCCTTTGTATCTGTAAATTTTGAATGCAATCCAAGCACACAATTCATACTTTGTTCAAAAACAAGATGCAGCTTATGTAGTTGGAATATCTCCCTTACAAAAAATGACTTCAGCGATGAGAATATTGTCATATGGTGTCGCAGCAGATGCAGTTGATGATTACATACGTATCGGGGAAAGCACTGCAATTCAAAGTTTGCAATAATTTTGTAATTCAGTGATTGAAATCTTTGGAGTAGAATATCTGAGATCTCCGACACCAACTGACATTGCTAGATTACTTGCTATTGGGGAGGTTCGGGAGTTTCCTGGTATGTTGGGAAGTTTAGATTGTATGCATTGGGAGTGAAAAAATTGTCCAAATGCATGGCAAGGTCAATATGTAGGCCATCTAAAAAAGCCAACCATTATTCTTGAAGCAGTAGCATCTTATGACTTATGGATTTGGCATGCATTTTTTGGAATGCCTGGCTCACACAATGACTTAAATGTCTTGGACCGATCGCCTTTGTTTTCTGACATTGCGCAAGGTAAAGTTCCCCCTGTCCATTACACTATTAATGGACATAGTTACGATATGGGTTATTACCTTGCTGATGGTATATACCCCCAATGGGCAACCCTGGTTCAAACAATTTCTTCTCCCCAAGGAGCAAAGAGACAATATTTTGCAATGATGCAAGAGTCTGCCAGGAAAGATGTAGAGCGGGCATTCGGAGTCCTTCAATCTCGATTCGCAATTATAGGTGGTGCTGTACGTTTTTGGGATCCGAAAATGCTTGCCAACATAAAGAAGACTTGCATTATATTACATAATATGATTGTCGAAGATGAGAGGGAGAAGCACCTTGATTTCGATTATGAAATTTCATCAACCAACACACCAGTGCAACTTTCCTCTACTCCTACCAATGACTTCCAATCATTTTTGTCTCGTCATTTAGGTATTAGAGATAAGGATGCATATCATCCCTCCGTAATGATTTAGTAGAACATATGTGGCATCTTCGTGGTGAACACTAAATTCTCCACATCAATACATGTAATTTTGTTTATAGTTTTGGAATGGAAGGTTGTCTTGTTTGTAATCTTCATTATGATACCCTATATTAACTAAGTAATTCAGAAGTTATGTGATGATGTGCTGTTGTAATGATCCAATCTTTAACATTCACAATTATTCTGTGTTCAATTAATGACAATTACAAATGATAATAATCATGTCTCACTTAGTTAAATAAATTTAATAATCATGTCTTAATGAATGTGTTCAATTCAGTGTTGATGTGCCACAAATGGTAAATGTCTATTGCAATGCATTTAAAATTAAAAATGTTAATAATAACCAATCTAAAGCCATGTAATAGTAACCAAGCCATGTAATATTAACCGATCCATGTTTGATCAGCTACCAAACTCAAGAAAAGCAATTCCCGTCCAGGCTAAGAATGTTTGGGAGCAGGAAAGATAGAAGATGTTCTACATTCTGCGGTTGATAATCTTGACCTATTACACCTAGGAAGAAAACAGTACATATTTTAGGTGCAATTGAGGAGCTCAAGACCTCTAAAGCAGGTAGAGGGAAATGAGAATATTTTAGACTAACATGAGGAGGATTACTTCTTTCTTTCCTTTTTTTTTGAAGAGACTAATATGTAGAGTATGAATTTTATCTATATCAATGGAACCACTGACAGGTTGAATAACCATTCATGCATCAATGACCAGTTGCAAAAAAGGACAGAAGGGCACAAAATAGGCAATAAAAGCACAAAATACTTTAGCTTTTGTCATATAGGCCCCAAGAAGTAAATACATAAATAACACCAATAGCACTTAGGTTGCATTCAGATTAACATATTTGAAATGAAGGGATTTAGGATAAAGTTGAAGAGGATGGAGCAATTAAGTTGTATTGAGAGATTTGAGGGAAATGCTAAAAGCGAGTGTAGACACCCTATTTTGACCGATCCTAAGACTTGGGCGCTTTCTTTTGATTATCGATGATGACAATTAGAATGTGTTTCTCACAAAATTCTCAGTAAGAAAGATGGAATTTAAGTTTTAATCCCAACCTTCACCCATTTTTTGGCCAAACTATTTTAGACCTTAAAACCCTCTTTTCAAAATATGTTTTTTTTAAATGTTTCTACAATGTCCCGAAGCTCCTATTTCGATTAAAATGTTGCACTTTTTAGTAAACCGAGTAAGGACAAAGTGGAAATAAATGGAAGGGAGGTGAACTTTTTTGAAAAATATTTAAAAACATCTTCTTTATAGGTTTGGAGTTGAAGGAAATAGGAAGGGATGAAAGAAAACTGGCTTAGGAAAAGGATGAGTATCAAATCATTAAGAAGGAAATGAGTAGCCTTCACTAAATTAGGCATTTTTCTTTGTACACTTGGAATTTAAATGTGAGGCCACTACCATTGGAAAGTAGACTTCTGGGGCTTCAATTTAGACCCAAGAACCACCTGAGACCAAGTCCAAATAAGGGAGATATGCCCATTTGAAGTTGGGCTTAAGAGCAGATTTTGTTGACCCAGCCCGAGACAGCCTTTACTAAATTAGGCATATCTCTTTGTACACTTGGAATTTAAATGTGAGGCCATTACCATTGGAAAGTAGACTTCTGGGACTTCAATTTGGACCCAAGAACCGCCTAAAACCAAGTCCATATAGGGGAGATATGCCCATTTGAAGTTGGGCTTAAGAGCAGATTTTGTTGACCCAGCCCGAGACAGCCTTTACTAAATTAGGCATATCTCTTTGTACACTTGAAATTTAAATGTGAGGCCACCACCATTGGAAAGTAGACTTCTAGGGCTTCAATTTGGACCTAAGAACCGCCTAAAACCAAGTCCATATGGGGGAGATATGCCCATTTGAAGTTGGACTTAAAAGCAGATTTTGTTGACTCGGCCCAAAACAACAATAGCACATTTTTTCTTGGTTTTGGTTCGGTTGGGACAACCCATTTACCTATTTTCTGAGCCATTCAAGTGCATCCACTCATCCTCCATTATACCTAATCATCCCCCATTATCAAAAAGAGGTTTTGTTTGCATTCATAAAAGAGTATCCCATGCAACCACCTTGAAAATTTGCCCTCCTATCATACTCTTGTCTCCCACCTTGTCTCCCACCTTCTCTTTGACCTTTACTCTCCCTCATTGCCTATATAGAATGATCATATTGTAAGAGAGAAAAAAATACCACGAAATTGAAGAGAAAGGAGTGAGAAAAGAGTGAAAAAAGAGAGAAAAATTGAGTTTTTGAGCCAAAAATATTCCTATCTTCCATATACATCCCATACCTTCCATAGCTACTGAAATTCCTCATTTCCATACACCAAAACCACTTCAAAAATTATGATATAGCCAAAGATCAATTGCCTTGATCATAAGGAAGAGTGTTTAGTGATTGAAAGTGTGAAAAACTAGAGAGTTAGCCACTTTCCACACCATAAACTCCATAAACTCCGTAATTTCGAATTGAGGATTTGAGAACACACTTCCTACACTTGAGGGTGATCAAGAGGGAGTTTGGGAATCAAGAAGTTCAATCTTTCTTTGAAAGGTGAATTTTTAGTCTTTCATTTTCTTATATTTTATATCTCATTTATTTTCTTACTTCTTATTTCATAGTGTGTTGTTATAATCCTAGTAGTTTGTTTAGCCCATAATTATTTTTTATTTATTTATTTATTTTTATTCGCATGTTTTAATTTCATATTAGTTTTATTGTAATCTTGCATGTTCTACCTTATAATTATTTTTTTCTTGTATTAGTCTCAAATTAGTTTTGTTGTAATATTGCATGTTCTACCTCATATTTATTCTTTTTCTTGTATTAGTCTCATATTAGTTTTGTTGTAATCTTGCATGTTCTATCTTATATTTGTTTTATTGTTTTAGATTTATGTTGTAAGTTTGCACTTTTTATTTTATTTTATATTTGTTTTCGTGTTTTTAATCTAACCGGTAGTGGTTAGTTGAGCCACCTACATATTTTTTGTTTGTGCCTTTTCTTGGTTTCGCAACAAGACAGGTTTTGCTTGGCCTAGTTGGCCGGCCGGCCTATTTGGCCGGTCGGTTAGCTTCTTCCAGACAAGATGACGTAATCTCCTAATGTTGACCAATTTTCGGTGGCGGTTCCAAAGAACATGAAGTTTTTATTTTTATTTATTTTTTTAATTTTGAGTGTATTGTGAGGTTTTTATTTTGTTGTAATATTCTCCTTATCCCTCTCTAATTTGGTTTGTAATTATTCTTTAAAATGTTGTAATAATTCCCCGCCCCGCTTCTTTCTATCTCGTTCTTTTACTTGCTTTCTTTATTTGTACATAAACATCATATTTATTTTTCATCATATTCATGCTTTGCATCCATGTTTCATGCATCTTGAGTCGGCTAAGTTTGCATTTGTGGATTTAATCAATTCATATGTGATTATGTGCGCTACCTCATGTTCTTGAGATGATTCACATGTCATATCTTAGAAGCCGAATTTTTAGTTGCATCTCATGAGTGAATTGCATTAGGACATTGTATATAGAATCATGCATATTTTCTAACTTTGTTTTGTAGCTGTTCGCGGGACGTCGGTAAATATGTAAGTTTTTATGCTTTAGCATCCCGTTTGTGCGTGTTTTTCTTACTATGTGTTAGTAGTCTACCATGAGGATACTTGCTTACTTGATATAACTGTATGAATGCCTGTGGATGAAGGCTTGTTGTTTGAATTGAAATAATTCAATAAATGTACGTTTTAAGCCTACTTTGTAGTGGCAAATTCACAAACTTTAAGCCCACTTTGTTAAGTGGCAAATTCAAATCCTTTTCAAAAAACAAACATGAAGTTGAATTGTTCCAATTTGAGTAAACTAGTCTATACTTGTATGCTTCACATAGTAAATTTTAGGATTTACTAAATAATCAGAACATGAACATATAAAGAAAATAAAATTCATATCATGGTTTAGTAGAGGCCGATCTTTTGATCGGGTGAGCGGGGGTGCTCATTATTGACCTTCCCCTCTCATACCTAAGGTTCCGAGCCAAGCATCCTTGGTTACGACGAACAGTGGCCATGGCACTGAGTCATGGGTTTCCTAATTTCCCAAAATATTAGGTGGCGACTCTAAGATCTGATGACGCAGTCCATTTTTGACAAAATTATAATAAAATGGATTTTCAATAAAAGTTGCCAAATCTGGACTCTCATCTACGTTTCACATTGCACTCGTGAGACTAGATCAAAGAGATCTCGGGGGTCCGAACTGTTTAACGCGCGCGGGTACCCCCCGGGCATGTTACAGCGAGGCATGAGAGATGCATCCTAACTAAAATACACGTGCACTTCAAATCCTTAGTAAGATGGATTTCTTTTTCTTTTTTCTTCTTGTAATCTAATTATTTCAAAAGTATGATTTAGGCTTTTAAACTCAAGGTATATAGCTTCAAAATCCACTTATAGCTTGTTCGAATATATGCTTATGTAGCAAACCTTTAAAATTAACTACAATCCACACATTTAAATTCACTAATCCAAATGCAACATTGACTTCTAGTACCAAACATATGATGTTTCCTTCCTATATGTTCACATCAAGCAATGGTGCATTTAACTACCTACCTAACAGTGCTGTCAATTTACATTTCACCTTTCTGCACACCAAAAATGCCACATAAAGCATGTTTCAAAAAACAAAAGGTTAAGAACAAGACAACAAAAGCTCCGTATACTGAGTTTGCAAGCTCAATGCACAACTATAAATAGGTTTACACATGCATAAACAGTAGACATGTCTAAGTCTTGTATGACTCATATTATGTAATTTATATGAGTAACTTTTGAAGTGCAAATGTGACCCCCCAAAATTTTGGGACATCATAATAAGGTTTGAAACTTAAAATCAATTTTCTTAATTAAGAATCCTCATCAATGTTGCCACCAAATTTACCATCATCCATTAATTACAACACCAAAACTAAAAGTTCTTCAATTACAACTCCAGTAGAGAAAAACTAGAAAACCCAGAAAGATGGTTCATGGAACTTTGGCACGCTTCAAGCTAATCAGGGCTGAATGTTGCCTTTCAACACCTCGGTGTTTCCTTCGGTTTCTTCGGTACCTGGCATGAAACGCCAGGGCAACGAGGATGCCAATGAGCGACGAGCTCAATAAGATACTACAACCCGAAATACCCACCCCGATAATAATACCCACAATGAATAATGTGTAGTAACAGAATGACATGTAGCATTTAATAAGCATAATAGGAATGCCATCAGTTGAAATAATAACAAAAAAAAATAAATAAATAGAATGACAAACAGAGGCAGTATTTCATCATAAGAAAAATGCCCACTCATTAGAATCCGAGCATAAAACCTGGCATAAAACGCCAGGGCAACAAAAATATATGCCATGAGTTTTGCAACACAGTAAGAAAACATAACCAACCTACCATTCTTTTTAAGAGAAAAATAATGAGCTTCTAAACATGAGATAACAATATAATTGTAAACATAAATTACAATAGTTAGATTTTAATAAATTAGGTGACACTCGAAATCTCACCAAAGAGATTTAGCTTACCAACCACTAAGCATGGCAACGGTTAATTTGAAACCCTCCCTTGGTCAAATATTTAAATGTTACCTACAGTAACTACCAATGATGCCCACGCACCAGGGTTACATACCCGAGTCGTGACATCACGGTCTGCCCCAAGGAAACGGTCTGCCAGGGGTACGTAACCTCCCTGTGTGCCACCTGCACGTCCACCCTTATTCCAAAACCGAATACCGAAAAGGGTTCAAATAAGTCCCGTGCCATCTTAGAGTTTCGCAACACAATTTACGTGAGAATTCTCAAAACCAGGGCTCACCCTGAACAACCGGTATTGACCGTCAACCCTTAATTTCATACACTCTTTAAAACCAAGACTCACCCTGAACAACTGGTATTAACCGTCAATTGTTAACTTTGTGTAAGCCGCTAACCATTTCAGTTAATTTTGATATTAATCACAAATAAATTTCAAATTTTTAATTACAAATAATGTTATACCAACTCATTAAAATCCGAACATAAAATATTACACATGTCACACAATAATAAACAATTGTACAAAATTTAAATAAACAATTTATTTAAACCATGGTATGAAATAATAATTTAGATACCCAAAGAATAGAAATAATTTATAATTACACACATGCATGGACTTTTAATCTACAAGATTAGACTAGCACAATATTAAATAAACTACAATACACCCATATATGGATTACTAATTTACAATATTTGATGAATTAGACCAACACAATAACTGATTTTTACCCAAATAAATAATTGAAGTGATGATCTTAAATCTGTCCAGAAATTTTCAGAATGTATGTCTTGCAAATACAATTATAAATAAATTACTTATACAACTCTAAAATTCATATAAATCTACAGAATACTCAATAAACATGTTATTGTCATTTTTCAGAAAGCATTTTCCAAAAATAAGTTATAAATAATTCTTAAAAATTCCAAGAGTGTTTATGACACAGATTTATCACATTTTCTTAAATTAATTCCATACTTAAATTTATAAATCAATTCCATGATCTAAAAATTTATTATGAAACTAGACTTCTCAAATTTCATTTTTTGCTTAGAAATTATCAGATTTGGTTTAATATAAAATTTTTAATGATTTTTCAAACACATAATAAAATCTGTCTATGGCTCCAGATTTGGTTAAAAATCTGTATAAATTCGTACAAAACTCAATAATTGTTGAAAAATTTTGTGGATGAACTAGACATCATTATCAACAAATTTGTAGAAGAAATCATCTTCAAATTTTGAGTATAAAATTGTCTAAAAATTCGTACAACTTCCTGGCAGATTTAAGGGACCAAAAACATCTTCAATAATCTTTACTTGTTCTTCTTATACCCAACATGAAATTAATTCTTCAAATCTCCTAAAATTCCATTGATGCATGTAAAGATGAATCCCAAATTCATGAGGAAAACACAAATCAAGCTTAAAATATTTAATTTCTAGTTTATTTTCCATGATCATCCACATGCATGCAAGGATGTGTTTTAATTTGTGAAGAATAAAAATAAATCAAACTCTTACTATTTAATTTCCAAATATATATCCATGATCTTAAAGCGTAACTCAAGATTTCTTGGTCTTCTTGTTAATTCCTTTTAATTACATGAATTTGAGTCCAAGTTTAACAAATTTAAGAAATCATCACTCATAATCTATAACCTAACTTGATTTACATGCAAAAATCTAATTTCTATTCATTTATATAATTGATCTACAAATCTTCATTTAATCCTCTCAAAATTCATCTTGAATTAATTTATATCTAGATTATTTAAACAATAAGAAGAAGAGGGTGAGATTTCTTACCTTAAAATGATTTTTCCACAATTTTTAGTTTGAATTTGGTAACCCATAAAACCCTCTTCCTTTCTTCTTCTTCCTTCTTCTTGAAAATTCTCTCTCTCTCTCTCTCTCTCCCGTGCATTTCTTCCCAGCAGAACACCCAAAAATGGGTCTTGATTCAACTCTTTTACCACTTACATACATGCACCCATCTCTTGTTTACACATCACGCACACGTGCACCTTGATTTAAGCCTCCAACACACACCCATACACACACAAATCTGGTTTCTCAGTACACCCACCAGACTTCTTTGCACACCCACACCCACATACATTCTTAATCCTAGATTCAATTTATGTTTAGGATTTATTTAATTAAGCAACACTTAGTCTTAATAAATTTCAATTAGCACCTCATTAAATTAATTATGACTAGTCACAAATCCCACATAATTTAATCAGTCTAATTTGACTTCCATTAGAGCCCAATTAATTATAATTCAATTTATCAATCTCAATCAGATTTTTAATCAGACTCCCAAAAGGCTCCAAGTAATAAATCGAACTTATTGCCATCATCAATTTTGATTTCCCAAATCATTTAGGCCTTCAATTTCTGATCGGACTCCAAATTTCCGTCAATTAATTTATATATTCAAATTGGGCACATCCTAATTAAATTAAATTTATAATAACCAAAATTCCCAATCCTCATGACTTAATCAACTCCAATTAGGATCTAATTAATTGAATCTCAATTCTACTAAACTAAAACGAATATTTAATTAAACTCCCAAATGGGTCCATAATTAGGATTAAATTGATTCGACTTCTCAGCGTCTCTTACTTAAGCCATTTGGACCCTTAATTTCTAATTCCAAAATAAATCTTAATAATTTATAAATATCAAATATTAAACACCCACAAGATTATTATTGTTATTATTTATTTATTTTCTTCTAAGAATAATAAAATGTGGGTTTTCACAGCAAAAATACACAACAGTCACGACAAAGTCATGAAAGGTCATAAAAGGTGAATAATCCTAATTTGTAGTCAAATCCAAATAACAAAACTACTGTGGTTTTATAGTTAGAAACCAAATGAACAATATGTTTCCTCTTGGCTGTTCTAACAGGATTTATTCATATCCACCAAGACAAGTCTTGGCTGTTCTAGCAAGATTTATCATATCTACCAGTGGCAAGTCAACCTAGCTTACATGACATTGGCAACTTCTTTTATCAACTTTAGGTGCAACAAATCTTAGAAAGCTAGAACCCACCCAAAGATGCATATAAGCATTCTATGAATACAAAATTGAAAAGATAAACCTAATTCTTGAAAACACACATTATCTTCTAACAAACACCAGAACAGAGGAACACAATCATTTGGCCATAACTGATGCCAATTGCACATAAAGAACTTAATTAGATAACTTGCCATGGTCAAATATCTTTATACAAAATTTTACCATTGAAGTATGTCAGAAGTAGACAGGAAACTGCAATAATCATGACGGGATCTATCCATCTAGTGGTTAAAGGCTTCACCAAGAAAAAAGACAACCAACTCACAAAATCATATAGAATAGCAAAAAGTTTCAAGTATCTCAAGGTTGCATGCCCTAAGAAGTAATATTAACCAATCCATGTAATATTAACCAAGCCATGTAACATTAACCGCCTGGATTCCAAGCCATGTAATATTAACCAATCTAAACCTGTTCATTATCTTAATGTTTGGAATGTAAAAAAAAGAAGTTAGTTCTTTAGTTGTACCTGTAACAATATCTCATTGACCCCTTCCCTGTTTGATAGAAGTTTGAATGTTGTTATCTTTGCTCCTCTCTTTTTAGTTAATGTAATTGATGCATACACTTGAAGTTTTATAATTCTGCGGAATTAACTGTGATTTGATTAACCTTTGTAGATTTTGAGATTTATAGTTGAAGCAATATGTGTGATTAACATATTATGCAAAAGTTTTTGTATACTGTGATTTTAATTTTAATTGATAACTAAAAAATAAAGAATATGGATGTTCTTACCAAATATGAAATTTAAAGAGTGTGTTAATAAATATGTGTTATGACAAATGATAGATGTGTTCAAATATGTGTTAAATATATATAACAAAGACTGCATTGTGTTAAATTAAAAATGTGTTAATTTTATAAATGTCTTCCACATATAATGTCTGCAATTACTTGTCCTCACTTGAAATGCATTCAACATATTACATATGTCTTCAATTATTTGTGCACATAACGTATGCCTTCAATTATTTGTCTTCTATTATAATGTCTTCAATTATTTGTGCACACACTAAACCCTAATGTCTTCAATTATTTGTGCAGACACTGCATGTTTGAACCACCTACCATTCATTTTACATAGCACCTACCATTCATTGAATTCATTCCACCTACCATGCCTCATTTTACACACTGCATACAGTTGTTGAGTATTAATTTCCTTACCACCTGCCTCAATAAATCACCCTCTATATGAGCTCAAGATTGTATACAAACCTGCCATCAAAAAATTCACTCTATTCACTGAGTACCTCTGCCCATAGATTGCCTCTCTGTATTTGTTCACTGTATTCCCTCCACCACCATCTTCAAATTCGGCTTAACCAAATTCTAATCCCAAACTCTGCATATTCACTCTAGGGTCAGTTTGAATCCACAGAATCAGCAAGGGAAACCATCTGAATCAATAAAGGCAACATCACCAGGAACATTAACAACAAGGCAGCATCCAATACAGAGTAGGTTGCATGAATGGCACCGGTCAACCGGCCATTTGTTTTTTTTTTTTTTTTTTATTCCTTTCAGTCTCCATGCTGTTTTTGTTGAACTGTATGCTTTCTTTGTTCAAACTATATTCATGTTCAATATTTCAAAAATTAACCTTTTGAATAGCATGAAATTAATGTTTTAATCAACCTATATTCATGTTCAATATTTCAAAAATTAACATGTTCAATATTTTAAAAATTAACTTCTGGCATATTCATTCAAATAGTTTCAGTAAGCAGTTCTGTATATTGAACATGTAATCTGAAAATGATATTGTAATTAGTATGCACTTAAGTATAAAAATAACTTCAACTAAGAACACTATAATATGCAATTACTTGTCATATGAAAGCACTATAATATAAAAATGAATGTGCCATTCTAAGCACTAAAAACACTGTAATATTGAACATGTCATATGAAAGTGCATTCATTTGTAATATTGAACATGTAAGTACACTTGTGTATGTTGAACATGTAATATGCACTAAGTACACTTCTGTAACATCAAGCACTAAAAACACTGTAATATGCACTAAATACACTTCTGTATATTGAACATGTAATTTGAATTATAAGTACATTCATTTGTAATATTAAAACACCAGAACAATACTAAGCCAACTATAATTCAGCTCTCATATGTAACACATATTCATTCAAATTTAACAGATATTGACAGCATGCCTAGAACTAAAAGAGAGAGACCACAAGTTGGTGAAAGTTCCAACCCTCCACGACGCGAAGAACAGCAGCCTCAAAATCAGCCATATCCTACTGATGATTTTCTCAGTGAAAGTCATGAACTAGCCTTTCCAAACTTCTCCAGCCGACCTGTTGTCACAGGGAGGAGGGTAAATCTGCCACCTCAATATGATGCACTATTAGTTAGTAAACTTGAAGCAATGGGATGGCTAAATTTAATTAATTTACCCCAAAAGGTATATTCACGGCTGGTAGCTCTATTTTATGTTCACCTAAGAGCTACTCAGGAAGCAGATGAAAATTTTACTATTTTGTCATATGTGAAAGGAAAGGGTATACAGTTTGATATTCCTGCTTTGGCAAGCATTATTGGAGTTGAGGTAGGTGATGAAAATATCCATTTTCAGACTTAGCTAATATTGTTGGTAATGCTACTGATGTATATACTACTATTTGTAAGAACAGATTTATTGGGACTAGTTTACAAGCAAGACATTTAAAACCTTATCTTCGGATTCTCCACCGGTGGATTGTAGAAAATGTCACTCCAAAAAAAGGACATCATGATGCGGTCCCATATTTTAATGCCTATTTGTTATACTGTTTTGAAGTTGGCCATAAGTTAGATTTATGTTACATAATTATGAAAGAAATGATATTCTCAAATCAAGGTCAATTCACGGGCCGGTCATTACTGTTTGGGGCACTGTTGGCAAAAATTTTCAAACATTTTCGGGTTCGCCTTGTAGATGAAATGGAGATAAAAATCCGTTCACCCATTAATCAGTATACTGTGACCCGTGTTGGTGCAGCCTCCAATTTAATGGGAAGTGTTAATGCTCCAGAAGATTCAGAAGATGAAGTCCCACCAGATGATGGTCCAAAAGATCCTCCTGCCAATGTGATGCCATCAACTGAACAACCTCAATATTGGACTAACTTTTTGGCCATGGAAGAACAACGTTATAATCAACGCGTTCAATGGGAACATCAAATGGCTAATCAGGTCAATTCGTTGGGTACTCAGTTTGATACATTTGCCACTGCGCAGAACTCATTAATTCAACAATTTGGTGAGTTCCATGTGGACGTTGAGCATCGCGTAGATACGATTGAGCATCGCGTAGATGACATATACCATCACTACTTCCCTCCTCCACCACCACCACCAGATAATGACTGTTGATGTGTTTCACATTATGTGTTCGTATTGTTTTGTATTTTGTTATTTTAACAACCTTTTGTTGGGTGAATTTGTTAAAGAGTACGAGTTTAATTAAAACCTATGCCCTTATTATGACTTCATATTGTACTTTTCATTTTAATGCCTACTTGACAAAGGACATGATTATGTACATTCTGAAACTGTTACAAAAATGTCATTATTCTGTTATGATTTTCTGGTATAAATTATGTTATAGTAGTCAATGGCCTTCACTTGAAAGATCATTTTAAAGAAGACGAGGTGAATTAAAAAAAAACCACATGAACTACAGGTAAAAGATCTCCCTATGCAAAAAACATGGCAACAATTACGCATTGAACTTGAAATATGGCAAAAATCCATGGCAAGAATTCATAAAACCAATAAAACTAACCAATACAAGGTAGATGCAATATTTTTAAATAATAAAACCAATAGATGAAACCCACTAATACAGAACCTTTCAAGGCAATCTATTAGTTGTTCGAAATAAAATCTGTCGTTGAAGATCTTCGTAGTATGCCCTTTGCATAGGATTTAAAATTGTCATCTCCATTGACATTATTTTATGATCTTCATTTCGCTGTTCTCTTTCATTCATCATAGATAGGAGTTTTAGTTGTTCCTCCCTATCTTCGGCCCTTCTTCGACGCTCTGCAGCCTTCTGCTCACGGTGTATCGCCTTTTGTTCATCTCGCTCAATAGTTCTAGCAGAGATACTTGATAACACTTCAACAATTTTGGATTGATTGGCAGCCATTTCATGAAATCTACTATCGTACGTTGTTTGATTCTTCAACTTCTCTTTCGCTGCCTTAGTACCAATTGGTCGTGTTGATGTATTAGATGGTTGTTCGTACACCGCATTATTCTGGTTGGATTGAAATGCCTCATATTCAGTTGGTGGATTCGAACATGGATTAGCATGTTGCGTGCTTCTTTTGGGTTGTGATTGACATTCATCCCATTTACAACTTCGGCGCAAAATATCCCAACATATATCAAATGTGAAGTGTTTTTTCTATATTGCATGATACATCCGCTTCGCTTCAGCAACCTAAAAACAAAAATTACAAACATTTCTGTCACGACCCGAACCCGCCCCGAGAAGGTTGGCATCGTAACCGGCCAGTAATTCTAGATTACCACAGGCCTTTCCTGTACAAAACATACATAATCGGGGCTCACGGAAGCGAAAACTAAATACAAATAGTCCAAAGAGCTGTGCATTTATATGAACATACGTTACATGCCAAAAAAATGTTAATTTACCCACTACATTACATAACATGTATCCAAAAATTCATTTACAGAACATAGGCTCACGCCACAATGCAACTAAACAAAACTCATATGGCCTTCCAGGCCTAGCCCCAGTTCGGAGGCACACAAGACATCTGGTTGGCTTCAAAACGGCGGCTCGAACAAGACCCCGCCTAGGCTTGACTCCCAGAGGGCTCACCTATAAATACATAAATACAAACAATGAGCTAAAGCTCAGCAAGTAACATTAACGTAAAGAGGTTAGTGAACGAACTCCAACATTTCTTATAAATCCATCAAACATAACATTCATATACGTAATCATAATCATCTCATAAGAACATACATAATGGCATACTCTATAGAACAAACATAACATGTGTCGACTAACGACTAGAGTAACCGGTCCCGGACACCGATTAAACACATACCGAGATCTCGTAAACTGGTCCACTTAGGACTATCTATGGATGCCATACTAGATTCGCAAACTGGACATTCGTTCACAGAAAACATTTATCATTTCAAAACCATAGCATAACGTAGCACTTTTAAACATAGTTCATAATAACATATCTTTACAAGAATGTTACTCACAGTGGGTTTCCAAAACCGGTTACACGGTCTTCACCTCTTGACCTGCAATTAACAACATTATAACACATTTCTTCAATACACATTATCATTACATCACGTAATTCATGCCATTCTATTCTTTTCTTAATGGTGTTATCATCTCATAATCTCATTATCTTAACGTAATTAAAGCTTAAACATGCTCAAAATGCGATGAGGATGCCAAAACATGCATTGAAACATTTCCTGAAATTTCTGAAAAATAGGTCCCCGCTCGAGTGGCCAAACCCCCGCTCGAGCGGACTGTGAACTGCGGCAGAGATACTGGATGCGCGAAATCTCCGCTCGAACGGCCAAACCCCTGCTCGAGCGGACTATGAAAATCTGGGTGGAAAAACCAGTCCATTTTTCTGTCAAACCGTGGCCTCCATTTTTGCACAATCAACTTCTCAAATCAAGAATTCAAGGCCAAAATACTTGAAAACAACTTGCTTTAAGCTTCTTAACTTTCAAATAAACTTCAATGCATCATACAAAAGATCAAATCTTGCATCAAGATGATATATCACAAAACATGCTCATAAATGCTTCCTTTCTCACAATCCATGGAGGTTCTTCCTCAAATAGGCCAAACATGCATGGAAACCATGATTCTAAACATGAATTTCATGATCTTATGCCATAATCTTGAGTTCCACATGTTAAATGCCAAGGATCAACAACTAATTTCATGAAAATCTTACCTTAAACACTTGGATGGAGAAGTTTAAACTTAATTTCCCCTTTTCTTCTTCTTTCCCTCTTGGTCTCTCCCTTTCTCCTGAATTCTCTCTTCTCTCTCTTTTTTCCAGATCTTTCTTTTCTTTTGTGAGTCAAAAGAGTCAACAATCTTTATCCTATATCATATATATAAAAGTGTGCCATAACTTAAGCCAAACAAAACTTAGCGATTCAAACGAAATTCAGTCCTCAATTTATTTTCTCAAATGATTCTAAAAATTCCCGATATCACATAGGCGTGTTCAATTTCGTTTTCTGAACCCATTACGGTCATTGATTTCAGTCCCGAAGTTGTAATTCCAACAGATATTTTGCTAATTCAAACAGATATTCTTCAATTAATTCATGTAATCACATAATTAATTATCGATAATTACGCCATACGTTTTGGAGTCATTACAATTTCAATAACAAGTATACATTTACAAAAGAAAATTGATATTTAATAATACAAATAAATTTTACCATATCTGCCTCAATTGTTCCACTTTGTTGCCTCAGTTGAATTTGTTCAAGAAAACCACATAATTTATTAATTGCCTTTTGCATGCCAGGCCAACGGTGAGACAAAGAAATACGGTTTCGATTTGATTCACTGCTCAATTGTGAATTAAAATAAACAAGTACTCGTTCCCAAAATATAGCCATACTCTGACTATTACCAGTAATGGGATCTTGAGAGACTACTAACCAAGATCTACATAAAGTTTCATCTTCTATAATTGTAAATGCTTTACCACGAGAAACACGAGAAGTTTCTGAAATAAAATGATTATCACTATTCTGCGTGTTTTGCTCTCGTGAAGATTGTGACATAAAATTAATATCAGTGTTCTGCTCCAACATTTGTGATTCCTCAAACATTTCAAAATCTTCCATAGTTTGGAAAAAATACAGTACACTTATTGAAAAATATTAGAATGATATACACTCAAACTGAGAATCAGATAATTGAATCAGATAATAGAAATAAAAATTTCAAGGGAAAAAAATTTCTAATGACACAAAACAAACAAAATTCACAACATATAATGTAATGGTATTCTAAAAAAAAATATATTCTGTCAGCTTGATATACAAAATAGATATATTTTATAGAGCACATCATCAACGGTAAATTTACAAAATACTCTGTCCATACTCTGTCCATCCAACGGTAAATTATTATTGTAACGGCTAGTTCTGAAATATGTAAATGAGAGGTAATAATTTCAATAATATTTTGAAGGGAATTTAATTTTATATCACCCTCCAAATCATTCATAATCCACAAAATAAGCTATCTCAAAATAAACCAGTTCAAACCTGTTAAAACCAACCAGTTGAAACCTGTTGAAATTAGTTCAAAACTGTTACAGGATTGATCAACCCGGTCGACCGGTTGGTCAACCGGCCGGTCGACCGACTGGTTGACCGGTTGATCCCCAAGGGTCACGCAGTACATCCGTTCAGGCCATAGGAGTTCAAACCAACCACTCCACAGTTCAAACCAACCATGCGCAGATTTGATAAACCGGTCGACCGGTTGGTCAACCGGCTGGTTGACCGATTGGTCCCCCCAACGGTCGCGTACAGTGTTTTGGTGAAATCTTCTCCCTGTTCTCACTCTGATGAAAAATTTGGTGAATTCTTGATTTGATATCGATTTGGTAGAACTGTTGGAGCACCAAACAGTAACTTTTTCATCAAAATTTAAATTTGGTGTCAAGTCTGATGAACCGTTAGAGATGTCTAAATAAGTGTACTTTTTATCTTTTTAGACTAAAAAATTGAAGAAAAAAATATGGATGTTTGGGTTAACTTTTTGACTTTTTATGAAAAAATGTGTATTAAAAAATTTTAAAAATTGGTTTGTAGGAGAAAATTAAGATTGAAAATTGTACAACCATAATTGTTGACTTTTGGTAAATAATGTTAACTTTTTAATTTTTTGACTTTTTCTTATATTCCCAAACTTGAGTTAACTTTTAACTTTTATTACAAATCAAAAAAAAATTGTTAAAAACCAACTTTTCAAAATAGGTCAATGGCGATAGCGGTGGCAAACTTCAGCGATTTTACTTTTTAAGTCTTTTTTTAGATCAACTTTAAAAAAAAAATTACACAAATTTAAAAGAAAAAATCACTGAAAAGTAAAAATGTTGGGTTTTTGGTGAGATCCCAAACACCTCGCTCTAAATCCCCAAAGTTGGGCATTTCAAGCCCATTAGCTTCGTGCACTCAAATCTTGTAACCACTCTCTGATAAACCCTAAACAAACCATGCAATTTCTTCACAAACTCATCCCCAAAACCCCAACCTCCCCATCTCTCTTCCACATTACCTCTCGCTTCCTCACCACCACCCAAATCCCAAATTCCTTCCCCGACGAACCCAGCTCCGCCTTCTACGACCACCTCATCGACGCCGCCGGCCGCCAAAAGGACTTCGCCACCGTCCTCAGCCTCCTCAACAAGCGTTCACGAGACGGTTTCTTCAACACCACCAACACCTTCAATTTCATCTCAACGGACCTCTCCGTCCTCGACGACCTCTCCCAAACCCTAGCCTCTCTCGACAGAGGTTTCACCCGAAAGAGCGCCTTCGACGCACTCGTTTCTCGCCTCTCCCGCTTGGGCCGCCCCGACGAAGCTCTCCGCGTGGCGGAGCAAATGCTCCGGCAGGGCTACGGTGCGAACGCGTGCACCTTCCACCCCATACTCAACGCTCTCACTAGGAAGAAGACGATGGACGAGGCATGGCGCGTCATAGACTTGATGAGAGAGAATCGAATCTCCCCTGATCTGACGGCCTATAATTATCTCCTCACGGCTTATTGCTTCGTCGGAGATCTGACGTCAGCCGCCGGATTGCTGACGAGGCTGGCGGAGGAGGGGTTGGGGGCGGATTCGAGGACGTACGACGCGCTGGTGCTGGGCGCGTGTAGGGTGGGGAAGGTGGAGGGTGCTCTGGTGGTGCTGAGGAGGATGGAGGATGATGGAGTGCCGGTGTTGTACTCCACTCATGTGCACGTTATAAGTGGGTTGCTGAAGTTGGGCTATTATGCGCAGGCGGTTGAGTTTGTGATGAGCTATGGAGGGAGGGACGAAGGGTTGGATACGGAGAGTTTTGGGATTTTGGCTAGCCGTCTGATTAATTTGAAGAGGTTTGATGACGCCAAGTTGGTTTTGAAGGAGATGAGCAAAATGGGTTTGAAAATGGGTGCTAAATTGATGAATTTTTATGAATTACATATCAAAAATGCCAAATAATTTCACTCGTCTTTGCTTCAATTTCAATTTTTTTTTTACTTTTTTGGGTTTAATTTATGTAATGGTAAAAATGATGCATTATATAAATATGTTAATGCATTGATCATACAGTAGATTGGTATTCAAAATTTAATATCAAAATTTTGTCACTGTATTATTATTGAGTGTAATTTATGAATAATACTAGGAATCATGAAAAAAATATCATGAAATGTTTTATGAAAACAAAAATGATTTGTCCCCCTAAAAACAATCCCCCTAATCTCCCTAATTTCCTTTTTTGGAAACTGTTTTCTTTTCTTTTTTTTTGTTTTCTTTTTTTTTTTTTTTTTTTTTTTACTTGAAATGGCATTTGTGGGGATTCGGGGGACCTAGCAATGCTCTTATGAAAATTTTTCATCCTTTGATCAGTGTGTGATATTTTTTGTATGTGTAATCTAATGGTAAAAAATCTTTTATGATTATTTTCATGATATTTTTTTTCATGATACGTAGTATTACTCTTAATTTATTAGTTTGATGTGGCATATATGAACCAATTTAAATTGTAGGATAATGTTAAACCTTCTTATAAGAGTTGTCCTTCTCTTCAATTAGTGATTTAATCGAGGGACTATTAAACTTTAGTAAGCTAACACAGATGAACCCGGGGATTAGAAATATTTATCTTGTCGAGTCTATGGACTAAATAATTCATACGTTGATCATATATTTAATTATATGATTGGATTATATTTATTTTCAAAAAATTAAATGATTTATTTTTAAAGTGATAATTGTTCATTTTGTAAAAGAAATGTGATGAGATTTAGGGCGGGTTTTGTGTCGTGATAAATTTATCTCAACACCAACTCAGTGTGTTGATTATTTCTTGTTATCATATTATTTTTGGTCTATGTTGCTTCATGTTGTGCTCATGTATGATGTCAAAAAATTTTGCCATTAATCAAAAATATTAGGTGTATGAAAAGAATTAAAAAAAAATTCACAAATTAAATCTAATAAAACTAATGTCTATTGAATGAATTTCTTTTTTTCTTTTTTTCACTCATCAAATCACTACCAAAAAAAAAAGGTCTTTGGTAACAAACTCAATTTGTCTCCAAACATCAAATTTTTGTCACAAAAGTGATTTGCGATGAAATAATTTTGTCACCACATTTGTCGCTTATACGTTGTCGCTGAAAGTAGCTGGTAATGAAAAATCGTTTCGTCGCCTATTTTTCATTTTTGGCGACGAAATTATTCATATCTAAATGTTACTTTTTCCGTCCTATATAACATTAACTTCGTCCTAGAATTAGATAATATTTTATTTTAATTGTTTTGGCCACGAAATATTTCGTCACCAAATATAAAGATAGAGGTTTTAGTGACGAAATTTATCCTCACCAATGATATAGATTAAGGTGACAAAAAAATTCGTCACTAAAATGAGCACAAAAGAAAATTCTTCAATGACAAAAAAAATATTTTGTCACCAAATATTTCAATTTAGCGACGAAATATTCAGCAAATGTGACGAAATTATTTGTTTGGAACTATATCATTAGTGACAAAATTATTCATCATGTTGTTTGAAAACTAATAGCGACAGTTCTTTTTTTGTCACTAATAATAATTAAAAAAATTTAAATGAGGGTAATATTTTTAATTTTCAATTTTTCTTTTCACTAAAAATTCCATGCGCATTTTAATAACCTGTTCAATGAAATATTTATTACAAATCAATACAAAAATCTGTTCATTTTCATAAACACCACAGTCGAAATATCTCATAATATCCACAAAAATATAATATCAGCTGCATGCGAATTACCAAACACGTCTCCTAATAGCCACAAAAAACATGTCTCCTAATATTCACAAAAATATAATATCAAGTGGGGGGACCAAACATGTCCCATAATACCCACAAAAGTATAAAATTTACAGCGCAACCAGAATACATGTAAGGTAATATGAACAAAAACACAAAATGAGCAAGCTTGTGCTCTCCAGATTACAAAACACATCCATATCTAATCTCCAATCTGTAACAAAACAAAACAAAACAAAACAAAAATAAAAAAAAAAATAATGCAAATTAGACAATTATTATCTTATTAATTAAATATACAATTTAACATTATTCAAGCCTAAATGATGGAAAAATACAATTATTTGAATTAATTTTCAAACTGGGAGTCCGTTGCAAGTTACATAAATTTTCACAACTTACATTGGTCCCTCCGGAGGTGTTCGGAATGTTCCCCGGGTCTTCTCATGGTTGTTTCATGATTTTGGCCCCTGATGACTTATTTTTAAGCCTAAGTGTTGAAAAAGTGTATTTTTTGACTTAGTTTTCAAACCGGGAGTCTCGTGCTGGTTTTATAAGTTTTCACAAGTAACAATGGTCCATTCCGAGGTGTTTGAGGTGTTCTCCAGGCCTTCTCGTGGTTGTTTTACGATTTTGGCCCCCAATGGCCTATTTTGAAGCTTAAGTGTTCGAAAAATACATTTTTCGGCTTAGTTTTCAAACCGGGAGTCCCATACAAGTTCTGTAAGTTTTCATAACTTACATTGGTCCCTTCCGAGGTGTTCAGGGTGCTCCCCGGGCCTTCTCGTTTCTGGTACACGATTTTTGCTCCCGATGGCTTATTTTCATGCCTAAGTGTTGAAAAAATGTATTTTTTGACTTAGTTTTCAAACCGGGAATCCCGTGCTAGTTCCATAAATTTTCACAAGTTACAATGGTCCCTTCCGAGGTGTTTGAGGTGTTCCTCAGGCCTTCTCGTGGTTGTTTCACGATTTTGACACCCGATAGCCTATTTTCAAGCTTAAGTGTTGGAAAAGTGCATTTTTTAACTAAGTTTTTAAACCGGGAATCCCGTGCTAATTCCGTAAGTTTCCACAACTTACATTGGTCCCTCCCGAGGTGTTTGAGGTGTTTCCTGGGTCTTCTCATGGCTGTTACACAATTTTGGCCCCCCGATGGCCGATTTTCGAGCTTAAGTGTTAGAAAAATACATTATTTGACATAGCTTTCAAACCGGGAGTCCCGCACTAGTTCCGTAAGCTTCCACAACTTAAATTGGTCCCTCCCAAGGTGTGCAGGGTGTTCCATAGGCCTTCTCGTGGCTGTTGCACAATTTTGGCCCTCGATGGCCTATTTTCAAGCTTAAGTGTTGAAAAAATGCATTTTTTGACTTAGTTTTCAAATTGAGAGTCTTGGACTAATTCCGTAAGTTTTCACAAGTTACAATGGTCTCTTCCAAGGTGTTTGAGGTGTTCCTCGGGCTTTCTCGTGGTTGTTTCATGATTTTGGTCGCCGATTTGGAAAAATGTATTTTTTGACTAAGTTTTCAAACTGGGAGTCCCGTGCAAGCTCCGTAAGTTTCCACAACTAACATTGGTTTCTCCCAAGGTGTTCAGGGTGTTCCCTTAGCCTTCTCGTGGCTATTACACGATTTTTGCCCCCCGATGGCCTATTTTCAAGCCTAAGTGTTGAAAAAATACAATTTCTGACTTAGTTTTCAAACCGGGAGTCCTGTGCTAGTTCCGTAAGTTTTCACAAGTTACAATGGTCCCTTCCGAGGTGTTTGAGGTGTTCCCCGGGCCTTCTCATGGTTGTTTCACGATTTTGGCACCCGATGGACAATTTTCAAGCTCAAGTGTTGGAAAAGTGCAATTTTTGACTAAGTATTCAAACCGGGAGTCCCGTGCTAGTTCTGTAAGTTTCCACAACTTACATTGGTTCCTCCCAAGGTGTTTGAGATGTTTCCTGGGCCTTTTCCTGATTGTTACACGATTTTGGCCCCCCCCCGATGGCCTATCTTAAAAGCTTAAGTGTTAGAAAAATGCATTTTTCGACATAGTTTTCAAACCGAAAGTCGTGCACTAGTTTTGTAAGTTTCCACCACTTCCATTGGTCCCTCTCAAGGTGTTCAGGGTGCTCCCCGATCCTTCTCATGGATGTTATAGGATTTTGGCCCCCGATGGCCTATTTTCAAGCTCAACTGTTGGAAAAATGCATTCTTCGACATAGTTTTTAAACCAGGAGTCCCGTGCAAGTTCCGTAAGTTTCCACAACTTACATTGGTCCTGCCCAAGGTGTTCAAGATTTTCTCCGGGCCTTCTCGTGGCTGTTATACGATTTTGGCCCCTAATGGCTATTTTCAAGCCTAAGTGTTAAAAAAAATACATTTTTTGACTTAGTTTTCAAACCGGGAGTCCCGTGCTAGTTTTAAGTTTTAATAAGTTACAATGGTCCCTTCCGAGGTGTTTGAGGTGTTCCTCGGGCCTTCTCATGGTTGTTTCACAATTTTGGCCCCCGATGGCTTATTTTCAAGCTTAAGTGTTGAAAAAGTGTATTTTTTGACTACTGCCTCATTTGGGAACATGCTTTTTTAGTAACTTTTTAACTTTTTGGTTAAAATGTGATGTAAAAAAAATTAGTATGTTTGGGATGACTTTTTGATTTTTTACGAAAAGATGTACAAAAAGTAGAGAGAAAATGGAATCTTTGACTTTTTGGTATGGGTTGTTGGTTTTTTGATTTTTTTAGTAACTTTTTGGCTTTTTGGCTAAAAGGGGCACTTGCCAAATGAGGCCTAAGTTTTCAAACTGTGAGTCCTGTGCTAGTTAAATTTGTCCCTCTTAAAGTGTTGAGGTGTTCCCCGGGCCTTCTCGTGGCTGTTACACGATTTTGGCCCTCCGATGGCTTATTTTCAAGCTTAAGTGTTAGAAAAATGCATTATTCAACATAGTTTTCAAATTGAGAGTCCCGTGCTAGTTCCGTAAGCTTTCACAACTTAACATTGGTCTCTCCCGAAGTGTGCATGGTGTTCCATGGGCCTTCTCGTGGCTGTTGCACGATTTTAGCCCCCAATGGCCTATTTTCAAGCCTAAGTGTTGAAAAAATGTATTTTTTGACTTAGTTTTCAAACTGGGAGTCCTGGACTAGTTCCGTAAGTTTTCACAAGTTACAATGGTCCCTTCCAAGGTGTTCGAGGTGTTCCCCGGGCTTTCTTGTGGTTGTTTCACGATTTTGGCCGCCGATGGCTTATTTTAAAGCTTAAGTGTTGGAAAAGTGCATTTTTTGACTAAGTTTTCAAACTGGGAGTCCCGTGCAAGTTCTGTAAATTTCCACAAATTAATTTGGTTTCTCCCAAGGTGTTCAGGGTGTTCCCCTGGCTTTCTCGTGGCTGTTACACAATTTTGTCCCCCGATGGCCTATTTTCAAGCCTAAGTGTTGAAAAAATTCAATTTTTGACTTAGTTTCAAATCGAGAGTCCTGTGCTAGTTCCGTAAGTTTTCACAAGTTACAATAGTCCTTTCCAAGGTGTTTGAGGTGTTCCCGGGGCCTTCTCGTGGTTGTTTCATGATTTTGGTACCTGATGGACAATTTTCAAGCTTAAGTGTTGGAAAAGTACGATTTTTGAGTAAGTATTCAAACCGGGAGTCTCGTGCTAGTTCCGTAAGTTTCCATAACTTACATTGGTCCCTCCCGAGGTGTTTGAGGTGTTCCGAGGGCCTTCTCCTAGCTGTTACACAATTTTGGCCCCTCGATGGCCTATTTTAAAGCTTAAGTGTTGGAAAAATGCATTTTTCGACATAGTTTTCAAACCGGAAGTCCTACGCTAGTTCTGTAAGTTTCCACAACTTCCACTGCTCCCTCCCATGGTGTTCAGGGTGCTCCCCGATCCTTCTCATGGATGTTACAAGATTTTGGCTCCCGATGGCCTATTTTCAAACTTAACTATTAGAAAAATGCATTTTTTGACATATATTTCAAACCGGGAGTCCCGTGCAAGTTCCATAAGTTTCCATAACTTACATTGGTCCCGCCGAGGTGTTCAGGATTTTCCCCGGGCCTTGTTGTTGTTGTTACACGATTTTGGCCCTAATGGTTATTTTCAAGCCTAAGTGTTGAAAAAATACATTTTTTGACTTAGTTTTCAAATCGGGAGTCCCGTGCTAATTCTGTAAGTTTTCACAAGTTACAATGGTCCCTTCTGAGGTGTTTGAGGTGTTCCTCGGGCCTTCTTGTGGTTGTTTCACGATTTTGGTCCTCCGATGGCCTATTTTCAAGATTAAGTGTTGAAAAAGTGCATTTTTTGACTAAGTTTTCAAGTTGTGAGTCCTGTGCTAGTTTGGTAAGTCTCCACACTTTAAATTTTTCCCTCTTGAGGTGTTTGAGGTGTTCCCCGGACCTTCTCGTAACTGTTACACGATTTTGGCCCCCGATGTTCTATTTTCATGCCTAAGTGTTGAAAAACTACATTTTTCGACTTAGTTTTCAAATCGGGAGTCCCGTGCTAGTTCCCTAAGTTTTCACAAGTTACAATGGTCTCTTCCAAGGTGTTTGAGGTGTTCCCCGGGCCTTCTTGTGGTTGTTTCACGATTTTGTCCCCTGATGGCCTATTTTCAAGCTTAAGTGCTGGAAAAGTATATTTTTCGACTTAGTTTTCAAATCGGAAGTCCGTTGCTAGTTCTGTAAATTTTTACAACTTACGTTGGTCCCTCTTGAGGTGGTCGGGGTGTTCCCCGGGACTTCTTGTGGTTGTTTCACGATTTTAGTCCCCGATGGCCTTTTTAAAGCCTAAATGTTGGAAAAGTACATTTTTTTACTTAGTTTTCAAACTAGGAGTCCCATGCTAGTTCTGTAAGTTTTCACAAGTTACAATGGTCTCTTCCAAGGTGTTTGAGGTGTTCCCCAGGCCTCCTCATAGTTGTTTTACGATTTTAGCCCCTGATGGCCTATTTTCAAGCCTAAATGTTGAAAAAATACATTTTTTGACTAAGTTTTCAAACCAGAAGTCTCCGTGCTAGTTCTGTAATTTTTCAAAAATTATATTGGTCCCTCTTGAGGTGTTCCCTGGGCCTTCTCGTAGCTGTTACATAATTTTGGCCTCCCGATGGCCTATTTTCAAGCTTAAGTATTGGAATACATTTTTCGACATAGTTTTCAAACCGGGAGTCTCACGCTAGTTCCGTAAGTTTCCACAACTTACATTGGCCCTTCCTGAGATGTTCAAGGTGTTCCACGGGCCTTCTCGTGGCTGTTACACGATTTTGGCCCCCAATGGCCTATTTTCAAGCCTAAGTGTTGAAAAAATTCATTTTTCGACTTAGTTTTCAAACCGGAAGCCCTGTGCTAGTTCTGTAAGTTTTCAAAAGTTAAAATGGTCCTTTCTGAAGTGTTTGAGGTGTTCCCCTGCCCTTCTCGTTGTTGTTTCACGATGTTGGCCCCCGATGGCCTATTTTCATGCTTAAGTGTTGGAAAAATACATTTTTCAACTTAGTTTTCAAACTGGGAGTCCCACGCTAGTTCCGTAAGTTTTCACAACTTACATTGGTCCCTCCCAAGGAGTTCAGGGTGTTCCCCTAGCCTTCTCGTGGCTGTTACATGATTTTAGCCCCCGGTGGCCTATTTTCAAGACTAAGTGTTGAAAAAGTACATTTTTTGACTTAGTTTTCAAACCGGGAGTCTTGTGCTAGTAATGTAAGTTTTTAGAAGTTACATTGGTCCCTCTCGAGGTGTTTGAGGTGTTTCCCGGACTTTCTCGTGGCTGTTTCACAATTTTGACCCCCGATGGCCTATTTTCAAGCCTAAGTGTTGGAAAAATACATTTTTTGACTTAGTTTTCAAACTAGGAGTCCCGTGCTAGCTATGTAAGTTTTCTGAAGTTACATTGGTCCCTCCCGAGGTGTTCGAGGTGTTTCCTGAACCTTTTCGTGGCTGTTTCACGATTTTGACCCGCTATGGCCTATTTTCAAGCCTAAGTTTTGGAAAAAGTGTATTTTTCGACTTAGTTTTCAAACCGGGAGTCCCGTGCTAATTCCATAAGCTTTTGAAACTTACATTGGCCCTCCCTAGGTGTTTGGGGTGTTCCTCAGGCCTTCTTGTGGCTGTTTCACGATTTTGGCCTTTGATGGCTTATTCTCAAGCCTAAGTGTTGGAAAAAAATGTATTTTTTGACTTAGTTTTCAAACCGGGAGTCTCGTGCTAATTCCATAAGCTTTCAAAACTTAGATTCGCCCCTCCCTACGTGTTTGGGGTGTTCCTCAGGCCTTCTTGTGGTTGTTTCATGATTTTGGCCTTTGATGGCTTATTCTCAAGCCTAAGTGTTGGAAGGGATAGAAATGATAACAAATTGAGTGAATATTAAATTAAATTCCTATGGAAGCATAGTTGATAGTGTGTATATTGTTTTGTGTTCTATACATGACATGTTATGTTGTATGATAGGATAACAAACTGAGTGAATATTTATATACAAATTAAACAATATAGAAATTAAAGCTCTATCTCTCTATTTCTTTTTTAAAAAAATAGGCCATCTCGCTAAATGGTTCAACAATTTTCATCAATTTTCGCCAAATGGTTTAGCAATTAGAAACTAACCTCCTTATATCTCATAATGGTTCATCAATTTTCATCTCTCTCTAATCCATTTTCATCTATAAATTATGACGCAATTCAATTTAAAATATCAAATTTAATGACTACTAATTTGAATATGAATACATAGAGAGTTAAAGATGTTTAAAATTTCCTTCTCACTGGAGCCAAAATCATTAAAAGATGTTTAAAGGAGGGAGTTAAAGTATTTTCTTCTTTGCTTCTTTCATAATACAATTAGCATAACCTATAAATCCTAGAGTACCTTTGTACTTTTCACAACTTCTGTATATAATGAAGTCCTTTTCTTTGTAGGGCAGAGGAATAAAAGGATAAATGAGACACTAGCCCAAAGAGGTGAAAAGGGCAACCTAAAAGGATTAGAACCTTCAGTTTTTCTTAAGTAAATCCAAACATGATGACAGTGCAAACCAACTTCAACCATAACTAGTCCACTTCACCCACAAATTTTTGCAAGTTAAGATACCAATTAGGCTAAGACTACATTTGATGAAGGTTTTAATCCAGCATTGATTCTTTATTTTGTTTCTAAAAGCAAGTTCACAGTAAGAATAATCCAGCATTAATTTCTGCAGCACCAATACTTTTCATCATAAGAATAATCTTTAACCCATTGATTCACTAGTTTGACATTTCAGTACAAGTTACAACCACTATTTGCTCATTGTAAATCTATAACTACATTGCTCACAGTAACCATTTTGTGACCAAGTTTTTTTCCCTGGTTTCTATTACATTTCCTTTTAGTAGTGTGAAAGAGAGATGAACATATAAAGGTGCTACCATGCAAGCTAATAACAGTATGTACTGTGCATAAAATCAAAACATATAATTTAACACTGACCTTCTTATGCAAAAGCTTTTTCCAATTGAAATCAATTTTTTCATTCAATTCCCACCCAGAGTTTCTAGCATCCTACAAAACCAAAACAATAGTTATAGCAACCATTTCAAATAACCACATAAACTAAATAAATATTTTTCACTACATTCTTGTAAAAGATAGCATTATTCTGAACCAAAACAACAATTAACAAAAGTGAGTTTTATAACAAAAAAAAGAAAATCATTTCAAGGCATCCTTAATGAGGTAGCTTGAGAAGATGTATAACTAAAAAAACCTATAAGGCAAACAAGGAACACAGATGGATCACAATCATAACTAATCATCACATCCGCTCTGGGTTGCTTGAATAGCTTATACCCAAATCTCAATCTTCTCTTCAAACACTATTCATAGACATGGCATATTCTGCTATCAAAACTGATACAAATCATGCCGATCATCACAATCATAACTAATCATCATATCTGTTTGCTAAGATCACCTTTTTCAGTTCACCGGTATCCACATCATGCTGTAAGATAGAAGCAACATTAGAATCAATGATCTATTTGAAGAATAAGTAGAATTGTTACAGCTCATGACAAAACAAAAAAATTGGAGCACCAAAATCAACGATGAAATCAGACAGATTACACTTAAAACATTTCTTAAAGAACTGAGATTCATGACCCTAAATTGCTGTTAATAAGTGTGTTACAACAGGATAGCAGTGGAAGTTTTAAGTGACTCGAAAAAACTTCAAATATATATATATATATATTTTTTTTTACCCAACCCTCTTTAACTAAGTGTGTTAAAAAAATTTGTCAAGGCGACGCGAGCATGCATGCATCTTTCATCATTCGGAACAGAGCTGAGGCGGTCCATGGATTTGCATATTAGTTTATTTTGCTTTCCTAGTTAATTTGTTAATTAATTAGGGTTTTGTAATATTTAATTATTTGTTCGAACTGTAATTATCTATTCGGACTGTATTATTTATTCGGACCCTCCGAACGAGGGCACAATTGTGTAATAAGCGTGCGTGTGTGTGATGTATGTCTTCCAACCCCACGTCTTTCTCCCTTTTATTTACCAGCTTATGATGGTTAGTTTAGGGCATGTTTCAATTAGCATATTTATGCTCGCATGTTTGTATCCATTCATCTGTCTTGCATGCACCGGGCTTGGCGCATCATACTAATTGCATTGTATTTCAATTCCAAGTTGAATACATGTTATCTGTAGCATCATCATATGCCATTTTAGAGTAGCTGAGCCTATCTTAGTTGTATTTTGCATGTGTTGCATTAGCCATCTTAACATGAACTAGGATCATGCATTGATTACTAACTAGTTTCTGTTTTGGCTTGGAGTACTCGGTGAGTGTTTATGCTTTAGCATCCTTGCATGTGTGTGAGTGACTGCCATGATAGCATGCTTACTATGAAGCTATGTGCTTATATGATATAACTGCCTGAATGCCTGTGGGCGAAGGTTGGATTATCTGAATTGGAACAATTCATTGATTGCGAGTTTTAAGCCCACTTGAGAGTGGCAAAATCATGTTTTCTAAGCCCACCTGAGGGTGGCAAATCCACATTTTAGCCTACTTGCGAGTAGCAAACCGTTTTCAAAACAAACATGAGATGTTTCGTTCTAATTCAGGCAATCCAGTCCATACTTGTATGCTGTGCGCATCACATAGTAATTCTAGGCTAATAAACCGGAATAAGAGCACATAATGTTTTCAAAACTAGATATCATGGTTAGTAGAGGCCGATCTTCGAGCGGGGGTGCTCACGAAGTGACCTTCCCCAATCGTACCCAAGTTCCCGAGCCGAGGCAACTTTGGTGATAACGGACACGTGGCCTTAGGCAACGAGTCAGGGTTCCCTAAATTTCCCAAAATAAAACATTTAGGTGGCGACTTTGTATCGGGCAAAGCAGTCCATGTTTGGCACTTCTTTCAAAAAATCTGTTTTCAAAAACGATTTGCCGGATTTGGACTCTTTGATGATTCATCGGTCTTGCATTGCACTCTGCGAGATTAGATACAGGACCGTGACATTTGAGTCCTGAACTGTGGTGAGCCCAAATGAACAAAACGGGATTCCCTCCCGGGACATTCGGGGACGTCTACAGTTTCTGGCGACTCTGCTGGGGAGTTAGAGAACTTGACTCAAACTCATGATATCTGGTTTTGACTACACTTATGTGTTTCTTTGCATTGCATTTGCATTGGTGCGCCTAGAACACCGTGTTTGCCGTATGCTATTCCTGAACGGTTTGCCGGAGGCTCACTTCGAGAAGCGTGCCATAAGGCTGACCGGTTGCGGGCTCTGCCATGACGGGAATACAAATCCCGGTTTATTGTTGACGGACAACCAGTGTATTGTTCCCTACCCCCGGTTATCAGACGGAGGTCGAGAAGACGCAATGTATCCGAGCAAAGGTTGCCAGAGCAGTGGTTTACCCCATCAGTGGACAGTCGGACTGAGGTCTCAATTGTTGCCATAGAGATAGACCTACCGGTAGTTCAGATAGATCAGGGCAGTATGGCAGGAACGACAGGAGTTGAGGAAATGATGCGTCAGATGCAGGAGACCATGAGAGCCATGTAGCAGGACGCTGTTCGCCGAGATGAGTTTTCCAAACAACAGGCCGAGATCAGGCCCAGCAGCAGCAGAGTTAATTGCCAGGCTGCAACAACAAGCCGGGGCATCTGCTTCACACCAAGCTCCTCCCCACACCAGGAGTTCCAGCGCCGGAGAGAGGCACCAAATGTCCAGGGAGATATGGATATTCCGACAGGGCCAGCTCCGCCCCCGATTCTACCTTAACTATCTAAGGCACCTACGCCTGTCAATCAACCGGACTCTCCTTTGAGTTCGAGGTGGACCATACAGCGTTAAAGTTGAGCAAGCTTGAGAAGTTGTTCAAGAAATCCCAGGGGGTAAAGTCCATCCCAGACATCAAGGACGGATATACTGACGTGGCTGTGACGCTACCAGATAGGTTCAAAATGCCACAAATCGACCGCTTTGACGGATCCGGGGATCCCATGGTCCATCTTCGGTTGTTCTCAGATATACTATAGCCGATGGGCCTCACCAGACCGCAGAAGCTTTCACTATTCGACCGGACCCTGTCGGGAGTGGCCGTTATCTGGTACGCAAAATTAGAAGACGATGTTAAGCAGAACTGGGATGAGATGGCCGAGGCTTTCATTGCACGTACTACTCCTATAACACTCAAATCGAGATTACAACCCGTGATCTTGAACAAACAAGGCAGGAGCCTAAGGAGAACTTTTCGGATTTTGTAGCCCGGAGAGGGCGAAGGCCTCAATGATGACCCTAAGGCCTACTGATAAAGATCAAATCCGGATGATTGTGCGCAATCTCCAGCCAAACTGATGCAAAAAATGATTGTGCTCCCCTTCCCTACTTTTCAGATTTGCACGAGATGGGGGTACAAATTGAGGATGCTATGAAACAAGGTCTGATTGACCAAGACAGAGAGCAACCCAGAAGAACCTTCAACCGCAACAACAATACAGGCACCAGCAATGCCGCAAATGCTAGAGCTTCAGAAGTAAGCATGGTCACCACCATTCCCCCTCCAAGACCTGGCAGCTACACTTTTCTCTCCGGCGCGTCCGGAAGCAACACACAACCACCAAATACCAACCTAGAGGCCAAAGAACCTTCACGCCTTTATATATGCCCCTGTCCAAGGCTCTGGGGGTATTAATCAGGAAAGGCACTTAAAGCCCCTGGAGCCGAGGCTATTGCCAAATCCACTCCTCCCCTCTCATAACCCAGCAAAATACTGCGCATATCACCAAACACATGGTCACGACACTGACCAATGGTTTAGATTGCGTCATGAGATTCAAGATCTCGTTGACAAGCAGGTGATTGTGCCCCCAGAAACCCAATGTCACAACAAACCCTCTCCCATCGCACAACCAAGCTCCACCTCCCAAAAGAATCAACTTTATTCAGACTGGGGTCGTGTCTTACGATCCTAGCATATATATCACCCCATCCCACCTACCCAAGCCGGAGGTACTCCTACCTAACTGCACTGACTTGTGCATGTTGGACATCTCCAGAACCAACCCGAACCATTGGTGGTGACTGTCGAAGACAGACAGGGGAGATTTCAGGGGAGAATGGGATTGTTGAGCCAGATCTGAGGAATCTGGGAGTTTTGCTAAGAAGGTATACAGTCCGAGTGACTACATTCTATCAGTAGGCCAGGTTGGGCCAAATGTGGAATTGCCGATAGGGGCAGAGCTTTGTGTAATACAGGGGGATGAATCTGGTCAGAGCATAGATGACTTGGCAACCGTGGAAGGGGTCTTTGCTAACCTCCAATTTTTCAATGAACAAGATCCAGAGGGCATGGTAGTCAACTGGTCAGATTTTGAGGAGTCAACAGAGGTCACCGGGTGGCTTGATGACCTACCAGATGTCGTCGACGAAACTCAGTTAGAACGGGGCCCCGGTAAGCGGCAAGAACATAGTTGTGGCCGGAAGGGCAGGAAATCAGAACACATCGCCGAAGAGCGCCGGTGCTAAGAATTTTGCTCAGGACCTAGGCATTGTGGATGCGGGAAGTGTTGAACAGCCAGCTGTACTGACGCAGTTGGAACAAGAAAGGTTCGGGGATTCTGAGAGAATCAGGAAAGCTAAGGCCCCTAAGGGGACTGAAAGTGCTGTGTGCACGAAGATAGAGAATGCTGCGAGCATATAGACAAAAAGTACTGCGAGTACAATTGTACCGGAGCCGGACAGATGTCTGTTGGCTGCCGACGAATGTGGTGGGAAGACGATGATCTATGTCTTGCCCACACGGATGAGGATTGGGGAGCAACCGGCCAGACGATACCTGGTACATCGGCGAAGTCGATCACATGACTAGAAGCGGGCGGTATTTCAAGCCTCCACATCTAGATCAGCCAAAGGCGTCTGGGAAAAATAAGGAGGCAGAGAAACAGAAAGAGAAGCAACTCGAAGAAGAGGCTGTACTGAAGTAGTTGAAAAAGATACAGGCAGACATCTCCATCTGGGGACTACTTATGGCATCGCGAGTGCATCGACAAGCTGTCTTATCGGCCATGGACAAGGCCAAGCTCTCAATAGACACCACGCCCGAACAGCTGGTGGGCTTAGTTTTTCCGGGAGGGGCTACCCCGATGTTGACCTTCTCCGATAAGGAATTGCCACCCGAGGGTGCGAACCATAACAAGCCACTCTACATCTCTGTGGAGTGTAGAAACAAATGGATACCCGTGGTACTCGTCGACACAGGGTCTGCCATCAATGTATGCTCAGCAAGAACTACATATGTAATCGATTTAAAGACCGCGGACTTTGTGCCGACAGCCTAGGTGATTCGAGCATATGACAACACGAGCCGAGAAGTAATGGGGACAGTGAAAATTCAGACCAAGGTTGGGCCGGGACAGCATGAGGTAGACTTTCACGTCTTAGAGGTTCCTGCAACCTTCAATCTACTTTTGGGGTGGCCGTGGTTGCACCAAGTAAAGGCAGTTTCGTCCACCTTGCATCAGATGGTGAAATACCCCCATGGGAAGGGAGTAGCCATTGTCATTGGAAATTCGTCGATCCATTCACCGCCAGAAGTATCTACGCCAGTTTTGGAAATTGAGCACGGTATGGAGGATGTGTTCATGTCGGGTTTTACCCTGGCTGAGGCCGGGTCGTGCAGAACATCTTAGCTGTTAATGAGGGGGTGTATGTTAGCGCACAATCAGTATACCTCATGAACAAGCTTCAACACATCCCGGGATGGGATTGGGAAAGAGCGCCGGAAGGGCGTTGCAGCGTTGGCCGAAGTGCCACATACCCACACACCTTTGGTTGGGTTATCTGCCCACCAAAGAGGATTGGGTAAGGAAAGGTAAGGAGATGGCTGGGAGAGCCAGAGCGAAGCAGGCGGGGAAGCCTTTTGAGCTGATGCATAGACCCATTCAGGGTACCCTAAACGGACGCTTCGTCCGGGAGGGGGAGGACTTTCTATTTTGTGGCTTCCTAGAGCCGTGGATAAACGAAGAGAAGCGCCGTGTGCCAGGGTTCGAGATTTTCTTTGACCTACAGTTATCCGGGGATGACGTTGCCGAAGAGCAGACAGACCCATTAGCTGAGGCTAAGCAGAGCAAGAAAGTGGAGTCTGAGGACGCCGAAAGTGAAATGGGGGTAGCGCTGGCGTGTCTGCTTTCAGATCCTCCGATCGAACAGAAGTGCTTGGGGGATAACTTCTCGGCATGCGTGATCGGGAATGAAACGGCTGCGAGCCTACCAGCAAACATTTTGGATGCATCTATCGCACCCTCTCTCATTTGGCAGTATGAAGAGGGATTTTTGTCAAGCAGCACCGGGTCAGGTAATGAGCCGGAATCTGATTCCTCCAAATCTGTTGAGTCGGAATCAGGTTCCAGCTCAACTAAGTCTGAGTCCGGTATTCCAGGGGGTGATAACCCGGATACCACAGTCCTGTCCAGGTCGTCTTTTTCTTTCTCTTTTGAGTCTGTTGTAACTGAAGAATCGGACGATTTGAACGTGCTTAATGAGAATGATGTGGCTGTGGTTTCTGAGTACTTTTCTGTGCCCTTGATTTATTGCATTAACTCAGACTTTCAAAATTTTGATGAAAACGACGAGGAAGAAATTCCTCCGGTTTTGCAACGCTTAATTGAACAAGAGCAGGAAAGATTTGTTAAACCCTTAATGGATGAAATCACTACTATGAATATTGGTACTGAGGAGGACCCGTGACTGGTCCAGATCGGGTCCACATTGTCTTCGGAGGAACGCGAGCGCTTAGTCGCTTTATTAAAAGATTTCAAAGATGTTTTCGCGTGGTCCTACGAAGACATGCCTGGGATCGATCTGAGATTGTACAGCGCCGAATCCCTCTTGACCCGAGGCCCGACCCGTAAACAAAACTCAGAAGGATCCGCCCGGACTAGGCTCTCAAGATCAAAGAAGAGGTCACCAAGCAAATTGATGCAGGGTTCCTGCTGGTATCCGAATACCCGACTTGGTTGGCCAACAGTGTTCCGGTGTCGAAGAAGGATGGCAGGATCCGGGTATGCGTGGGTTTCAGGGATTTGAACAGAGCCAGTCCGAATGACGACTTCCCTTGCCGCATATCGATGAGTTAGTGGACTTCACAGCGGGGCATGCTTTGCTTTCGTTCATGGATGGCTTCTCAGGCTATAATCAGATTGTAATGGCACCCGAAGACCGGGAGAAGACTACTTTCACCACCCTGTGGGGACTTACTGTTACAGGGTGATGCCATTTGGGTTAAAGAATGCTGGAGCTACATATCAACGGGCGCGACCACGATATTGCACGACATGATCCACAAAGAGGTTGAGGTGTACGTGGACGACATGATTGTCAAGTCCAAAGAAAGAGAGGGCCACTACACCACCTTGCAAAAGTTCTTCCAAAGGATTAGAGAATTCCGGTTGCGGCTGAATCCTCAGAAGTGTACGTTTGGTGTTACAGCCGGGAAAATGTTAGGGTTTCTAATTACACAGAGAGGTATCGAAGTCGACCCTTTCAAAATCAAGGCCATCTTAGAAATGCCACCACCAAGGACTGAAAAAGAGGTGCTAGGCTTTCTGGGTAAAGTGCAATTCATAAGACGGTTTATCTCAAAATTAACCTTAACTTGTGAACCACTTTTTGGCCTCCTGAAGAAAGAAAAGAAATTCTAATGGGACGGCCGATGCCAAGCTGCTTTTGAACAGATCAAGGAATACTTACAGAACCCGCCCGTGTTGTCACCACCAGAGCTGGGGAGACCGTTGATATTGTATCTTTCAGTAACTGAGACTACAATGGGCTGCATGCTCGTGCAAGAATCAGAGGACAAAATGGAGAGAGCCATCTACTACCTGAGCAAGAAGATGCTGGAGTATGAGACTCGCTACACACCGTTGGAAAAGGCTTGCTTAGCCTTGGTATGGGCTACCAGGAAGCTGCGGCACTACCTGTTAGCTCACTCTGTAATGTTGGTTTCGAGATTAGATCCTATCAAATATCTCTTCAAGAAACCGGCACTTACGGGTAGGCTAGCTCGTTGGTTGCTGTTGCTTTCCGAATTCGATTTGAAATATGTGACGTGCAAGTCAGTCAAGGGAAGAGCAGTAGCAGAATTCTTAGCCGATCATCCAGTAGAAGGAGGTGAAGCAGTTGAGTACTTATTCCCAGATGAGGCCATTTGCATATCGACGACGAGTTTTGGATAATGTACTTTGACGGAGCGTCAAACCAGTACGGGTATGGGATAGGAGTGTTGCTGATAGCACCTGACAACTCCCGTATCCTTCTAGCATTCAAACTCCAGTTCAAAGTCTCGAACAACGAAGCAGAATATGAGGCATGCGTTGCCGGTCTAGAAGTAGCCCTGGAATTAGGGGCAAAACGGTTGGACGTCATCGGGGACTCGAACCTTGTTGTATCTCAAGCGAAAGGAGATTGGAAAGTCAAAGAAGAAAAGATGATAATGTATTACCAGACCTTGGATTTGTTAATTCCTCGGTTTGAGAAGCTGAACTTTGCTTATCTATTAAGGGAGAACAACAGGTTCGCAGATTCACTAGCAACTCTATCTTCCATGATAGACATCCCGTTTGGAGTCCGGATGCGTCCAGTCATTATCGACCAAAAATTTGTGCCGGCTTACGAGTCGATTGCTGCTATAGATAAGGTTCAAGATGAGAACCTCTGGTATTACGATATTTGGAATTTCTTGGAGAAGGAAGCATATCCAAGGGGTAAATGCCAATGATAAAAGGGCAATCAGAAGAATGGCCGTTCAGTTCATCATCTGCGGAGGTAAATTGTATAAGAGAGGTCATCTGGGAATGCATAAGCTGTGCGTTGAAGCTGAAGAATCAAAACGCCTGATGGAGGCCATCCATGGAGGGGAATGCGGTGCGCATATGAACGGGGTAATGTTAGCTCGGAAGATCCTCAGACAGGATTACTACTGGTCCACCATGGAGGAGGATTGTATCGGTTTTGTTCGACGATGCCACAAATGTCAGATCCATGCAAACCGCATGAACATCCCGCTATCGAAGCTATACAATATGACTTCGCCATGGCCATTTTCAGTTTGGGGAATCGATGTGATCGGGCTGTCACTCCGAAGGGGTCGAATGGGCATGAGTTCATCCTGGTCGCGATAGATTATTTCACAAAGTGGGTTGGCCCAATCCTATGAGGTGTTGAAGCGTCACACATTGCAAGTTTATCAGAAACAACATCATCTGTCTATAGGGTCCCAAACGAGGTCATTTCAGATAATGGTTCCCACTTCAAAAGGAAGTGATTGATTTGTTGGAAAAATACAATGTGGCTTTTCATAAGTCATCCACCTATCGGCCGCAAACCAATGGAACGGTTGAGGCCGCCAACAAGAATATCAAACACATACTACAGAAGATGGTGGAAACTTACCGGGATTGGCCAGATAAGTTGCAGTTTGCTCTGTGGGGCTACCGGACCTCAATTAGGACTTCTACTGGGGCGACTCTGTATTTATTAGTTTATGGGATGGAGGCCGTTCTACCTATTGAAATTGAGGTTCCATCTTTGCGAGTACTGGCTGAGTGTCAGATAGCCGAAGCAGATTGGTAGCAGAGTAGATTTGAAGAACTCATGCTCTTTGACGAGCGTAGACTGAAAGCACTGTACCATGTTCAAGGTTATCAATGCAGAATTGCCAGGGCTTTTCACAAGAAAGTTAAGTCCAGGAATCTAAAGGAAGGAGATTTGGTGCTCAAGGACAACCGAGCTCCCATCCACGACCCAAGGGGCAAGTTCAGACCCAATTGGACTGGTCCCTACATCATTAAGTCTATCTGGTCAGGTGGAGCTGTGGTTCTGATGGACCTAGATGGCCTAGAGTTCTCCCAACCGATCAATATGGACAAGTTGAAGAAATATTACCCCTGAGAGGCTCGCTAGGCCGAAAACCCGAAAGGGCAACCTAGGCAAAAGTTAGAGCATAAAAAATTTTGAAATGATAAAAACTGAGCTCGTAAGGTTGAAAACCCGCAAATGGCGGCCTTGGCAAAAGTTAGAGCGTAAAAGGAGAGTGAAATACTCGAGTGAACCCGAGCCTGAACTACGTAAGGCTTGATTCCCATCTTTGGGATACGTAGGCAACTTCATCTGAAGTTCAGCCGTAAACTTTCCCCGATCAACTTTGTCCATTTGATCATCTCGGCCATCTTTGTCTATTCAGCATTCAAGAGTTCGGTTATGATCTCCGGTGCAGTGCTTTTCAGACTAGGGCAACTTTCCGTTGCTGTGCAGTGCCGCGGTACTATTTGACTAGGGGCAACTTTCCAGTTGCTAGGATCCGAGGTTGTGCATCTCAGTGACAGATTTCAGGCGTGTCCAGTTCTGATCCATATCGAAAATGGTTTTGAAAAGTTTTAATAAAAGTTGACTTTGTTCAAAATTAATCTTTTTACAACTTAGACCATTTTTGGACCAAATCGGAAAATTTTCAGTACCCACAACCTTCAATTTCATTGATTTCAATACAGAGTTCTCCTGTTCTTGCATACAAATTGAAGTTGCTTTTGGCTACGTTCATAAAGAAAACTTGAAAGTACTAATAAAGCAATAAATCCGGGGCATAGATAAGTCAGGTGTTCCTGCGCCCCCTCCCAGAGCTGGTTGAAGTCTCTGACGCCAAAGTGGGCCCTTCATGTGCCTCTTCATTGAGCCAATCCAAACACTCATCAGACAAAGTGCAACTGAAAGTGGAAGCGGGGGCTAGGAGCTCTCTAGTCCTCCATGTTGTGGCATACCGGGCAAGCTGTGCGCCTCGGGCTAGGAATGCAGCAGGGTACTGTATCCCCTCTGGCGGGCAAGTCTGATCATGTCCGAACTGGCGCCGGAACCGAAACGGAAAATAGAAGACACAGTGTGTCATGCCAATCAATTGAATCCTGGGTTAACGGGTCATGTTGTAACTCATTGTTGGCAGATTGAGCCAAGGGCAGCGCCAAGCGATGCGGTTCGTAGACAAACTGCACATCCAGTTGTACCACCACCGCTCATCCAGGGCATCGACCAGGCATTGTCGGAAAAAGTAGCCGCGAGCTGAGTATGATGGGCAAGACTCCACAATCTGTAACTTGTCCATCAACCACACCTGGGGAGGGATGAAAAATGAGAGATTAAAGAATAGAGAGATGTACGATGAGAGAAAAGTAAGAACAGGGTTTTGTGAGAAAAACCGAGCCTGAGGGCCGAGTGATGTGAGCAATACATATGTGAGATTGGGTAGGAAACATTACCTGCAATAGTAGTGGGCTCCCCGCAAGCCTAGCCGTCTCCTGGCAATGAAAAGCGTCTAAGCCCATCAATGTCTCAGCCAATGTCATGGCAATGCAGCTCTTGCCCTCCTTCAAACCTTGGGCAACCTCGATCAACCGGACATTGAATCCACCGGAGCCCGGGGCAAGCAAGAAATGAGATAGCAAGCATAGGCAAAGCGCGTGTCGCCGATAGCCCTGCCAATGATGGTCGCTGCGGTCACCAGTATGAGAAAACTGGCAAACCAAGCTCGGGATGTCCAGTTCCCCGTCGTGAACCAATGATCGAGCGTCATGCAAAGTGAGGCCGCACATTTGTCCTAAGGCTTGGACGTGGCGAAATCGGAGTTGAGGCAAGACTTCCTCGTTGCGTTCGGACTCCATCAAAGCTCGAAAATCCTCGAAAGTAGGACACATCTCTTGCCCGCTAAAGCAAAGACGTGTGTTATCGGATTCCAAAACCTTGCCGCGGCATGGAGGAAAGGAAGATGCGGCAGAGTACAGCCCAACGTGAATAGTGCATTCAAGCCGAAGCCCCGGAAGTTCAACTTTTCCGAGCCATCCAGAGAAGCAATGCAAGCTGTGAGATTTTGGACGAGAAACGCCTCCATTTTGATGCAAAACTGAGATGAAATGAATGAACCACAAGGCTGGAATTTTTAAAGAGGATAAGACACTGTTCAGGGGACACGTGTCGAAAAATTGGTGGTTGCTAAGCCAGGTGGTCGACCGACCACCTTTTCTGGTAGGCCGACCACCCCCCTCCCCTTCAATGAAAAAAGCTGGTCGGCCAGCTCCCTCTGATGGTCGGCCATGAAGAGAAACAGGGCTTTGGTCTTGTCCTAGCTTTTAGAAGAAAGTTCCTAGCATTTCCATGCATCAGGAGTGTTGAAGGTGCAAGTTTTCCTCCGTTTCGACTGCGTTCCATCACCCCGATCGTTCGAAATGCATTTGTTTATCGAGTTGTTGTTAAGTCCTGCTTATCGAGTTGTTATTTTTGCTTATCGAGTTGTTGTTTTGCTTACCGAGTTGTTTTGCTTTTCGAGTCGTTAAGTTTTATCGGGTTGTCGAGCTTTGTATATCGAGTTGCTACTCTTTGTTTACTCAACGTTGTTGTGTCTTGCTTATCGAGTTGTAAACTTGCTAAGGTTTTGTTGATTCTTAGTAAGTTAAGTTGTTTAGTTTGTGGCATCGGTTCACTACCTAACTTGGCAATTTTCAATGCTCAATTCCATTCAATCTCATTTTTGTGCAAAACGATGCGATACGATGCTAAGAACATAAAATACAACACTTTTTGAACAAAAGCTGTTTTATTCCATCATGCTTCCTTTGTTACAACATTTTACAACAAGGGTACAAGTTTTACAGAAAATAAAACTGCCTAATAATGTACAATGTGCTATAACTACTAGTAAAAAAGGCAAATAAAACAGGAACATCTGCATCAGTGCTCTCAAGTGCAAGAATAAGAGGCCCTCTTCGTCCTCTTCGGCCGAGAAGTCCCTGCACCATCTCCACCAACACCACCATCTGAATCGGAGCTGCTGTCCTCGGAATCCTCCTCGGCATCACCTCCGCCCTCAGAACCGGACTCAGAGTCATCCTCTCTGCCTGCAGATGTCTCTGACTGAGGATGTGCAGACTCCTCTTCCTCGCTGGACTCCTCCTCTATGACATGCGCTCTGCGTCCGCCTCGTCTGTGAGACGACTCCCCTCTCCCAGCTCCTCGAGAAGGCCTAGATGGCCCAGCTCCCCGAGAAGGCCCAGATGGCCTGGCCTGTGGCCCAGTATGTAGCGGAGGCATCTGAAAAGGAAGAGGACAATTTGAGTACATTAACCAGTATGTATATCAGATGCAGATGCAAGAATGCTACAATGGATGTATGCAGATACAGTATGTGAATGTGGTGTGTGTCAGATGTGCTCTACACATACAGTCAATCAATGCAGTGAAATATTCAAGATCAGCATGTCATCAGAAGTATGATAAATGCAAGAAAACTAAAGAGTACCGGGACACCAACGATGGACAACTGCGTCTCTCTCCGCAGTACCATGCCCTCGAGTGAGGCTACCAACCCGAGTAACCCCTCAGTATACTCCGTGGTAGGCTGCAGGTGCAAGTGCAAGTCATCAGTAAATGAATGAATGTCCAAGTATCTGAGTGATAAATCAAAGCTATAAAGCATACGGTGGCGAGTCAGGGTCTCTGAAGTATGGGTGACCAGGCATAGGAGGCTCTATCGGAATCGCGTAGGAAGTCCCATATCGCCATCCCGTCAACTCAGTCGGAATATCTGGCCATCCAGGGTGATGATAAGTTGGGGGAATCGGGGGGACCAGTCCAGCCCCACCCCTCGATGTGTCGGCTCTACTGGTCGAAGGAATGTCTCTAGCTCGGGCGCGACTCGAGGATGGCATGCCAGCAGACCTCCTCGTGGGAGTACGGACACCTGTCAATGGAGACATCAAGTATGTATGACGGTAGGTCGCGTACTCTTCGTCCTCCAAATGTAGCAATACGTCGGTACCCAACATGGCGCTGTCGACATCCTAGGGAGTGAGCCTATCAGTGGATCGCATATCGTCTGGAGGTGCTGAGGGAACACTCTGCTCGGGGAAGCCCATAGTCTGGCGCAAGAAGCGGTCCTCTAGGAGCCAGGCCCTACCAACGGGCCCCTCAAATAAGATCTTGTACCGAGAAGCAGCCCATCCTCCAACAAACTGAAATCGGATGTCTCCACCCAAAGGCACCCAGGGCTGCCATGTGATCTGCGGATAACCAATGCATAAGCGATTAGAAATCGTAAATGTGCAAGATAAATCAAAGATGAAAGCATGGAGAACTGAGAGTTATGAATTACCTCTATCGGCCGCACTGTGTCGAAAAACTGCCGCAGGTAGGGCAGAGTCTCCCGAGCTCTCGGCCGGTACTGGCCCTCAAACACGAGCAAGTAGGGGATCATGAGAGGCACCTCCACCTCAAGCTCCGGGGCTAGCATCGGGAAGTACGCAAAAACCCATAGCTATCGAAAACAGGGCAATAGCCATCAGAATACAGAATGCTGAGTGCAGAATGTGAATACAGAATACTGAGAGCAGAGTGCAAAGTACAGAACGTAAAGTGTGCCGTGTGTGCAGTGTACAGATAATGAAAAGCAAAAATGTAAATCAAGAGGGCAGAAAGTACCTCCCAGGCTCTCTAATAGCCGCCAACTATGTTTCCCCGTTCGCGGGAGGTCGCGCTCATGTAGCAATAGAGGGTAGCCCAGCCGGCGCCACCCCAGTCATACTGACTGACCTGCGAGAGGTTTACCAGGGCACTCAGCAGATATAGCCCAACGGTGTTCCCCCTATCGGAGAACAGAGTGGTCCCGAAGAGGAACATCAAAAACCCTCGGGTGTACTGCGCTATCTCCTCAAGAGTCTCGGGCACCCTCTCTCTGAAATGTGAGGAAAACCAGGTATACCGGACTCTGCCTGAGGATCTGTCAACCGGTGGGCGAGCTCCCAAAAGATAAATCCAGGCAGCCTCCCACTCGCCCATGTCCTCATCGTAAGGGATCGCCCAGCCTCCCACGTCAAGGCCTGTCAGCACAGCAAAGTCGAACGGGGTCATAGTCATGTCCCCGGTAGCTGAGAAATTGAAGGAGTTGGTGGTGTCCCACCATCTCTCTACGAGGGCGCCCATCAATGTCCTGCTAGCAGGATAGCGAGATATCCCCATGCAGAAGGGTCCGAGCCCTGCCTGGTCAACCCAATCATGAACGGCCTCCGGGAGCTCTGTGTACCACTCCCTCGCAACGATGGAGCCATATCCTCGTGTAACACGGGAAGACACCTGCATTCATAATGAACACATGTATTCAGTTTCAGAATGAAATGAATAAGCTGCGTGCAAATGAAATGTATGAGCTGTGTGCAAACCAAATCAGATACAAGGTTGTGAGCTGTGTGTTCAACATGAAGTATATGAGCTGTGTTCAAAATGGAAGTGTATGAGCTGCGTGCAAATACAAGTGTGTACTATGTGTTCACCTCAAATTTGGGCTGCGTGTTCAGAAACTCAGAGTTTGGGCTGTGTGTTCAACTTTCAACAAGTGTGGGCCGTGTGTTCATCTCAAAGTTCGAGCTGTGTGTTCAACATCAAGTGTTTGGGCTGTGTGTTCAGACTTCAGAAATAGTGGGCTGTGTGTTCACCTCAACAGTTTGGGCTGCGTGTTCAACTCTCAACACGTGTGTGCTGCGTGTTCACAATCAACAAATGGGCTGCGTGTTCAGAAATTCAAAGTTCGGGCTGCGTGTTCAACTCTCAACAAGTGTGTGCTGTGTGTTCACAATCAATATATGGGCTACATGTTCAAAAATTCAAGTGTTTGAGCTGTGTGTTCAAAATGCAAACAGAATATTGCGTTATAGACTAAGTGTTCAGAACAAGCTGTGTGCTAGAATGAGCAGAAGTATGGCATGCGAATGTGTTCAGAACGAGCAGATAAGCATACATAGCATGAAATGTGCATGAAATGCATAATATAAGGCAGAAAATGTAAAAAGTGAAGTACATACCTCTCGTGCTTGATGAGAGAGGTGGGACTCCAGCTCCCGCAATAGTAGATCCACAGGTGCTCGTTGATCAAAATCGGTAAAATGATAGAAAACTGCTCGAGGGAGGGTGTGCGTCGGAGGGTCATACCTCTCGGGAATAAATGACCGAATCCTTGGAGGTAAAGACATAATGTCTGGCTCACCTCCGGCACCTGGAGGACCTCCGCCCTGAGGAAAATGACCTGCCATCTCAAGAAATCTGCAAAAAGGAGCGAAAATGAGCCAAAATTGGAAAAAGTCAGCAAAAGTCAACTCTCAAGAAATGAAAAAGTCAACAAAAGTCAACTCCCGAGAAAATGTTCCAAATATTGAGACAAACTTACCTCAAGTGGTGAAAATGAGAAAAGAAGCACCGAAATCAAAATTTAATCAGTTCAAAGTGAAGAAAGACTGAAGGATTTCGCGAAATAACTTTGCGTGGGGCGTTGGAAAACGCGTATAGAGCGTAGATCTGAGGGAGAAAATGGTCTAGGAAGGAGGAGGAGACAATTTCAGATCTGAAGTTATGAGGAAAAGAGCTTTGGACATGTGCATTTAAAGAAACAAGGGTGAAAGGACAAAACTGCCCCTATTTTTGGCTAGGTGGTCGGCCGACCACCTTTTCTGGTAGGCCGACCACCCCCTTGCCCCAAACCTGGTCGGTGGTGTTCCCAAGGTGGTCTCCTATGTCCTTTGAGCTCCCTGCAAAATTTGGTAGTGATCGGAGTTCCCGGCACCCCAGAAAGTACAAGAAAAGTGTATTTTTCGTCGCGAAACCCCTCCGCGGGAACTTCAAACTCCAACTTTCGATGTGTGTTTCATCGTTACTCGTCAAGAGCAAGATATATCCTTTTTGAGTACGTTGTGACCCTTTCGGGGGTAAACCGGAGGCCGCGATTGAGTCGCCCTCGTCGAAACTTGCATTCCTTTGCTCGTTGTTTTGTGTCAAATATGCATTCGAGGTTGCACTTATCCTGCTTTGCTATGCACGCCACTTGCATTCTCATGCACATTGCTTGCATTGTTGTGCACGTTTCATTGGTATTGTCATGCCTCCGTGCTTAACTTGTGTTGTCACGCACATTTCTTCTCGCATTGCGATGCACTTTCTCGTCGGCACCATGTTTGTCTGCGTTCGATATAGCGTTGAACATATGTTGCTAACTATGTTGTGCTTGTTAAGTTTCTCTCTTTTGCAGGCACGATATTGTATGTACGGTTCATTTGAAGCTGGTGCAACCAGACGAATCGCGCAGGTATTGTATCTTCTCCGTGTGAGACGTGGCGAGAATTGAATAATTCTCCACATTCTTACTGCATGAAATGTAGTTGTTGCTTTGCATTCTTGCTTAAAACTGTTGCATCTATTGTGAATATTTGCTTCATTACAGCTTGCTACTTTGTATGGTCGTGAGTTACGTTCGGCTTGGTGCATATCGTTTTGCATTTTGCCCCCGCCTGCGGGCATGCCTGCGGGCACATCTCTTTTTGTCTTGCCTGTTTGTCTAAGTCTTCGGCCTTGTCAAAAATGGGTCGTCTTTGGGCTTTGACATTCACTCCCGTCAATTACGACTTCCGAGTTCTGTCAAAGAGGGACAACTGTAGACACCCCATTTTTGACCGACCTTAAGACTCAGACGTCACCAATTGAGCGCTCGATGATGATGCATATTGTGCTCGTTCTGAGGTTTCAGAGTCTCGGCTGCGAGTCTTGCCTCCGGACTTCGGGGCTCTTTTGTGCTTTGCCTCAGTTTGCGAACCAGGTCCTGTTTTCTCTGTTTTCTCTTCCCAAAGGGAGGGAGAGGTCTCGTAGACCATCTCTTAGTGGCCGTAGGCTACGTTTCGTGGTCGTAGGCCACTATTCCTGTTTGGAGACCAGTTTCCGATTTTCGGAGCCATCAATCGTACGCCTCGGTTCGGGACCGCTTAACTACCTCCGTTTGCTCCGGTATTTGGCACACACCTTGTTTCCTTTCTATAGAGGGACATTGTGGCGTGGGAGACCACCTTCGTGGTCGTACGCCACTTCCGGTGCCTAACAGCCTATTTTCGGGGCCCCGGGCTGCGCGTTTTGGCCCCCAAACCCTCGTTTTGCATCCATCTTGGCTCATTTTTGGTGTGGACCCTAGTTTCATTGTTAGGAAGGTGGTACGGAGGTGGGAGACCAGCAATTCTTCTTGGAGACCACCTTTCTCTTTGCCGCCCGGTTTTCTTGTCAGGTAGGTGGTCTCCCTCACTTTTGAGCCACAATTTCGGGTCTCCCATACCACCATTGTGTTGTGCTCATCTGGGAGGCCACCAATATGGGTAGGCCGACTAGCTTTTCTTCCTGATCCTTTTGAACCTTGCTAGAAAGCTGGTTTTCCTCTCTCATGGGTCACAATTTCTGGTCTCCTACCATACCACTATATTGCATTCACCTGGGAGGCCACCTTTCTAGGTGGGCCGACCAGCTTTTCTTCTTGACCTTTTTGAACCCTGGTCGGCCGACCAGGGCAAGTGGTCGGCCGACCACTTGAACTGGTCGGCCAGCCATCTGCTTTTTGCCCTTCCTGAGTTGCATACAGCTGTGCCAGCTGGGAGGCATTTGCTTCAGGTTTGACCTTTTTGTTTGGCTTCGTAAGGAAGTTTGGCCCTTTTTGCTTAGCTTCTAGGAGAAGCTTGACCTTTTGTCAAGCTTCTTGAGGAAGCTTGACCCCTTTGGTCTAGCTTCCTCAAGAAGCTTGACCCTTTTGGTTTAGCTTCTTTCGAAGCTTGGTCCTTTTGCTTGAGGCTTCTCCAAGAAGCCTTGGACCTCCTCTTCTATAAAACCAACCCTCCTTTCCACTTGCAAGGGTTGAAGATTTTGGTCTCAAGATACATACACTCTCCCTCTATATCTCTACATCCAAGCTCCATAACTCCATGGTTCTTGGCCATTTACACTACACCTCCAAGCACAACACCTCCACTACCATCCTAAGTACCTTGGAGCTGTTTTTAAGAGGTTGAAGGCTCACTTTCTTGGTCCAGAGCTTGCTACATTGCTGTGCTACAAGGGTAAGTCTTCATTTCCCCCCATTTTGACATTGTTTTGTTTCATATCTTAGCCTTACTTGCAAGCATTTTCGAGCTTTGACATGAACTGAAAAGTGTCTTATTTTGAGCTCCTCTTGAAGATTGTTTAAGGACATTTTTCTGTTAGAGGTCATTTACCCCCTTGTATACTTGTTTGCATCTTGTTTTGAGCCTTGCATCTAGGCCTTTGTATCATGCTTTGTTTGGCCTTCTAGCCACTGAAATCCAGTGGATTTTCAGTGACTAGCATACTATTTTGAGAGCCAAAATCAGAGGGGGGTGACCCCCTCTCTCCTTGTCTTGTTTGTTGCCCCTTTTGGCCTTTCAAAGGGGCCCCTACTTGCATGTTTCAAAGCCATATTTCAAGCCCTATTTGGTGAGTTTTAAGGTCTGCATTAGCTCTGTCCAGAGCCCATTTTTCCATATAAAGTGTCTATTTTGCATGTGTAGAGTAATCCTATTCAAGGCCTTTCAAAGGGGCTTTCATTTGCATGCTTCCTAGACCAATTTCAGGGCCTTTTTGGTGGGTTTTAGGACCCTCATAACCTCTTTCCAGAGGTGGTTTTACCATTGTGTGTGTCCGTCATATACGTGTGGAACAACCCCTTGCATGGCCCTCCAAAGGAGCCTATCATTCTTACATGTGTTGACTGAGTTTCCATGGGTTTTTGGGCATATTTTAGCATGGCATACATCTGTTTTTGGCTGGTTCGGTGATCCCTCATGTGCTTCACATACTTGTAGTGTAAATCATGGTTCACTAGCTTATTTTGCATGCTTTGTTGATCCTTGATTTTAGCTCTTTTTGGCCTTGCCTTAAACTGATTTTGTGCATATTTTGGACTGCCCTAGCTCTGTTTTTGGGTCTCATGGTCGAATGATGTTTGTTTTGCATGCTTGTAGTTCAATACCCATGCTTAACTTTGAGTTTTGAGGCTCATTCCATGCATATACTGAGGTGTGTTCATGTTTTGGGTCCATTATACATCATATTTCAGAGCTTGTTTGAATGGCATATTGCTATGTTTTGTACTCTTTAAATGCGTTTGAGAGTCGGGCTTGTATGCCTCATTTACCGACCATTGAATGAGCTCCATTTCTTTGCATTCCGAGCCATCATTTTAGGCCATTTCCCCATTGTTTCAGACCTACCTAGGGTCTTTTTGGGGTTGGTTTTTCCATTGGTGTATTGCTTTGGGTACCTCTAGAGTAACGCACTTCATTAGTTTCGGTACCCGGGCCCTCTAGCTTGCATTGCGTGACATACTTGCATGTTTCGGGACCATCTTTCATGCCATTTCAGAGTTTTATCATGTCCCGTTCTATGCCATGTTTCATTCTCTGCTATGCTTAGTTAGAGTTGCATGTTGTGCCTTAGGATTGGTCCTTTGCATCCATGCATGTCTGCATGTGTTTCGGTTGTCTCATTTCCATCATATGGCCACTGATGTGGGTGTGGCTGAGGTCCACTCATATTGGTGTAAGTCCATCTTGCATCAAGTATGCCATTTAGTTCACGTTGTTGCATGTTTGGCCTTTGCATTGCGTATGCTAGGTTGTTAGGTGCATTGTGCATGTCATGTTATGTCACGTGCATTGTGTATGCCATGTCATTCCTCGCATTGTGTATGCTAGGTTGTTACTCACATTGAGTATGCCATAGTTCATGAGCATTAAGCATGCCATGTAGTGTTGTAGTGTTAGCATTGTATATGTTAGGCGCATGTTTGCATTTTCATCCCTTGCATGTTTGCGTCATTCAGTAGCATAGCATCTAGGATTGCATGTTAGAATTGCATTCATGCATATCATGCATATTGCATTGTGTTTGGAGTAGGGTTTAGTCCAAACACGGGAAATGAGGGACGTTTCGTACTCCAAGTGACGAAACGTGCCTCGATTCCCGGTCGCCGACACTCTGGATTAACCATGATGGAGTCTAGGCCTTGTTGTGTTTATATGTGCATTCATTTCACATCGAGTCGTGCAATTCGACTCCTCGGCCATCATGCATCGAGATGCGTGATTGGTGGCACGAGGATCGAGGTGTGCATACATATGTGAAAATACTTTGCCATGCCCCTTTCTTGCTCTTTGTTGCAGCAAACCAGAAATCAGCAACTTTTTAAAGCCTTACACAGCATTTCGGGATCAATTGCGAACAGAGGCAAATTGGGGCATCGCGAGGAATTTCCCGACGAGGCGACGCGAGCATGCATGCATCTTTCATCATTCGGAACAGAGCTGAGGCGGTCCATGGATTTGCATATTAGTTTATTTTGCTTTCCTAGTTAATTTGTTAATTAATTAGGGTTTTGTAATATTTAATTATTTGTTCGAACTGTAATTATCTATTCGGACTGTATTATTTATTCGGACCCTCCGAGCGAGGGCACAATTGTGTAATAAGTGTGCGTGTGTGTGATGTATGTCTTCCGACCCCACGTCTTTCTCTCTTTTATTTACCAGCTTATGATGGTTAGTTTAGGGCATGTTTCAATTAGCATACTTATGCTCGCATGTTTGCATCCATTCATCTGTCTTGCATGCACCGGGCTCGGCGCATCATACTAATTGCATTGTATTTCAATTCCAAGTTGAATACATGTTATTTGTAGCATCATCATATGCCATTTTAGAGTAGCCGAGCCTATCTTAATTGTATTTTGCATGTGTTGCATTAGCCATCTTAACATGAACTAGGATCATGCATTGATTACTAACTAGTTTCTGTTTTGGCTTGGAGTACTCGGTGAGTGTTTATGCTTTAGCATCCTTGCATGTGTGTGAGTGACTGCCATGATAGCATGCTTACTATGAGGCTATGTGCTTATATGATATAACTGCCTGAATGCCTGTGGGTGAATGTTGGATTATCTGAATTGGAACAATTCATTGATTGCGAGTTTTAAGCCCACTTGAGAGTGGCAAAATCATGTTTTCTAAGCCCACCTGAGGGTGGCAAATCCACATTTTAGCCTACTTGCGAGTAGCAAACCGTTTTCAAAACAAACATGAGATGTTTCGTTCCAATTCAGGCGATCCAGTCTATACTTGTATGTTGTGCGCATCACATAGTAATTCTAGGCTAATAAACCGGAATAAGAACATATAATGTTTTCAAAACTAGATATCATGGTTAGTAGAGGCCGATCTTCGATCGGGCAAGCGGGGGTGCTCACGAAGTGACCTTCCCCAATCGTACCCAAGTTCCCGAGCCGAGGCAACTTTGGTGATGACGGACACGTGGCCTTAGGCAACGAGTCAGGGTTTCCTAAATTTCCTAAAATAAAACATTTAGGTGGCGACTCTGTATCTGGCAAAGCAGTCCATGTTTGGCACTTCTTTCAAAAAATCTGTTTTCAAAAACGATTTGCCGGATTTGGACTCTTTGATGATTCATCGGTCTTGCATTGCACTCTGCGAGATTAGATACAGGACCGTGACATTTGAAACCTGAACTGTGGTGAGCCCATATGAACAAAACGGGATTCCCTCCCGGGACGTTCGGGGACGTCTACAAAATGCCTCATTAACTTACTGGAAATGAAAGCCTCATGTTTTTGGCATCCTATATCCACAACTCTATCGGACCCGCCAGCTGAAATAGAGCCAAAACTGGTAGCCTATTTTCAATTTTTCGCCTCTCAACCAACCTATTCTCCTCACCAGGCCTCTTTAAATTATCCTCTTGGAATATAGGCAAATCCACATATACACATTGGTTAACATCCTCTAAACTGGAGAAGAAAACCTTCAAATAGACAGCCTCACAATAGTAAAACCAAGCAACACCAGTAACAATAGAGATAACCACTAAGCCTTACAACAGCTAATCAATCAAACCACAACCTCAAATCAGAGCAGACCAGCATACCACAACCTCAAAATAGAGTAGGAACAAATTGCATTCAACAATTTACCCAATTGGAAATTGCAAAAAAATTGAGGGAAATCGCATACAAATCTTTATTCACGAAGAGTGTACATATATATATATATATATAAGAAGATACCTGATGCAAAATGGACAGAGAAGAGGGCATCTAGTGGTGCCGCATCAATGAAGCAAAATGAACGGAGAAGAGGGCTTCCGGTGGTGCGATTTGAACGGAGAGAGAGGGTTTCCGGCAGTGTTCGTGTGAGAGGGTTTCACGAGCTCAAACCAGAGAGAGAGACAAGACTGGGTGAGAGAGTGAGACAAAGAGCGTGAGAGAGGAGTGATTTGGGTAGAGTGATTTAGGAAGACAAAACGGAGTCGTTTTGTCCTCTTAAATTATAGATGACAAAATTATATTTGTCTCTGAAAATTTTTACAATGGTGACGAAACTTTTTGTCTCTAATATGGTACCCAAATTTTCTACCAAAATTTCCAAGGGCGGGAATTTGTTTTGCTACGAAAAATAAAATTTAGGGATGAAATTTTTTTTCGTCACCTATTATTTTATTTATTTTAAACATTTGGTGACGAAATTTTGTTTTCGTCTCTAAAAATAGTATAATTGGAGATGAAATCTTATTTTTATCACTAAAACATGTATATTTGGAGACGAAATATTTTTTTCATCATACGTTTCCGTCACCATAGACCTTTTTTGTTGTGGTGAATCCTAGATTCTTCAAATAAATTTTTTTTTGGTGCAAAAAATGGATGTGCGAATAGTCTACTCACAGACATCTATCGAAACTAACACCGTATTTGCGTCAGGATACCCACAGACATCTGTTGAAATCAACGTCGCACCTACGTCAGGACCGAAATTAAGGTTCCAACGCATTTTGGGTATTAAGAAGTAAGGTCATGTTTGTTTGGACGGACATGTGCTTGGGATTGGACTAATAGTCCAATAAAATTATTAATCTGATGTTTGGTTAAAAAATTGAAGTACATACTAACAATCCATCCGGATATGGTATCTTACATATGATGGATTATTCAATCCCACATAGGGGGTGTCATATAAATTGGGGGACTAAGTCAAAGTTTGGACTAACTTATCAAATGACCATAATAGAGGTATTATGGTCAATATATTGGATGTTCCATATCCTGCCATGTCTTATCCATTCCAATCTCCTTAAACAAATATCAGATTAGATAATATTTTGTTAATCCCTCCTTATAATCCTAACTCAATCCAAACATAGGATATAATACACAATCCAAAAGGATTTGTAATCCTAAGATTATTAGTCATGAGAATGCTAATCCAACCTAATCCAGTCCGCCCAAACAAACATGGTGTAAGTGTAATCCCAATAATCCGTTATGGAGGATATTTGAATCCAAGCGTTGAGCAAGGTGGACAAACCCTTTACCACTGAACCAACAGATCATTGGTAAATAAAATAAATTGTTATTTTTATGTTTTACTACTCCAATTCTAATGGACTATTTATGTCACACCCCAAACCCGCCCCTAAAAGTTTGGGCATGACCACTTCAGAAACGGACAGATAATGCGATATATACAACATATGGGGCCTGAACGGAAGCATTTAATAATATCAAATAATATAAATCAACATCCATCGAGCTCACACCTATATGCTAGGATCTCAACGTGCCATTCAACAGTTCCTCATATGATAGACATGTATACAAGAAGTAGATATATGCATTCATACAATAACATATATGGGCATATATATATATATATATATATACAGAACTAGTCCCACATATGGGCATACAGCAAAAAATATTGTTAAAGGAGATTATACCCGACTAATTACACTAGACAACAGATTAAGGACCAAATCGGGGGCCATTAAGGGAACCCCACAAAATGGATGAGCTTCTCTACATGGCTTGACCAAGACGGGGTGACCAAAGCTGAATTAAGATCGACCTCCAGGTTGATTGCCTACAGAAACAGACATAACACAAGGTGAGCAAGGCTCAGTGAATAATAACACTCAAACCATTTAATGATTAAACTTGAATTGCAATATTTATAACGTGTATAAGTGCAGAGGCCATATAATTAATCTTATCTTGTAACCATTCCAGAATGGCCTTGGGCCCAGATATCAACAGATTGTGCAGAACGGCCATAGGCCCAACAGATGATACAGAACGGCCATAGGCCTAACAGATGATACAAAATGGCCGTAGGCCTAACAGATGATACAGAACGACCATAGGCCTAACAAATGATACAGAACGGCCATAGGCCTAACAGATTTCACAGATTGGCCATAGGCCCAGATATCATCAGAGCAGACTAATTTCAGAGCCATACAGAGTTTCAGAGTCATATGAAAGTACACACATTCTTTCAATCATTCACATGAGTTAACATAGTTAATTTGAGTTTAACAAAGTGTTGCTGATAATTATTAGCAAAAAGGTAAGCGTATTTTACAGATTGTAGAAAGTTGTCCACACCTGGTGGCTCATAACAAAATAGCCTGAGGCCCATTAGTAGCAAATCAGAATGATCTCATATTCACACAGAAACCATTATTCAAGAATGAACATAAGTTCCCTTTATTTATTAAGAAACGATGTAGTTCACTTACGGAGAATAGAATGTTAATATTAACTATTAACAGTAAACCAAATGTACTGTGCAGTACTATTACTCACTGTGCTGTAGTGGGGTGTTAGTTCCTCCCGGGTTGTGACCTACAAACACACACACAACTTGCAAATTAGTTCATTTCCCTAGTTAAGTCATTTTCTGCCTTGTTTGGCTTCGAATGAATTTACAACATTAAAAGGGCATCAAATATAGATTTCAAAAATATCTGAGGGTCAAGTACGTAAAACGGAGCAGACCATTTTTTTTCAGCTTGGGCCGTACGTGCGGCTGTGAGCCCCGCACGTACGACAGTTGGTCCCGCACATGCGGCTGGGAAGCCCAGAACGTGCCTTTTTAGCAGTAGCCAAAACCCATAAATTCTCCATTTTTCGCACGTGCGGCCATGACTCCCGCATGTGCGGCAGTGCTCCCGCACGTGCGGCCATGACCCCCGCACGTGCAGCGATTTCCCTGTTTGTGCAGTCCGAAATTCAACCAAAAAGCCCACTTTGGTAGGTATTTATAAGGCTCAATATAGATCCCTTAATTGTTAGAATAAAGTCCAAAAATCATGTAAATAGGGATCACAACATATATCAATTTGAGTATGGATTAAATCTTTAATTCCTTGCGTTTCATAAACATAAAATAAGCACTTTGAATCCCTACTATATAGTTCCTGTGGAGAAGTGGTTTGGAAATACTCTTCAGATCTTGGGAGACGCTAGTGATCCTCAGCTAGTCACCTGAAAAGATACAAACACTCCGGTCGGGGTGCCGGAATTAGTACTCCGACGGACAAGTCAGTTCAGACACTCAAGATAGCTTGTTTACTAAGTTAAGTGAAGTGATTCTTACATACCTTTCTCAATCCATTGTTCCTGTATTTATACCTGTTCCTTTTGATCTTCTGGGCCAGGGCCTACTTTTTAATCCTTGTCCTTTCTTTTATTCGACTCTAAGGATCTACACTTATTCGGCACATATATTATATTCGGCTTCTCATTCTCGTAGGATACAGTCGATTAATATCAGTCTTCTAAGGTACGCACCTTTTGATTTCACCCATTATTCGGCTCCCACAATTGCCCCCCAAACTCCCCATTGACAGTAGTTAATCGGCGTGTTTGGTCTTGAATTGGAAAAGTCAAAATAGGTCAGGCGGCTACACGTACCCCAATACAGATGTCAGAATGCGCACACCTTTTCGGTCATCATTACACTTTCCCGCCTCATTCGTGCGTCTCGCATTTATTGCGATTTGAAATTTCAGTCCTTTCGAGTGCACATTTCGTCGAGTACTCGAGACTCTTGGACCGCCAGTGGGTATCCCTTCTCTGACTCGCATTTTCTGCAACTCTTCTCCGTCTACCCTCGTCCCCCTTGCTCCTCGTAAGTCTTCTTCTCTTTTCTTTGCAATCCTACTTTCTGTTTGTTATTTTAATTTTGGCGAACCCTTGATTTCTCGCGAAAATAGCTAAACACTTGAAAGACCTCCTTTCTGAGGGTCGTGTTTCCAGATTCCGGCGACAATTTTCCATCCCCGACGATGTTCATCTATCTCTAGTGACGAACAATACTCTGGATATGGAGAGAGAGGATCGAAATTCAATCGTCTTTCCTCTCCTATCCATTGCAGAGGACGGGGTCCATTTTCCCCTACATCCATTCCTTAGGGCCATCCTCCGCCATTGGGGTCTGATTCCTTCTCAGCCCAACGTGAACTTTTTTCGAATCGTAATGGAGATCGTAGAGTTGAACCGGTGCCTCAGGATCGATCTTGGCATGCCGGCCATTCGGCACTGCTATGCTTTAGCCAAATCTTCCGGTCGGCTTGGGCGGTACTTTCTTAGGGCCAAGGATACTGACCATCATTTGGTAACCATGCTTGCCAGTTCTGGTAAGCGTGTGGATGACGTAATGGTCAATGTCTGAGGGAACTGGGAATTTGGCGAAGACGAGGGTCGCCTAGACCCTATTCCCAGACGGAGGGGTGAACCAGGTTGCCGTGTGCCTCCTTGCGTTTATTGAACTTTTCTTTCACTCGGCCTTCTCTCCATGTCTAACCCTTTGTCTTTGCAGGTAGTAAATTGAAGAAGATTCTGGTTTCTACTGACGACACAGTCCTTGCGCAGATTGCGACTGCACTCGAATACTTCGGCCATCCAAACTGTAACAACCCTCATACTGTTTATCGATTAATGACTGATTGATTACCGATTACTGCTAAACTGAGATCGAATATGAAAAGTAATTGAACTGACTGAATTACTGAACTGACTGACTGAAATCTGAAACTGAATTGATTGCCTGTATCTGTTTGAATTGCATTTTATCTGTTTGACTGTTTAATTATCTGTTCAGTTTGTTTTGTTTAAACTGTCAATTGAAAGCCTTATCGGCGGCCGAACCCAAAATTGATTGATGTTCCATGATTAGTAGAATTTATGTGATTTTATGACATATTTATCTGAAAGTCGATTTGGTATGATTAAATTAGATTAATAGTGATAAAACACAAGATATAGACTTATTTACCATAATGCCATCTAGTGGGGCCTTTGTTTATTATTATTGTAGAGCCTTATTGCACTCAATACAAAACATTCATCAGCCAAGTCCCTTGTTTTTGCCGTCCAAGAGGGAGAGAGTGAGAGAAGTGAGTGTTTCATCTTGAATTCATAAGAGTTGGGTTGGAAATTAAAGGAAATTGGAGAGAGTGTTCCAAGTTTGAGCTCCTAGACCTTAAATTCAAGACTTGAGGTAGAGCCTTACCTTCTTGAGCTTGCATTTGACTTCATTCTTGCATGGTTCATGCAAAATTAAAGAGCTAAGGCATGTTTTAGTCTAATAATGTTGAATTAGAGCTCAATTGTTGCATGCATGTGCTTATTGCCAAGTTTTGGAGGTTGTAAATTCATCATTTCTCACATGCATGTTCATAATTTTGCAATGGTCCATGTTTTCAACTTGTTTTTGGAACAATTGGCTCACTTGAGCATCAAATTGAAGCTTTGAAATGATTTGAATTCATGCATGTTTGCATGTTCTTCATGTTCATGAAAATGGGTTTGAATTTGGATTTAATTGACTCACCCTTGGGCCTTGATTTCACAAATTGAGCTTTGAAACTTGTTGTATATTGAGTTTGGATGTGTTTTTCAGAAATTGGTCCCAAGAGGTTGAGTTTTGAGCTTAGGAATGCTTGGTTTGAGTTTGGGAGGCAAATCTGGAAATTCCAGAATTTGGCTTCTACGCTCGAGCGGAGGATTCTACGCTCGAGCGACCACCATTTACTCTGAGCCATGCTCGAGCGACGGAAAGGTGGCTCGAGCGTAAATTGCAAGCTCTCAGAATCTTGGTGCGCGCAGGCGTACGCTCGAGCGAAGGGACCTACGCTTGAGCGAAGAGCTGTGTCTCACGCTCGAGCGAGCATCGAGCGAGCATCGAGCGTAAATTCTGAGCATCCAGTATTTTTACTGTAGCACACAGTCCGCTCGAGCGACGGAATTCACGCTCGAGCGGAGCTCCTTTGTCTGCATGTCCGCTCGAGCGAAGGAATCCTCGCTCGAGCGAGACCCCTGTTTTCAGCAAATTTTGTAAAGTGTTCAAAAGTGCATCTTTGCAACCTCTTTCCATCCTAGGCATTCCTAGGGCATATTTAAGGCATCTTAAAGAGGATATAGATGTAGAACACACCGAGGCAAATTAGGGATTAAGTTATTATCCTTCCCCAACTGTGAAACTTAGTGTGTGTTCAATCTGTTAACTGTATAGGGTTGACATTCCGAGGAGACGCTCTAGTTCACTGTAGCCCAGAACTCTGTGAGTAACAATTGTGTAATATCTTCCGAATGCTGAACTGAATTGTTTACTGAACTGATATTGATTACTGAATGAATGTATGTCCTTTATTTCTGAACTATATTGTGGCATCCTTAGCACCTACTGTTTACTATTACTGTTATAGAGATCTCTGTCGGTTCCCTCGTGGAACCACTATTGTTTACTGATTGATGGCCATCATTACTGTTCGGTCTTTTAAGACCTACTGTTTACTGTTACGCTAATGGATGTACCACATATGACTAATTGACTGAAAGACTGAAGTACTGATTTAATGAACTATTTTCATTACTATAAGGACATTCATTCTAAACCTCTTTACGCATTATGTTATTCACTGGGCTTTAGCTCACTGCTCATATATATATGTAGGCGTACAGGCACCGGATCAAAGCTAGAGGCGTCGGGGTAAACTCCAATTTTGTCAAGCCAACCAATGTGCCTCACTGCGAGGTTCCGAACCTGCCAAGCTATGGCTTAGGGGTGTTTTTATTTCCCCGTCTGTCTCTATACCGTTTTGTAACACTGTATAGACTGAACGTTTTGCACTGTACTGTTTATCGGGATTAAGTCCCTGTTCTGACTGTTTGTATATGATATGCATACTGTTTTGTATCGTTCTGTATAAATGTATGAAAAATCTTTTGGCATACAGACTGTCACAGCTCATTGGGCATTGTTTATTTACTGTATTGGCTTCCGCCAAGCCCCTGTACTCTATATTATTGTATTACTGTATAAGCAGGCCTTCGGTAACCTAGGGTTACTGGCCGGTTACGGTGCTAAACCCATAGGGGCGGGTTTGGGTCGTGACACAAACGTATAAGCAAGGGAGAGCGGCCCACATACTTCTTCGATACGAGCCTACTTATACTACTTTTTCGGCCGCTGACAACATTCCGATTCCATCCGGCGATCAACACCTTGCGGCTCTTATCTTCCCTAGCTTCAGGAGCCTTAGGCAAGTTGGTCTCGAAGCTTCTGATTCGGGGCAAGACGTGGAGCCGGTGGTAGAGGTAGTCGCCGAACCAGCCAGAGAGTTCACTGAGGAGGTCGAAGAGGTTGACGAGGCCCTAAACTCGGCGTTTAAGGCAGCCAGACTTAGTCAGCCTACCTCGCCGTCCACTTCGGGTCGGGCAGAGTTTTCTTCTAGAGATATTTTTGGAAGTTTGGGAGACCTACCTGGCGATTTTTTTGAAGGTATGGCTGGGGAAAACCTCACGTAGATGGCTCAAAAGAAAAATGCCGAGCGAATGGCTGCCCGGAAAAAGGCTGAGGCCGTTCGTTCTGGGCCTGCCTTGATTGAGTCTTTCGAACCCATTATTGAAGAGCCGGCTCAGATTGTTGCGGCCGAAATGGTGAAAGAGGTTGAACAACCGGTCATTGAAGAACGGTTGATTCCGGAAGAGCGGGGCAAGAAGCGTAGCACCGAGGGATGGGTCAGTTCGGAAGATAGTCCTGCTGACAAAAGGCCTCACTTAGAAGAGTCGGATGTGGTTGCTCCTTTCATTGTTCAACCAAAGATCAGAGACACGTCGATTTCCTCTGACGCATCCATCATTACCGACCCAGCGGTAGCCTTGAGCCTGGCGGCTTCAGTCTCCCTACCAGCTGATAAGGCATCATTTCATGCCGTGCCGGATTTGGTGGCCGTAGCCCTATCTGCGCAGTCGGCCCTTTGGTAGGTGAACTTGACTTGTTTTGATTTTGGTTGCCTATGGCATCTAACGATCCCAACTTGTTTTGCAGACGGTCGGCAGGATCGCCGACTTGGGCCGTCGCCTACACGATGCCCTTGAGAGGATTGACCGTTTGCAGTTAGAAGTGGGCGATCAAAAGAGCAGGGCCGAGTTTGAGATGATGAGAGCCGCAATGGAGACTGCGCGAGCCGAAGCCGAAGCAGAAAGGGCTCGGACTACCGATCATCTCCGTTCTGAGGCCGAAGATAGGGCGAACGCGAGCAAAGAGTCGCTTAGGCTAGCCGAGGAGGCGCTTAACAAGGTAGAGACTGAGTGAGCAGAGTTGAAGGCGGCCAAGGAAAAGGCAGAATCTGAGGCTTCTGCCGCATTCGAAGCAGGAAAAGGCGCCGCCTTCGGGGAATACGTAGATGAAGTCCCTAAGTTTGAGAATCGGGGATTCAAACATGGGTGGCTTAAGGCCCTTGATGCCGTTGGGGTTACATTGGCCTTGCCAATTCCTTATGAGCAGGTGGACGTTAAGCTACTTGAGTCTGACCCCAAGGATTGATCTGGGAGTCATTCAAATTTTATGAAATGCTTTCCCTTTTGATGTATGTTTTTGTTTTAAGGACTTTTGTTGGTTCTGAGTAGTTTTCATGTATAAATTGGTTACTGTCTGCGCTCAATTTATTAATGAAAATTACCTTGTCGTTTCACTACTACTTATGCGCAGTTTGTGATGTTATGTTGGTAAAGAATTTTTGCCTTTCATTACTTTAGATAAAATGATTACTCTGTTGAGCTTTCTACGATTGAATATCTTGGCAATATTGACTTATCATTCGTATGCCGAATAGTTCGTGGGTATTACGCTGGTGAACCGATTCATGGGCCGACTGAGGCATTTAATCCGAATAGATTGATTAATTTGCCCTTGCCCTAGGCGGTGCATGATCATTCGGGCGCTGGATGTTGGTGAAGAATTTTTGCCTTTCACTACTTTAGATAAAATGATTACTCTGTTGAGCTTTCTACGATTGAATATCTTGGCAATATTGACTTATCATTCGTATGCCGAATAGTTCGTGGGTATTACGCTGGTGAACCGATTCATGGGCCAGCTGGGGCACTTAATCCGAATAGATTGATTAATCTGCCCTTATCTATCTGCCCTTGCCCCAGGCGGTGCATGATCATTCGGGCGCCGGATGAGATGAACTCAGGAGTTTTGGAGTTGATTCATGGGTCGGCTGGAACGCTTGAGCCGAATATATTGATAAATCTATCTGTCCTTGCCCCAGGCGGTGCATGATCATTCGGACATCGGATGAGACGAACTCAGGAGTTTTGAAGTCGATTCATGGGCCGGCTGGAGCGCTTGAGCCAAATATATTGATAAATCTATATGCCCTTGCCTAGGCGGTGCATGATCATTCGGGCGCCGGATGAGACGAACTCAGGAGTTTTGAAGTCGATTCATGGGCCGGCTGGAGCGCTTGAGTCGAATATATTGATAAATCTATCTGCCCTTGCCCCAGGCGGTGCATGATCATTCGGGCGCCGGATGAGACGAACTCAAGAGTTTTGAAGTCGATTCAGGGTTTTGAAGTCGATTCATGGGCCGGCTGGATCGCTTGAGCTGAATATATTGATAAATCTATCTGCCCTTGCCCCAGGTAGTGCATGATCATTCGGGCACCGGATGAGACGAACTCAGGAGTTTTGAAGTCGATTCATGGGCCGGCTGGATCGCTTGAGCCGAATATATTGATAAATCTATCTGCCCTTGCCCCAGGCGGGTCGATCCAGTCGGCGTCAGGCGATTGAGGTTTTCACAATTAATGAGATTGCCTCGAGGGTGCTGCCTCTGTAAAGGATAAATGATTAAAGGTACAACTTTTATGAGCACAGTAAACAACTGACTCCAGCTTTTGAAGGTATCGTGTGAATGTCGAACAGACTCTTCTTTAACAGCAGAAGGGAAGCGAGGACGCTAACTGAGCTGGATGGAGACATGAATCGAGGTGGTGACCCTTCGCGCACAGGGAGTAGGAGTTCCAGGGATCGAGAGAGGCGTCAGTCTCCTCGACGTCGAAGCAGGTCGCCCAGGTGGGACAAGCAGTCGCAGGGCAGATCTCCTCAACCTCGAGTCGAGAGGGGATCTGACGCAAATCCGTGCCCATTAAGCTTTGCGGTATTTGTGGGGAATAGACCCATGACAAAGGCGGACTCGATCGTTCGAGACCCAAATATAGCGGTTGAGTTTGCTCGACAAATTTTTCCTCCTAAGGTTCAGCAATCGATGGTAGGTCGACAGGACTACGAAGTATTTCATGAAGGCATTCACGGGGCGGTGAAGGGGCTTTACACTGCCTATGAAATCGACATGCGGCTGCGTGCTACCCGCCGAGAAATAGAGAAGAAGGAGGAACGTATTCGAAGTTTGGAGGCTCGCGCGGAGGCGGCTGAGCGCGAGTTGAGGAAGACCAAGGCGGCTCAGGCACAACTCGCCGGGCAGGGAAACCCAATCGTGGAAGAAAGGGTTACCAGTCGGCTCATCAGTACTGTGCTCGCCGATCGTGAGACGGTGAGTATGTTCGCAATGGAGACCGCGAAGGGGAGGGCCTATGAAAAAGGTTTTCATGAAGGCCGAAAAGTTGGAATCGAAAAGACCAAGAAGAAACTTGCCGAAGAAGTTTGCCAATGTGAAAATCGTGGATTTAGGCACGGTTGGATCAAGACATCTCAAGCCGCGGAAGCTCTTCGAGTGTCGGGCATTGATTCGGCATCACCACTCTACCACAGTAAACATTTTCCGTTTTCCGCTTTTGAAGTCGAGAAGAGTGAGGATGAGGGTGACGCTGTATAAGTATACCTATTGTAAGGTTGAAACGCAGATCACGTTCAAAACTATGTAATTTATTGTTTGTTTAATTGAATAAAAACGTTCTATTATAAATATTTCGTTGCAGTTCGTATTCGGTATGTAGGTGTTTCGTTTTATTGTATACATGTTTGAATGAATGTATAAACGTTGATCGGTCCGAGTATCTGTTAAGTGTCCAGTGATACGCCGGTTTATAGGCAGGGTCGACCCATACGTGATAGCCGTTTATTCCTGAATGAGGCCATTGTAACTTGAGGAAGCCGAAAACCAGTGAGTAGAGTGGCTGCGGCAAATTTGACTCGGCTCGGGGCCTAGATTTTTGGCCAGTGCATGTGCTTCAAAAAGTCGTTTGGATAACTAGGCCGTGGTGAATGTCAACCGACGTTTATCTCATGGAGTTTAGCGTTAATGAAATCGCCTAAGGATTAGGGCCTCGAGATCGCTGCCAGTATTGAAAATAAAAGGAGTGGGCGCTTCGCGTAGATAAACAATCACTTATTATGTGAGGTGAGATAAGTGGGGATGTTAGTTAGAGAGGCTCGGAGTTCAGCCGAGCTTAGTGTTGTAATGGAGTGCGGCAGTGGACCCATCCGTATGGGAGGTAGGGCGTCCAAAAGTTGGCATAAGTCTTCAAGTCGTCAAAGCAGATCACCTTGAAAGGAAAGGCAACGACCGTTGGGTTTATCCTTCTTGTCTTGGATCTTTGCCTTGACATTGTCAATGGTATCAGGGGAGGTTTGGCAATGCGCAAGTCATGGGCTTGGGCATAGTTGGCTCAAGGCATTGCAAACCATGGAGGACTTCCGGGTGACGGGAGTGGATTCGGCCCTGCCGCTTTACCAATGCGTCTTTTTCCCTTTTTAGCTTTTGAGGTTGAAAATGGGTATTGTAATGCTCAAATGCGGGTTGCATTGATGTAACAACTGTTTGATCAAATAAAAAGTTTTTATTTCAATCATTTGCGTCTTATTCTGAATTTTTTATATGCTTAGTTAAGCACCTTATTTCGGATGTTGGCGTGTTTTGTTTTGTTTTGTTTTGTTCGTGCCGAAGAGTACTCCGAATCTGGAGACTTAATTGGCCCTAAGGTGTCATGCACCAAAGGGGGCTCCGAATCCGGAGACTTAATGTGGACAATCGTGATATCCACATAGGGTGCTCCAAATCCGGAGTCTTAGTCGTCCCTAAGGTGTCATGTACCAAAGGGGGCTCCGAATCCGAAGACTTAATGTGGCCAATCGTGATATCCACGAAGGGCGCTCTGAATCCGAAGTCTTATTCGGCCCTAAGGTGTCATGCACCGAAGGGGGCTCCGAATCCGGAGGCTTAATCGGCCATAAGGTGTCATGCACAAAAGGGGGCTCCGAATCCGGAGACTTAATGTGGCCAATCGTGATATCCACGCAGGGCGCTCCGAATCCGGAATCTTAGTCAGCCCTAAGGTGTCATGCACCAAAGGGGGCTCCGAATCCGGAGGCTTAATCGGCCCTAAGGTGTCATGCACCAAAGGGGGCTCCGAATTCGAGACTTAATGTGGCCAATCGTGATATCCACAAAGGGCGCTCCGAATCCGGAGTCTTATTCGGCCCTAAGGTGTCATGCACCAAAGGGGGCTCCGAATCCGGAGGCTTAATCAGCCTTAAGGTGTCATGCACCAAAGGGGGCTCCGAATCGGAGACTTAATGTGGCCAATCATGATATCTACGAAGGGCGCTCCGAATCCGGAGTCTTAGTCGGCCCTAAGGTGTCATGCACCAAAGGGGGCTCCGAATCCGGAGCTTAATGTGGCCAATCGTGATATCCACGCAGGGCGCTCTGAATCCGGAGTCTTATTCGGCCCTAAGGTGTTATGCACCAAAGGGGGCTCCGAATCCGGAGGCTTAATCGGCCCTAAGGTGTCATGCACCAAAGGGGGCTCCGAATCCGGAGACTTAATGTGGCCAATCGTGATATCCACGAAGGGCGCTCCAAATCCGGAGTCATAATCGGCCCTAAAGTGTCATGCACCAAAGGGGGCTCCGAATCCAGAGGCTTAATCGGCCCTAAGGTGTCATGCACCAAAGAGGGCTTCGAATCCAGAGACTTAATGTGGCCAATCGTGATATCCACGCAGGGCGCTCCGAATCCGGAGTCTTAGTCGGCCTTAAGGTGTCATGCACCAAAGGGGGTTCCGAATCCGGAGGCTTAATCGGCCCTAAGGTGTCATGCACCAAAGGGGGCTTCGAATCCGGAGACTTAATGTGGCCAATCGTGATATCTACGCAGGGCGCTCCGAATCCGGAGTCTTATTCGGCCCTAAGGTGTCATGCACCAAAAGGGGCTCCGAATCCGGAGGCTTAATCGGCCCTAAGGTGTCATGCACCAAAGGGGGCTCTGAATCCGGAGACTTAATGTGGCCAATCGTGATATCCACGAAGGGCGCTCCGAATCCGGAGTCTTAGTCGGCCCTAAGGTGTCATGCACCAAAGGGGGCTCCGAATCTGGAGACTTAATGTGGCCAATCGTGATATCCACGAAGGGCGCTCCGAATCCGAAGGCTTAATCGGCCCTAAGGTGTCATGCACCAAAAGGGGGGCTTTGAATCGTCAACATGACAAACGCTACGATGAGGTTTGAGAAATGAATTGAGCGACGAAGAAAAATGGTTTGCATTGCAGAAGTGATATATATACAAGTATCAAAGCCCACAGGTCGGGTCAGTGATAGGGTTTTCATAAAATCTCTGCTTGTGCCGATTACGGGGAGCCACAGATTTCTTCAATGCCATGGGCTGTCGGGAAGCGCACAAGCTGATGATAAGTGCTTAGAACGGCCTTCATAATATGTAACCAGGTTCGCCCCATGATGACATTATATGGCGAAGGGAGCTTTACGACCAAGAATTCTACTTCGACCATTCTGGAGCCCACTCGAATAGGTAGTATGATCTTCCCTAACGGGTACTCAGGATTCGTATTAAAGCCGAACAATGGGTGAGACGCCGGAGACAGATCTGACTCGCTGAAGCCGAGTTTGATGAAAGTTTTGTAATACATAACCTCTAAGTACTCCCTGGGTCTATGAGAATGCGTTCAATGGTGAACCGATTTACGTGTAATTTGATGACCAACAGATCGATGTGGGAGGCTATTGTGCCGCTAAGATCGGAGTCTTTGAAAGTAATTGTCGAAGCTTCTCTGGGCCATTCGGTCGGAATACGTTGCTTTTGGGGGATTAGATGCGATTGAATTGTGTGCACGGTTGGGGATGCAGGCAGGCTGTAGATTATATGGATCACGCCAAGTGGGGGTGAGTCCTGCCTCAAGGCTAGTGCCTTGATTGGCTTTCCCTTTCTCACGTACTGTTGCAGTCGGGCGTCTTGCACTAGTTCTTCCAGGTGATCCTTTAATGCGTAACAACTCTCAGTTTCGTGGCCGTGATCTTTGTGATACTCGCACCGCCTATCCCTTCTTCGTGTGTTGGGTGGCCCCACCATCTTTGACGGCCATTTGAAGAATGGAAGGTGTTGGACTTTGGTCATTATTGCAGCGATTGGTTCTGACAACTCTGTGTACTTCTTGTCGGCACGCCTCGAGCGCCTGCTGTCGACTTGCAGTTGTTCATTCGTCCGATGGGAGCATTGATCGCTTGATCGGCGAGAGTCCCGCCTTTTGTCTCGTTTAGCGCGTTGCCGTGGCTCAGGGCTCGGAGGTGGCACGGAACTTATTGGTTGAGCAATTTCAGAGGGGGCCGTTTTGTTGGACATTTGTCCGGCTTTTATTCTCAAGGCATCATTTTCCACTTTGCAATACTCTTCAACTTTCTTCATCAACGCCCAGACTGTTTTGGGGGGTCTTCTGGTCAGGGAACTGCGAAGAGCACTGTCAGGATGTAGTCCCATTTTGAAGGCGGTGATGGCCATGGAGTCGTTGCAAGCGTCGTTGACGAGGTTGAAGCACTCCCAATAGCGCGTCGAATACGCTCTGAGCGTTTCTCCTAACTGGATCTGCATAGCCCAGAGAGAGTCGGCTTGTTTCGGCTGTACCTCATTGGTGATGAACCTGGCCTTGAAGGATTTCTGTAATTGATGGAAGCTTTTGATCGATGTCGGCTCCAGCTTGTAATACCACCTGACAGCTAATGGCCCTAGGCTGTTAGGGAATATTCGGCACATGAGGGCTTCGTTGTCTGCATGCAATGTCATGGCCTGCTTGTAGTGACGGATATGATCAGTGGGGTCTGATTTTCCGTCGTAAAGAGTGAATAACGGAGCTTTGAACTTCTTGGGCAGGGCCGCCCTTGCAATCTGTCGGACAAAAGGATCGTGCTGGTCCTCTTCGTCTGAACTGCTTCTCCTGCGCTTGTTCCTTGTATGTAGACTCTTTTTGGAGGAGCTGGAAGTTTCGGATCGTCCCTTCTTGTTGAGCTCCGTGGGTAATGAGTTGGAGTCGCTATCGGTATCCTTTGATCGGGCTCGAGGTCGTTGTCCACCGGCCCTCGGAGGTCGTTCGGGATCTTAGCGCACGGCTTCTTTGGATTTTGCTACTTCCAGGGCCAAATCTTGACGGAGACGTTCATTTTCAGCGATCATGTTCTCCAGCCTTTGTTCATTCTGCTTTGCTTGTTCCATGATCGCTTGTATTGTCTCTTGCGCTAAAGTCGTTGGTGAGTCGAAGTTCAAGGCGCGTCTTGCAGCGATGGTTTCCTTTCGAGCATATTTGCTGGAGTGAGGTCATCTCCCTGTGCAGTCTCGTCAGTGGCTATCGGAGGATCTTCAGTCATGCCTGCCATGGATGTATTTGAGTATTCCCACAGACGGCGCCAATTGTGGAGAAGTGGTTTGGAAATACTCTTCAGATCTTGGGAGACGCTAGTGATCCTTAGCTAGTCACCTGAAAAGATACAAACACTCCAGTCGGGGTGCCGGAATTAGCACTCCGACGAACAAGTCAGTTCAGACACCCAAGATAACTTGTTTACTAAGTTAAGTGAAGTGATTCTTACATACCTTTCTCAATCCATTGTTCCTGTATTTATACCTGTTCCTTTTGATCCTCGGGGCCAGGGCCTACTTTTTAATTCTTGTATTTTCTCTTATTCGGCTCTAAGGATCTACACTTATTCGGCACATCTATTATATTCGGCTTCCCATTCTCGTAGGATACAGCCGATTAATATCAGTCTTTTAAGGTACACACCTTCTGATTTCACCCATTATTCGGCTCCCACAGTTCCCAAATATATATGTAATCATCCAAATCCATGAATGAGTTCAAATATGTACAGATAAAGAATAGAATGAAATTCTTCTCCATATAATTCAATTTAACTCCAAATCAATCCAATGATAAACATCTTTTTAATTTAACCAATACACACCCTAATTTGCATGATTTTGAAAGAAAATCTTACTCATATCCAAGAAATGACTTAATTCAAGTAAAATTCACATACTTTGAGCTTTAAACCCTACAATCCCTCTCAATTTCCCAATCTTTCTTCTTGATGAATTTCTTCTCTTCCTTTCAAACCCTCTTCCTCTCTAATTTTTCTCTCATGAGATATTTTAAGTAATGGCTCTAAGTCAAATGGTTAAAGAACATAGATTTATATATAAAAGGTGGATAAGAACAAAAATCAATCACTTTAATCATTCCAAATTGAAATTTTACAGAAAATCATATTATGACCTAAAAATTATGCTGATCACAAATATAGAATCAATTTCAGATAATTAAGCCTCTAAGGCTTCCAATTTCTGATCCGAACATTATAGTTGTAACAGATACTCCTCTTATTAGACAGATACGAATCTACATTCATAAGATTCACTTAATTAAACTTCACTTCACACGAAATTTCGCAATAAGCATATAAATGCACAGAATAGGGGACCGAAAGTATACCAGAAAACATATACGAGGGTCGGGTCATTACACTTTAAATGATATATTAATTTTTATTTTTATCTTGAAAGGATATTCTTAATTATTGCTTGAATTTTAAGTGTTAATAAAATTCATTGGTAAATAAATATAATCTTTCAATAAATATTTTAATTTAAATTCTAAAAAATATATATACTTCTTTTTATAGTTTTGTAATTTATTTATTTTTATTTATAATTACTATTTTATAAATTGATGAGGCGGGCTAGGTTGTAGTAAAACTTCTTATTCCAAATTTAACTTTAATTAATGGTTACAAAATATCAACATAACTCTATATATTAAGGCATTATGTGGCATCTTCTATATTAGTACATTTTTAAATTTTTTTTATAATCTTTTTTAAATCACATCATTTTTTTATTTTTTTCATATTTTTTATAAAATATTAAAAAATATACTTATTTAAGTCATTCTAAACTCCTAAATTTTTTTTAAAGTCTTAAAAGTATTCATGTCGGGCTGAACTGGGTAAGTTTGGTGAGCTATCAAGCTGATAGCCACCCCTGCATAAAAATATCGCCAAAAAAAATCACAAGGAAAAAATATATATTTTCTAAAACTTTAAAATATTATAAACCTAAAGTATACTCTTACAATCGATATTGACTGATTGGGATGGAGCTATCTGTAATGTAGATGTTTGTTTGGACGGATTGGAGGAGAGATTGGACTTAATGTTTAATTTACCATGTAGTCTAGTATTTAGTTGAGAATTTATAGGTCGGATTAGAAATTTCATCGGATTATAAATTTCATATTCATTGAACTATTGTGTTATGGGAGGCGATGTCTGATAATGGGATTAAGTTATAAAATAACACATTTTCCCTCTAAGTATTTAATATGATTATATATTGTATGTATTAGAATAAAATAAAATATAAAAATTTCAATTAAAAAATATAAAATAAAATAAAATAAAATAATTTAATTTTTATTGATGTTTATTTATTTATTTTTAAATAATTTTTTACAGATGTTTTATTGATATTTTATTTAATTTCATTATTTAATTTTTTATTCAATTTCATTATTTTTTTAAATAAATTTATTTTAAATTTTATTTTAAAAATAACATAAATTTTTATTGATGTTGTATTTATTTAATTAAAAAAATAAATTTATTTAATTTTTAAAAAATAAATTAAAATAAAATATTATTTAATCTAGTAAAAAAAACTAAAATATTAAAAACAAATCTAGTATTACTATTACATAGTAAATAATTGAAAATGATAAGGGCAATGCTGGGGACCCCCAGTGGGGGGCGACCCCCAGCACCCCCAGTGCCAGGTGGGGCACTGCCAATGGCCAGAAACCCCAAAAAAAAAAAAAAAAAAAAAAAAATCAATTTTTGGACCAATCAGAGAGGACCCCCAGTACCCCCATTGGGGGTCTCAGCCATTTTCCAAATGATAAAATAGTTTATTGAGTATTTATCTTTGTTCATAATATTCTAATCAAACATTGATTTCAATAGGATAGTCTTTTTTAGACATCTAATCTCATTAGAAAACAAACAAATGATACACATCTTTTTTAACCAAATATTCCAAAGAGCCTTGTTTGGTTTGTTTCTTAGAAAAATTTTTGCGAAAAATTCTCTACAAATAAATTTTCAAGTGTAATCAAACCAAACAAATTTTTGCAAAAAAATTCTCAAAATTTTGTTTGGTTACCTACTTTTCCAAAATCACACACTCTCTTATACATATCAAATCAATCACTTTTTTTAAAACTCTCTCTCCAAAATAATTTTTCAAAACCATTTCTGAAAAAAGACAAACCAAACAAGTTTTCATACCTTTTATCTCAAAAATTACTCTACAAATACAAACTAAACACACATATATTCCAGAATTAATAGTCGAATGAATTACAATTCCATTGTCTAGTTCGTCCGAATAAACATAGCCAATATGTTTAAACTTCCGCTTTCTTTATATATATAAAATAAAAAAATAAAATGATTGAAACATGTTTTTCACTTTTAAAATGAGAAAAATATTTATAGAACTGAAGTTCACCAATGCCACACCTCATTACCACTACTACCACTACCTCCATATCGATGACCATTATTATCGATGTCGCCACGACAATGTCCACTTCTGCTACCATAACCGCCAACGTCCACTCCATCATTATCACTATTATCACTACATTATTACCGTTACCACCAATACCTCTGTATTCACTACTAGCATCACTAACCCCAAAACTTTCACCTCCATCCTAGTATTGCCACTACCACCACCACTAATATAACTATGGGCAATGGTAGAGGGCCACAAAAAGTGTGGCTCAAATGGCTCAAAACTGTCAAAACGACGTCGTTTTGGGCGTAAAACGACACAAAACTACGTCGTTTTGGCAGTTTTGAGCCATTTGAGCCACACTTTTTGTGGCTCTCAAATATTTTTCTATAACTATTAATACATCTATTTTAGGGAGAATAACCCATCAGTGAGGACAACAAAAATTATTTACAAAAGAATAAAAAAATTTATATTTTTAAATGTTAATATTTGTAATATTTTTCACTTATTTATAAATATTTTACATTGACATAGTGTCAATGTAATTTCCTTTATATTTTAAGAAGAAAACAAAACATAAGAAAATGTTTGATATGAAAAAATATTTTAAAGAAAAAGTTTGATGTAAAAAAATATTTTTGGCCAAAACAAACAGAACATTAATTTATTAATTTTTTTAGTCAATTTCAAATAAATTTTAATTAAATTGATAAGTGGATTGAAATAGTTAATTTTTTATATTTTTTATTTTCTTGGTATGAAAAAATTACTCATAAATCCTATTTGGAGAAATGTTAGTCCATTTATTCCTACATGTTTTTTTTATAAATCAATTAGTCCTTTTTATTTGTAGTATGTATTATTGATTTGATTTAGTAATATTAGAGTTTACATGTTTGCCCTCATTTGAGATTTGGTTTTGATTTTTTTTGAGATTTGGGTGTATGTGGATAAGGTATGATTTAACATTTCCATTTTTTTTATGGATTTTGTGGAGTGATTGTAGGGATTGTTAATGTTACCTACTTGGTGTTAGCCTAAAATGATGAGTTCGGATCATCAGCCGCAGTATCCTGCGGCCCTTCCTGCTGCGCTCCAAAAACGGCGTCGTTTTGACCCTTTTTTTTTTTTTTTTGTTGACCTATGCCCACCCAACTGAACCATCCCCTTCCCCCAACCTTCTCTCTCTCTCAACAAACACCAAATCAAAGTCCAAACTTCAAAGGGAGGGACTCACAAATAACTCTCCGTACCGACATCATCTGTCTGCATTCCATCATCAACCCTCCCTTTGTGTGTGTGTGTGTGTGTGTGTGTGTGTGTGTGTGTGTTGGTAATAGCAGATGAGGGAGAAAAATGAAGCTGTTTGAATTGCAGCATAGCTATATCAACCGTCGGAACAACAACTTCAGAGACTCACCGCCACTGGACGCGTCTCTAGACGGCAAAATCAAATCTCCGGCGGCTATACTCTGGCTAGTCCTCCACTGCCTCATCAGCCTGGTCCTTAGCTTCCGATTCTCTTTCCTCATCTTCTTCCTCCTCTTCTCCACCTCCACCACTTCCAACCTCTACTCCACCTTGCCCTTCCGCACCGCCACCGAGCTCTCCGATTAAGTGTTCAGACCAGATGATGGAGAAATATGACAGTGGGCAGCAAACTCAAATTTTGGAGGAAAAAAATAATAATAATAATACTAAACAAAACAACGTCGTTTTGGCCAAAACGATGTCGTTTTCGGAGCGTGGCAAGGAGGGCCGCAGGATAGCGCGGCTGATGATCCGGACTCCTAAAATGATTACATAAATTTTAATTGATAAAAAATAGAGGACTTCATACCCACAAAGCGTATTAACCTACTAATTCAATGTAACATTCAAACGTAACACTCCAATGTAGCACTAAAAAAAAAAATCTTAATGCAATACCCTAATGTAACACATAAAAAAATTCATTACTGTAATTTTCTCAAACGTAACACTTTAATATAATACTCCAAAAGAACTCCTTAGCGTAATACTCTAATATAACACACAAAAAAACTCCTCAGTGTGTTTTTCCCAAACTTAACACTCTAATATAACATTCCAAAAAACCTCCTTAGTGTGACACTCTAATGTAACACACAAAAAAAACTTTTTAGTGTATTTTTTCCAAACGTAACACTATAATATAACATTCCAAAAAAAAAAACTCTTTAGTGTATTTTTCCTAAATGTAACATTCTAATATAATATTCTTAAAAAACTTCTTAATGTAACACTCTAATGTAACACACAGCAACTCCTTAATGTAACAAAAAAAAAAAAAAAAAAAAACTCCTTAGTGTATTTTTTTCAAACGTAACACTTCAATATAATACTCAAAAAAAAAAAAAATTTTCTTAATGTAACACTTTAATGTAACACACAAAAAAAACTCTTTGGTATACTTTTCCCAAACGTAACGCTCCAATGTGACCAAAAAAAAAAAAAATTTCTTAATGTACTTTTCCTAAACGTAACACTCTAATGTAACATTAAAAAAGAAATGATGTGAGATTTTTCAAACCATTCCAAAATGAGTACAAATATGAGTGTTACATTTGGAAAAAATACACTAAGAAGTTTTTTTTTAGTATTTTTGTGTTATATTGGGATATGTTACATTGAAGTGTTACGTTTGGGATTACACTAATTGGAGTGTTACATTTGGGAAAAGTATACTATAAATTTTTTTTTGTATTACATTGGAGTGTTACGTTTGTAAAAAGTACACCAAATTTTTTTTTGAGTATTACATTGTTATGTTTGAGAAGAGTACACTAATGAGTTTTTTAATGTGTTATATTAAAGTGTTACGTCATTGAAGTGTTACATTAAAGTGTTAGGTTTTGGTTAGTAATGTGGAATTTGTTCTAGAATGAAAGAAAATCCAAAACTTCTATAGTGCAAATTGCCTAAATGTGTAATTTTATATTTAGAGAAATCCATTTTTATTCCTAAAAAATTAAATCCAAACATGTAAGTAATTACCATTTTATGTAATTTTTACTTTAACGAGACCTTTGAGTTCATAAAAAAAAAAAAAATAAAAGACTAAATAATTCACAATATCATATTTTGAGATTTATTGGTGCTTCACCCTAAGTTTATAGTTAAAAAAACGAATTAAAAATACATATTTAAGCTTAATTAATTTTTACTTAAATAAAAAGTAAAACTTTTTCTAGCCTTTTTGTTTTGCAGCTATTATTAATCCTTAATGCTACAGTTATGGTAAAAGAAGACAGGCAAAAATCGTAGACTAACAGAATCGTGAGTCAGTCCGTCCAACCGTCCAATAAGCAACTGACGTGGGAGAGAGCCCACTCCCTCCGGTCAGATGCACGGCCAACCCATCCCTCTCCACCATTTTCCCCACCCACCTCCATCCATTCTCTCCTCCTCCTCCTCCCTCGATATTCCGATGCTCTTTTCCTCCACTTTCTCTCTCCTCACCTCCACCGCACCACCACCGTCTACCAGATCCCCAATCCATGGATAGCCAAACCCCATCACGGCCCCACCACGGCGGCGGAAGTGGCGGCGGCCGAGAGGACTGCTGGAGCGAAGGCGCTACCGAGACTCTGATCGAAGCCTGGGGAGACCGTTACCTCCTGCTGAACCGCGGCAATCTCCGCCAGAAGGACTGGAAGGAAGTTGCCGACGCAGTCAACGCCCGCCAGAACGGCCTCAAGCCCCGCCGCACCGACATCCAGTGCAAGAACCGCATCGACACTCTCAAGAAGAAGTACAAGCTTGAGAAATCCAAGCCTTCTCCTTCCAAATGGCCCTTCTACTACCGCCTCCAGCATCTCATCGGAACTACCTCCGCCGCTGCCACTCCCTCCAACAAGAAAACAACTAAGCCTTCCACCACCGTTACCTTAACTGTCAAATCGAGACCCAAACCAAACCCTAACCCTAACTCTCAGGTTGTTGTTTACTCCGCGGGTTCTTCGCGGCTGAATTCGAGTGGCTCTAATGAGAGTTCCCTTGGTGGTGGTGGAAGAGATGAAGATGTGTTGCTTGGTGGTGGTGTGAGGAAGCATAGTAGGATGGATTCTGTGGATTTTTCGGAGGAGAGTGCGTATAAGGAATTGGCGAGGGCGATTCTGAGGTTTGGGGAAATATATGAGAGGATTGAGAGTTCGAAGCAGCTGCAGATGATGGAGTTGGAGAAGCAGAGGATGGAGTTTACTAAGGATCTTGAGTTCCAGAGGATGAATATGTTTATGGAAGCTCAACTTGAGCTTGAGAAGATGAAAAGGCCTACCAAGTATGCCCCCGCTGCAGGTGAATTTCCAAGACTACAGATTTATTACCCTTTTTTCTACATTTACTTTTTTGGATTTGATGAATAATTTATTACTTCATTGGAAGTAATTGCATCTGCATGGTATAGAAATTTGAGTAGAAATTGGGTCTATTTCTATTCATGTTAATTGAATTGTAGGTTAATGAAATAGGAATCCTTTTGTGTATGTTTTGTTTCTTTCAATGTATTTAGTGATGAAAACTAGATAACTTGCTGGTGGATTTAGCTCTCTGGGTTTTCATCACCTAAATAGCTAGGATTAAGAACCATATCATTTGTGTTATGAAAATGAAGAGAGAGCTATTAAATTCGAACCACATGCCATTGAAATGCGTTGGCCTTCTTAATCTTGCTTGCTTTTTTGCCGTTGCATGATTCTCAAGTATCTTTTGGTTATTTGATTTATTTAATTCTTAACTGATTGACATTACTGATAGTTAGTTTTTGAACCACGCTGAAGAAAATACCCGTATTTCCTCTTTTTTTTTTTTTTTTTTTTTTCAACCTTTTAGTATTTTGCCAAATTGTCAATGATGGGAAAAAGTGAAAAAAATAAAAATAAAAATGCGAAGGGTAATTCAGTTGAGATATGAAATTGGTGTTTCTTGTTTTGGTGCCTAACTGTACTGTTTTCTTGGGAGTTATTGAGATTATTTCTTAAATGTATGGTTTCCATTAACCTATGGTGTACAGTCAAATGAAGTCTGGTGATGTTTTAAGACTTATGTAGAGATGATGTTGTTCTTGCTTATGTGCTGGGTTGCAGAATGCTTCTGGTGAATCCACACCTAATTTGTGGCATCATAACATTTGAAATTGAGGATGAAAGGGTTCAATTTTAAAGATTAATAGTGTAGTTCACCTTGCATAACTGTACATGTCTCCATTGATTCAGTTGGGAGGGAAGAGATGCTTCATCTTGATAGATTTCTCTCTGAAAGTTGGCTGCTCAGCCTGCTCTAACAAGTCTGACATCAATAAATTGGTAAATTCTATTTTGTAATATTGGAATAATTTAGACCTCCTAACTTCTTACATAACCTTTGACTTTTTGTGTAATTATATGACCACTTGTAGATGTATGTACTCTGACATGGCTTCTTGTGTTATATGAATTGTCATTATGGCAATATTTTAAACTTCCACATTACTATACCATTATAGATCTAAAATTTGGATGGAAGGATCTACCTAGCTTTCATACAACTCTGGTTACTGTTTGTCTGATGCATAAGTTGTTCTACGTTCCGTTCTAATTCCCTTTCAATTTTGGGTCAATTTCTTGAGGTCCATATTGTTTCATGAGGTTGATAGAATTGGATTTAATAAAAAAGCTCAGATGAGATTAACTTTTGGCTGAGTTTGGTCCGTGTGGCCTATAAACAATGCTCAGAAGATATCATTATATGGACCAAGTTCAAGTTGGGCACAACCAGCTGTATTCGTTAAACTGCCTACAATAACCAAATTCATAAAGAGTTGCCTGGAAATTGGGTGCCTACTGTTTATTAGGTTCTTTGTCGGACTCTCTCACTTGTGATGGGAATTTGCCATTTTGTGTGAATTATGATTTTTGTTAATTTATTTTTGAGTGAGGCAGCCTTTGTTATCCTCCCTGCTTGTTTATAAGTGACGGTGGTTTGGAAAGGGGGTTCAGAAAATTAAGCCAGCCTTGAACCTAGATTTGTTTTTGGCCTAACAGAGTCTTAAAACCTGTCATGACAATTGGCTAGTGGAGAATTATTAGGTCTCTGCAAATTAGTTATGGTGTTAGTAATGTGGGTTTATATCTATGTTATATTATATGGACTCGTGTTCAGGTATTGGATGCGGGTGTATATCTAGAGGTCGGACCCAATAAATCTCAAATTTTGGGTTGAAAAAAAGAAAGGATCACATTTTTAATCTATTATATGAAATAAAATAGTGTTTTATGTAACATGTAGTGTCAAAAAGACATTTTACTCATTTTGTAATAATTATACAATAATATATAAATATACCAAAAAAAAGGTCCAATTGGTATACATTAATGTGTGTTTGGGAGGAGAAAGATTGGGTACACACCTAACCTTTGACATAGTACACAAAAGTAGTTGTCCCGTGACTTGAACTCATAACCTCAAGGTTATTAGGCCAAGGTTTTACCATTGAACCAATGGTCACCCCTGTAATAATATATAAATATACTAATAGTGTTAAATACAAATATATAAGAAGTGTCTGATGAAATTATCGGATACCTATCCCACACCGTTGTCCAAGTGTTAGGTGTCCGACACTGATATTTGATTTATTTTGAAAAGTCCATGTAACATAGGTTAATATTTACTGAAACTCAAAATAAATTTAAATTATCACACCAATAGTAAGGTAGGTGTCTTTCTAGGATGTATTAGTTTTTTGGTTATTGTTGTTTGATAATTAATTTGGGAATGGACAAAACTTAGGAAAATGTTTCCGTATGTTTGTGCACATGCTTGCTCATGTTAGTGTCTGTTTGCATGTGCATGGAGCTACTGGCAGGGTTGCAAGTTGGGGAGGCTGAACCTTCCAATCCTAAATTAGACTGTTGGAGAACTTGGTTAAGGTTTTTCAGATGTAGTGTATTTTAGCTTGGTCTGAACTCCATACCCAACCAACGTTTCATCATTTGAGTCGTTGACAACCTCAACTTCAACCCCCACCCCAACACACACAAAAGTGGGAAAGAAAAAAAAAAGAAGAAAAAACCCAACATTATATGAATACTATTCATAGAAGTTCATTAGTATAAAACCTTTACTTATATATACACACGCTAAGTAAAAGGAAATTGCATATAGAAGCCTGGTCATGTTAGCACCATTTTCAGTGTGTGACTTATCTTGGCAGGATTTATTTTGTTTGTAGTACTCATAGATACATTTGTGCCTAAAGGGGATGAATAGGCCAAACTTCCAAACAATTATCAATTAAAATTTTCCCAGTGGATTATTCAATTCAAAAAGCTAGTTCCTATTAATCAATGAATTATAGAAATACCATCCACATAGTTTTGCAATAAACATATTGATATGCATGAAAACCCTTGGGAACAATAACCCCTGCTTTAAATAAACCACGGGCAACCATGCCCAGTAAAACAATTTGTAAGTCAGAGTTTATACAAAGACTCAAGTAAGAAACAACTTCCAACCCAATCATGAATGTGTTTAGCCTTAACGTCTTCGGTCTTCAAGTTCACAAGCTTGAACTCACGGATCTCTGCTCCTTGCGGCTCCAATTGGAGTCAACCTGTCGGTAGGATTAACTAATGTATCAATAGTGATCTAAGTGTTATAAATGATTAGTGGTTCTGTTAAGAAGTTTAATTTTTATTCATTTTATTTTTTCAAATTAGTTCCCATGCATTAACAAAACAAGTATTCTTCTCTGAATCAATATGGACTAGGTCTACTAGGTATTTGACAGCTTTGGTGAAGCTAGGATTGCTCTGAATATTTTTGTGTGTTTTATACTGAAAAAAACAAAGACACTTTATATAGTTATTCCAAATCAGGTCACGTAGGCAGTCAGAAATTCACTTGTCTGCTCGATCGTATTTTCAATGAAGCTTGCAATATTTGGATTCTGCATACTTAGCTCTATTCAGCTCAAGCACACTTTGAGGGCACCTCTCAATGGCACCTTGCTCAAATCCAAGGTGGCATTGGGACGTGTTCAAACAATCCAGTCTTAATCCAATAATTAGCCAACGCAAATATCTGAAAGGCAGGCAAACTTTGTCAATTTAAGCACTAAAAATGTGTCGTAAACTAATGCAATATGCTAATGCAATTATACTTGATATTGTATCAGAGCACGCGTTGCATTGTCTTTGAATATGTTCTATTTATCACTTGGACATCCAGACTTACATATGCTAGCTAGACGCCTAGCACCTGTTTTGGTCAGCACAATAAATCCTGTAACTGTTTAACATGCGCTGAAATATTTTTGACCAGCTTGTAATGGGAAGTTGAAAACTGTCAGACCCGACTCTAGCGGAGTAACATATGGTTTGAATTGTGCACAGTTGCTTGCTTCCTTGTGTTAGGGCACCTTTAAAATGTATTCTTCTGACTTCAATAGTGGTTTCATCCCTCTCTTGTGTATACATTCTCTTCTTCTCAATCCTGTGGGCAATTTTCAAATATTTCTGAAAAGTCTTTTTATTAACTAGAAACTTGAATCTTCATGCTTCCAGAATTTCCCAATACACCTCTAGATATATTTCTTCTGCTTATTTGTTTATGCAGTGGTTACCATGTGTAACTCTGCTGTCTTGTTGCTTCCTGATTACCCAAATTGCGAGAGCTGCCAGTTCCCCTCTGTACTTTCCCTGCTACACTACTGCATTTTATATGTAAATTTAGACATGCACACACCTATGCATGTGAGAGAAGCTATGCAACCAAGCTGAGATGTGCTACCCACACGTGTACATCATGTGCACACCCACCCCACACACATGGACATGTTGATAATTCCAGGATATGTCATTTTTGCCTGATCGGCATGGAATATATAGCCTGTACTTGGTTGAATGATATTTCTGTAGTACATACACAAATGTAATAAAGTTTAGGTACTCAATTACCCTTGTCCATTGCACCGCTACTGCTTATATTTTGGTCAGTCAAGTTTACTGTAAATAGATATTGGCTTATTTTCAGGAATTTCTTTGTAAGATGTGAGAAATTTACGAACACGTTCTATGATGCTCGAGACTGGCAGAAAGAAGTTACATCTTATATTGCAGACTTCCAATTGAATGTGGTATGCATTTGTTGGGTGGGAGGGAATTATGCTCATGTCTGTATTTTATAATTGACCAAATATTGTCTTTGCTTCACATATTCCTGTAGAATGCTCTGCATATAAAATGCATGAAAATATTGAAAACTTCAATTTCACAGGTTAACAGGATTTTATGTGCTGCTCTCTCTCTCTCTCATGCATCTAGTGTTGCAGTTTGAAGCTGTCTGTATTTTGCTGCTGGCTTTTGTTTAGTCATTAACTTTTGCATTATTGTGCATACCTGGAGCAGGGAAAAAATTATAACTAAGATGACATGAAAACTCTCCTCTGAAAGGAAAGCAGATTTCATAGGCTGTTTCTGGCTTTGGAGGGATTGAAAAGTTGATTCTGGGAGAGCATGTAGATTTCTACTCCAAATGAGTTCGCGCATCCGACATGATATATATCTATCACGTGTAGATTATGAGTTTGAATCAATTCAAGAGGTCATGACTGTATTATATCAATTATTGTTATGTTTGTTGCACATGTCAGTTATTCTGCAACGGATTTGTTGTATCTTTAAGTTTTCTCGATTGTAATATTGAAGCATTGGATCTCCTCATTCCGCATTTGGATTTTATATATTTTTCCGATGTCAGTCGTAAATGCGTGATGGTTGTTATTCCTTCCAAAACATTGCCAGTATCCTCAAGTTGGCTCTGAATACCACATGTCACGGACTAATTTCACACCACTCGCTTATAAAGTACCCAGACATTGCCACTATACACTTATGTGGGATTGACACACGCCTGCATAACAGTGACACATTGTCTTCTAAACATACGGAATTTTTATGCAAAAATATCTTCACAAATTGATGTGGCAATTGCATTTTACAATTATAAACTATAATAGTGGCCTTTTGGACTTTCGATGAATGGATAGATATCGATAAGACGTAATTCTCCACCAAGTTTTTGTATGCATAGTTTGTTTGTTTGGCATTATTTAAATGTCACTCTCACATTATTTTGACTATAAAAAAACTACATGTTTTTCAACAGTTAATATGGTTGCAAATGGTGTAAAAGCTTTTACATCAGGTAAAGTGCAATGGATGTAGTCTTGCGCTCAAACAAAAGAGGCTTTCTTCATATGCATGATTTAAAACAATGATTTTTATCAGCTAAAATAAAATATGCTTTCTACATATGCACGGTGTGAAACAATGATTTTTATCAGCTATAGCAGATAAAGAAATTGCATAGAAATCAAAATATGAATAAATAGATATGCCTTGCTAAGACTTATAAGACTTTGAAGCAATTAGCGAAGTTGCATGCATCACTGGCCTTTTTGCTTTTCTTTTTTGGATAAATTACAAATACACCTCCTGAGATTTGATACATTTCACCCCTGAAGTTTCTAATTTTATAACAAATTGCTCATTTTATTAATAAATCATCAAGTCAATCAACAGTTTTAATGATATTAGAAATATATTTCAATTAATAATTTAGGTAATTTTATTATTGTATATGAGAGCAATTATGAATTTTATTTTTTTAGTTAATTCTGTTAAATAAAAAACACTAACAAAGAGGTATTTGTAATTTTTTAAACCACAAGAGACAATCTGTACTTTAAGCAAAACTCAGGAGATGTATTTGTAATTTACTCCCTTTTTTTTTTATTTATATTTTTTATCATGAACAATAATTAGCAAGTACTTCTGAAATTTTACTAGAACCACTGACAATTTTCTTCTGAATTTGCACCCAAAATTCAACTTTCAGAATATTTCCATTAATTTCCATCAAATTTCAATTCTACAATAATAGCTTCTTGGATGGAAAGATATGCAAATTGAAGGACATTCTACACCAAATTATTAGACATATGAGAGAAGGAGAGAGATTCACAATGGAAATGGGAATTGGCTTAATTCACTCATAGATCCACCTTGATATGATTCCAATGAATTCTGGTTAAAACTCTCAACCCATCCATCGCTGCACACTCCAGGAAGATCAACAAGAGGTGACACGACAATATGATCATGATTATTATTATTATTATCCAGGAGCAAGAGAGGATGATGCTGATGCTGATGCTGATGCTGATGCTGATGAGGATGAGAAGGCTTGGCAACAACATAGCGAGCGAGCCGAGTTCTAGCAATCGCCAGATCATGCTGGAGCTCAACCATCTTCTTCTGCAGCAAAGCTATGGCGCCAATGCAACCATAGACAGGGTCTCTGAGCCTAGCCTCGGCCTCAAAAACCAGGGAATTCACAGTGTCTTCGCGTTGCTCTTCGGGGACTTCTATGAGGATCTTGCTAACGTTGCTTGCTCCGAACACTTTGTGGACTTTCGCAAATTTTTTGGGCTCATCGGAGCGGAAATAGGGGGCGAAAAGACAGTTGGGGCTGCATCTTCTCTTCAAGAACTTGCAGGCTGCACAGGAGGAGCTCGACCGGGGCTCTTGACCCTTCATATGGCTACTACTTCTACTTCTTCATTACATCCACTTGTTTGTTGTATCTTGTAATATGCACCTATTACCCTCCTTACCACATATTTATAATAATTGGCTCATCCCCAATGCCTTTAAAGCTTCTTCTTGTTTGATTTTTTGTTTTTTTGAATTTTTTTAAAAAGAATTTAGTACTTTGATCAAAATAAAGATAAATTACACTCATTTCTCCTAAGTTTTTTTAAAAATATAATAAATTTATGAGTTTTGATATAATTATACTGACTTCTTTTTAATAAAACTAAAGGAAGTACATTTTAGGCTAAAATATATAATAATTTCATTTTTATATGACCAAGGAATTATTAATAAAAAATGAGTTAAATGTTACGTGAATTAAAACCTTAAATGAATCTAATGTAATTATAGTAAATTTGAAACTTAGAGGAGGCCAATATACTTTATCCTAAAAATAAATATAAAAACATATATTTTTTAAATTTCAAAAATTATTTCTCCTCTCAAAAAAAGAGAGAATCATATAAAAACAATAAAGTCTTTCTTTCTTTTTTTTGTTTTTAACGAACTAGTTTTTAAAAAATATTTAGACATTAAATTAAAAAAACTCAACCAAACATATTTGAAAGACTCTTTCTGTCACAGGATCAAGAGAGATTTATCATGGGGTAGAGAGATAATTAAAGACAAAAAAGATTTATCATGGGGTAGAGAGATAATTAAAGACAAAAAGAAGTGGGAGACATGGGACTAATTATAAGAGAGGATTAAGACATAGCCTTTTTTTGGGAGATACATTAACCTAAACTTGGGTTTTTTTTTTTGTCTCCTCCTCCTTTAATAAAAATTATTTTGTTCACACACTATGTGTAACAAAATTCACTTTGTAATTAGTTCAAATAGTTTAAAAAATATCATTTAAAGTGTAATAAATTCATTTAAAATAGAGAATCCTATAGTTTGAATTAATTAGAAAGTATATTTTGTTTACACAACTTATCTAATATATGAATAAAATTGGAGTTTTCTTTAACCCTACTATCATACGACTATTTGAAAAGAAACTCAAGAATTATTATTCTTTCTTTTCCCTTTATTAAATTGTGCTTGAACAATATACTCAGTTGGAAAAAGAAAAAAATAATTATTTTAGGGTACATTGCATTATTAGTCCCTTCAATTTGAGTGAAGTATGACTTTAGTCTCCATAGTTTCAATTTGAACAATTGGGTTCACACGCTTTCAATTTTGTTATAATGTGGTCCTTTCATCAGTTACCGTTAGAATTTGAAACAGAAAAGCCATTTGTAAAATTAGAGAGATTAAAGTAGAATGCAAAATAAATTATAGAGATCACCTGTATAAATATAAATTACATGTGATTTTTTTTTTTTTTCTGTTTAAAATGTTAATAATGCATAACGGAGAGACCACAACAAAATTAAAAGTGTCGGGACCAAAAGTGACACTTCACTTAAACTATAGAGACTAACAATGTAATTTACCCATTATTTTATATCACGTCCTATCATTTAATTTTTTGGGTCCTTTTAAAATTGGGGACTCAGATCATAAATTTAATTTTAAAACTTTTGAGATAATAATATCAAATTCTATTTTTTTGGAGCTAAAAGAACAAAATAATTTGAAAGACCATATTATCCTTACTTATTTGTCTATCTATCCACTGTCTACTATTATGTTCATGTCACCTATTTGTTCAAGTGTCATTTATCCATTTACTTATCTGTCTACATTTCATTTGCTTATTTGTCCACATGCTATCTATTTATCAACCTAATTTATTTATCTGTCTATATCACCACCACCACCACCAGCAGTCATCGCCATTGGCCACCACTGACGACTTTCCGGAGCCAATGGTGATCTAGCGACAATGGGATAAAAATAAAAATAAAAATTTATTTTAAAATAATAATTTGACATTCTCACCAAACAATTTATTTGTTTAATCATGTTTTTATCTCTATGAAAGATTAATCTTTAAACCTAATGCCATATTCCCATAGATTTAGACTTATTACCAATAAACCTTTTAAAATTTTAAATATTTATTATTATTATTATTTTGGATTTTTTTTGTTTTTGTTTTTTTGATTGGCCTTATTTTGGAGTCTAGTATTTATGATGATAAAGGGAGGGTGGGTGGAGATAATTAAAGATGGGGCAAATGTGCTTGTCCTCATTTGGGTCGTGTGGGACATTATATTACCCCTTTCCTTTCTTCATCAACAAAAGCATGATGAAACATTAACGTCAATCGACTTATCAAATGAGATTTCAGACAAGAAAAGAAACCTCATGAACTTAGGATCCATTCTCAACAAGGAAATCTATACGACGGTTACTCATAAAATATTATTATTATTATTTTATATATTTGTAGGACACTTTGTTCACTTAAAAGTTAATAGAGGTTGCAAAACGTAAATAATTTGAGTGACACATGGTATCATAGGAGTGAAGATGAAAGATGTACGGAGTTATTGGTAGTTACTTTAACCATAGTTATTTAAGTTGTTTTTTTTTTTTTTGGGATTTTTGGTGATTTTTTTTTTTGGGCCTTTTTATTAGGGTAAAAGATAATCCAATCAATTTTCTTTCAAAAAGTCCATGAGTAGGAAATTCCTATCTTAATAAGGGCATTTTACAATTTTCATTTTTTTTATCACAGTATTGCCCTTATATATATAGGTATCATACGTTTGAAAATTTTGAAATCTGAGCTAAAATCGATGAAGACGATCTCCAAATCTGAAGATTTTGCAGCCGAACATCTCTCACTTGGTGGCCGATGATCAACACTCTCAATTAAACGAGAGTTTCATTGAGATTTGTGACTGTTGATCGAATTGTAGAGGTTTTTCTTCTCAATTAGGTATGTTGATTTGTTGATTAATTTTTTTTTTTTTTGTTTTGTTTTTTTTTTTTTTTTGTTGTGTTTGATATGATTTCGTTTGACAAAATCAGAGTAAAATTTTACTCTGATTCTATTGCTCTGTCTTTTGTTTCAGAGAATGAAAATAAAATTTTACTCTGGTTCTATTGCTCTGTCTTTTGTTTCAGAGAATGAAAATAAAATTTTACTCTGATTCTATTGCTCTGTCTTTTGCTTCAGAGAATGAAAATAAAATTTTACTCTGGTTCTATTGCTCTGTCTTTTGTTTAAGAGAATGAGAGTGAAATTTTACTTTAGTTCTATTGCTCTGTTTACAATGAGAGTAAAATTTTACTCTGGTGTTAGAATGATAGTAAAATTTTGATCATTGAGAAGATAGGGGAGATATGTTCTTTTAGCTTATGCGTTTTAGTTATCAATTTTTAACTAGCAAAAAAGTTGCACCAAACAAGTTCATTGTCTGCAAAATTTTTACTTTTGTGCAAAGTAATATTTTACTTTTATATTCAGAGTAAAATTTTACTTTTGTGCAGAGTAATATTTTACTTTTATATTCAGAGTAAAATTTTACTTTTGTACAGAATAAAATTTTACTTTTAGATTAAGAGTGTAACTTTTTACTCGTTTTTCAGAGTAAAATTTTACTTTTATACAGAGTAAAATTTTACTTTTAAATTCAGGGTGTAACATTTTACTCTTAGATTCAGAGTAAAATGCAGAGTAAAATTTTACTTTTATGCAGAATAAAATTTTACTTTTAGATTCATTTTGTAACATTTTACTCTTATATCAGAGTAAAATTTTACTTTTATGCAGAGTAAAATTTTACTTTTAGATTCATGTTTCAAGTTGTGTTGGTGACACACTGTATGAGTTGTCAATCTTTGGCAAACTAAATAGTAAAAATTAACTCTAAAATATAGTACAATGTTATACTAAACCATAGTAAAATTTTATCAATCCAAACTAAATACAAATTGTAGTGATAGTAAAATTTTACTTTGATAGTGACAGTAAAATTTTACTTTAATTGACAGTAAATTTTTACTGTTAATTGATTGCAGATTTGTAAAATGGTTCCACCTCTTATGTTGTTATGCAAGTATGGTGATCGTACCATTGTGTTCAAGGTTGTGTCAAACTGCACGTTGAAGGATTTAACTAATTTCTTAAGTTGTAAATTGAAGAAGTTTGACAGTAATGGTTGCATACTGTTATCGTACTGTTTACCTGGACATTCGCAATGCATGATTGATGATGATTCTGATTTTCAGAATATGTTGTCGCTTGTTTGTCCCCTTGGTGTTGACCAGGTTGATGTGACTATTACTGAAATGGGCATTTCAAATGAAAAATATGGAGTTAGAGAATCATGGGACGCTAATGGATCCAACATTACTGATGATGAAATGGATTTACTCCCTATGTTTTGTCAACATGAAGAAAGGACTTTGTTGTCTTGTGGATGGGTGAATGGAATTACTCATGAAGGTCAAAGATTTATTGGAGGTGCAAAGGATTTCCGGACTGCATTATGTAAATATGCCATTGAGATATGATTTGAGTTTGTGTATCTGAAGAATGAGAAGTGTCGGGTCACTGCTGTGTGTTCAATGCGGGAGTCCAAAGCTTGTTTATGGCGAGTACATGCATCTCTAGAAAGTGCTAATAATTTTTTCTACATTAGGATTCTACATGATGAGCATACTTGTGGAGCTGCATTTCGTACTTCAAAAAACTCAAGGATGAGTTCAAATTTGGTTGCAAGTTTGATTGTTAATGAAGTTCGTAGGAATCCTCAAACTCGTCCAATTGATGTTGTGCGTCAATTTACAGATCAATACGGGCTCACCATTACGTACAATCACGCTTGGTTGGGAGTTGAGAAAGCTAGGACTACTACTTTTGAAGATTTCTCTGTCTTATGATGAGATTCGATGGTATATGGATATTGTGATGAGCACAAATCTTGGTAACTATTTGCGTCTTGACTATAACCATCAAAGTGGACGGTTCAAGAGGTTTTTTGTTGCATTTAATGCTTCCATTCAAGGGTTTAGGCATTGTCGTCCTCTATTGTTTATCGATGGAACTTTTCTGAAGGGGAAATATAAGGGCACCTTGTTAACAGCTACAACGAATGATGGGGATCAAGGTAGATATTACTATAGTTTATTCAAAAGTAACAAGTTACTTATTCTCAGAGTAACATGTTACTGTTATTCAGAGTAAAAATCTATTATATTTGTCCTTTTCGTTTAATATACTTAGTAATTGTAAAATATTATTTTTCAGGTTTTTTCTCTCTTGCAATGGCAATTGTCGATACGGAGACTACAGACAGTTGGGAATGGTTTTTTTATGCATTTGTCGAATATATTGTTGGATGAAAGACCAATTACCTTCATATCTGATCGGAACGCTGGACTTTTGAAGGCTTTACCCAAGGTTTTACCTACTGCTTACCACTATTTTTGTCTCTAACACTTGAAGGCCAATTTGAGGGATAGGTTATCTGGTCCAAGTTTCAATAATACTTTCAGGAGTAGAATAGTTTTTTTGTTTTCTTCATGTGCTTATGCTCCGACAGTGGGATGTTTTAATCAGTGCTTGAAAGAATTACAAGATGAGGGGAAATGGATCATTTGTGGGTTTCTATCCAATTTGCCATATGACAAGTGGACTAATGTATATTTTAAAGGACAAAAATACGGTGAAATGTACTCAAATGTGGCAGAGTCTTTCAATTCATGGATACGTCAAGCTCGCCATTTGCCCACTACGAAGATGATTGATTCAATTAGGTTGAAGATCATGGATTTGATGTCGAGAAGGAGAGAACAAGCTAAGAAATGGAATACTTTTCTTTGTCCGGAGATGGATTCAACATTAGTAAATGCTCTTAAAAGTGGAAGAACTTGGTTGGTTAGTCGTTCAAGTGATCATGTTTTTGAGGTTCAATCCCGGCCATCGGTTAGCGTTGACCTCTTGAATAGAACTTGCTCATGTTACCAATGGCAACTGAATGGATTTCTTTGTGCTCACGCGGCGACCGCTATCCTAAAGAGCGGAGGTGATTTGTATGCACATGTGGAACCATTTTATTACACTAGCAAGTTCAAAGCTTGCTATGCTGAGTCCGTTTATCCAATACCCACTGTTAAGAAACCTCTTGTAGCTATGGATGATCTTGTTGTCCTTCCTCCAATTTGTAAGAAGCCACCTGGTAGGCCAAGGAAGAATAGGATTCCATCTAGGGGTGAGAAGATAAGACGAGTACAGTGTGGTAGATGCGAGAAGTATGGTCATAATAGGAAGACTTGCAAGGAGACATTGCCATGAAAGACATTATTGATTTTGTAAAAGAAGTATGAAAATAATGCAGTTCTTCTGCAATAAATAGTCCATAGCAATAATAGTAGTCTTTTAGACTAGATTTGTAAGGAGACATTGCAATAAAAGACATTTTTACTATGTTCTTGAATGGTTGTCTGTTCAAGTTTCTGATTTGCTTTGTGGTTGAGTTTGACATTTTAATATATTTTTTTAATGTGGTTGAATAAGTTTCATGTAAATGAACTTATAATGGAGTTTGTTCAGTAGGTGTGAAGGTTTGAAATGGCTGTGCTCAGCCTATGCTTTCAAAGTAAAATTTTTTGGTATTTCAGAGTAAACTTTTACTTTATTGCAGAGTAAAATTTTACTTTTTCGAGAGTAAAACATTGCCTTCATTCACATGAAAGTAAAACTTTACTGTCTTTCAAAGTAAAAATTTACTTTCTTGTTGAATGGTTCTCTATGGGTGTGATGAGCCTGTGGTTTCACAGTAAAATTTTACTTTATTTCAGAGTAAAATGTTAATTTTAGATTAAAATTTTATCTTATTTCAGAGTAAATTTTTTTTTTTTTTATAAGGGTAAAATTTTACTTTTATGCAGAGTAACATTTTATTTTTAGATTCAGAGTGTAACATTTTTCTTTTTTTCAGAGTAAAATTTTACTTTTATACAGAGTAAAATTTTACTTTTAGATTCAAAGTGTAACATTTTACTCTTTTTTCAGAGTAAAATTTTACTTTTATACAGAGTAAAATTTTACTTTTACATTCAGAGTGTAACATTTTTCTCTTTTTAAGAGTAAGATTTTACTTTTATACAGAGTAAAATTTTACTTTTATGCAGAGTAAAATTTTACTCTATTGTAGACAGTATGTTAGCCACTTAGAAAAATATTTCCAACCTGCACCAAAATTTACCACAATACACAAACTCCCCCTGATGATCATCATGCAATCTTTGTGCAAAAATAATCTAACAACACAACTACATATATCATCAAAGATACACAAGTATAACCTATATCATTGTATTCTATCCATAACAACGTTCATTCCCAGTCAAAACAATATCCTGCTATAATAATGTATTAATCACCAAACCATAGTAAAATTTACTAGAACAATAGACATAGCATGTACTATCTAATACTATTTTAGTATTGTTTCACTTACAATTACTTTTTCACCATTCTTTCATTTATAAAATCCAAAATTACATACATCATTCACAGTAGTTCTCCAAAAAGTTGTCCATATTGTCATCCTTGAGGTCTTAGCTCTAGCCCATTTTTTTTTTTTTGAGGTTGAATTCTTCCTCAGTCCATGCTTTTGGATAATCATTCAAAAATTGATGCATTATTGACGCTCGGAAATTGTTAATTTCATCATCTTCCATAGAATTTGCAATAGGCTCATCTCTTATGATTTGGTGCATGATATAACATACAATAATTCCGCAATCAACACTGTTAAAAAAAATCAAGATCTTGTTAGATTTAGTCAAATTTGAAAACTACCAATTCAAGCATGTAGCAGTAGCGTGAAATACTTACGATGTTGGGCGTTGTTGTGGACTATCTTTCACCGAAACTAAGTTTGCAAACTTTCTTCTACATCTCTTCGTTTTGTTGGCCAACTTGTTCTCCACGTATGTTATCTAACATCATTGCATAATTGTTTGGTCACGATTAAATACAAGAATAAGACACAGTAAAAAATTACTGTTAATATGATGCAAAGCACTTACAATCTTTTTTGTATCCTTAAGGTAAGGATCTTCTCTGTTGTCTCTTGGCCTTAAAGAATTGTAATGTCTCCACTCATCAAATTCAGTGTCAAATACAAGAAATGTCCAGTGGTAGGGTTTTTCTTCATTCTTGTTCCCATTGGAATTCATGCAAAAATGAAGGTATCTGTATTCACTCAAATCTTGTTCAAGGACTTTATCAATTAAATGATTTCTCAACTCTCCATAACCCCATTTCACTAAAGACTGCATTTAATCATATAAGAGTGTCATGTCTCAAGTTGTGTTGGTGACACACTGTATGAGTTGTCAATCTTTGGCAAACCAAATAGTAAAAATTAACTCCAAAATATAGTACAATGTTACACTAAATCACAGTAAAATTTTATCAATTCAAACTAAATACAAATTGATGGCTTACCCAACAAAGGCTTGAGAAAAAGAATGATTTATTCTTTTCTGGCTTCTTTGCTTGTTGCTCAATTTGAAGCATTTCTACAAAACTGTCAATGACGTACAAAAACAAAAATCAAAATCAATTAAATATATGTTAATAAAATGAACTATTTTTAGTTACTGAAGTGAACACTAGTCATTGAAACTTGTATGGCCACTTACATTATTTGCAGTATTACTATCTCTCAGAATTGCATCCACATCATGCAATGTAACATATACTTCATTTCCTGTGCCGGACCATATGATTGTACTAGTCATAAGGTAAAAAAAATGTTGATTAGCACATTGCAGTTTGATAATAGTAAAAATCTGTTGTTTGATAAAATTAAAATGGTCTTACTCTGTGGTTTCCAAATTGTAAATCTTGCTCAGTAGACATTTATCATTCTCATCAAGCAATTTGCATATTGCAGCGTTATCTGGAAACAAAACCCTTCCAACTGGCTTTGGTTGGCTTAGAGGCAAGTTAGGCAAGTTGTCAACACAAATCACTTCATTTGATATCACTTAAATTGCTTGTTTTGTGGTCTTTTTTTTCTTTGCCTCTCTTGGCTCACATTCAAAATTAGACATCTTTTTTTTCTTCCTCGCCTTGATTTTGATTTTCTTGACCATGGATGTTTGCAATGGCTCTATGACTATAGGTGTTTCTTTCAATGTAGTTTGAATCCCAAAGTTTTGCCCTTGTTCTACTCCTTTAGCATGTGGCATTTCTTTAGAAGCAAAAGCTTGGGTAGCCGCATGAACTGCATTTTCTTTAATCTGTTCAACCAACTATTTATTTTCAGATTCGAGTACTTCAATCTCCTTTCTCAGTTGCTCCATCCCTTTCTCTGTGTTGCTCATATTTTCCATCATTTCTTTTGTTTTTGCCTCTTGATCATCTTGTATTTTTTGCATTATCTCTCTCATTTTATTTAGTTCTTCAACCAATGCCATATTCTCACTTTTCAACCTTTTGTTTTCTTTTTGAACTCGTTCTAATTTCCCAAGATCAATGAAGTCCCTCAAAGGTTGATCATCTGCTAAAGCTTCAGCTACATGATCTTCATCTTCTTTAGTCTCTAAATTTTCCTCTATGTCCAATGCATCTTCTTCATCATCATTGCGAATGAGTTCCATTTCTTCTCTGGAAATGGGCTTCAGTTCATTGTGATTTACCTGCATTTGAAAAATAGAAAAAGAAAAGAAGTCAGCAATGAAGCAAACTTTAACCACTAGAGTAAAATTTTACTCTATTTCAAAGTAAAAGTTTACTCTGATTGTAAGTAAACTTTTACTCTGTTCAAGAGTAAGTAAAAGTTTACTCTGATTTAAAGTAAACTTTTACTTTGTTCAAGAGTAAGTAAAATGTTACTCTGACTGTAAGTAAAAGTTTACTCTGATTTAAAGTAAACTTTTACTCTGTTCAAGAGTAAGTAAAATTTTACTCTGACTGTAAGTAAAAGTTTACTCTGATTTAAAGTAAACTTTTACTCTATTCAAGAGTAAGTAAAATTTTACTCTGATTTAAAGTAAACTTTTACTCTGATTTAAAGTGAACTTTTACTCTGTTCAAGAGTAAGTAAAATTTTACTCTGTTTCAAAGTAAAAGTTTACTTTGATTGTAAGTAAACTTTTACTCTGTTCAAGAGTAAGTAAAATTTTACTATGTTTCAAAGTAAAAGTTTACTATGACTGTAAGTAAACTTTTACTCTAATTTTAAATAAACTTTTACTTTGTTCAAGAGTAAAATTTTATTATGTAAGTATAATTTTAAGCAAAGTGAACCAGTAAGGCTGATTTTGAAAAAATGATACCTCTTTGGGCTTTAGTGTTTGCAATGACCTCTTCATTAGTTTTTTCCTCAACGTTGATAAGTCCCATCGAAGGAGCCTTGGACACAAATTTTTTTCCTTGAGGTTGAATGAGGGTAGTATGCTCGCATAACCAGTACTATAAAATAAAAAATTGAAATTAGTTAATTCTCTAAGGATAGATTGCATAATATTTCAAGTAGTTCAATTTACTTACCAAAAGAAGAAGTACACATCCAGTTACATTTTCAGGACTTCCTAATGAAGAATGGATTGAAGTAGTCAACGTGGATGCAACTGCAGTCGACCATGCATATGAATTCATCATTTCCAAATCTTCTACAAGGGCGACAAAAGCCCATCCAACTGTTAGACCAGTTATTGGTAATAGCAAAGTTGCCACAACAAATAAGCACATTATTTGTGCAACATCCTTAACATCAACTCCCGTTGTGCCTGCCAATGCATCTCCTAATGCCTCTCGCAAACTCTTTACGGATATTCTTGATATATTACGAAACCTTCTCTGCACAAAAGGTGATTCTTGTTTCTTCCCATATGACACATCTACTTTTTTCGTTCCCGATTTTATCCCAAAAATCAAAGTAACGTCACTGTCCCGTATGTCACATGTTTTCCCCCCAAGCTTAAATTCCTTTGCATGAAAGTCATAAGATTTGATCACATCCATGACATTATCGTCAACTTTCTTGAACTTCTTTAACACCACATCATCTTTCTTCCAAAAAGATTTAAACAACATCCCAAAAGGTGTTCTCTCAAGGGCAGTAATGTGTCTTTTAGTGAACCTTGTGTCTCACATTAGGTTTATCAATGAAACAATATTTGACCTATATTGTTTCATATAGTTTTCCCTCTCTTGTACTCCATGTACAATATTCAACTTCAAAGGTTTTGTTGTTGAAGGCATTGGATTGCTTTCTTTGCAGCCTTCATCATCACTAACATTGGATTGAATTTCTTTACTACTTTTGCTCTTTTTTTTAGGGACTTTCTTCTTTTGTATAACTGTTGGTGGAACTTCAAAATCATCATCATTATCATCACCACATTTGCTTCTTGTAACAACCATTTTACAACACGAAAAAGTTTCCCTTGTTGGAAAATTTATAAAGAGGTAGTTGTGAATTGAAATAGACTCCATTTTGAATGAAATGGTGTAACCTTTCATGGTGTCTTTTTGTTTTAAAGGAAGGGTCAAACCTCCATTTGAATTGAAATGGTGCAAACCTTTCATGGTGTCTCTTTATTTTAAAGGAAGGTTATGTCCCTTCCTCATACCTTTTCTATTCAAATTGAATAGGTGCCAACAAAGCCTATATAAAGGCAGCCCCATTCCAATTTTGATTAATTTTTGAAAATTCATTTTCCTTGCCTTCATTTTGCTCTCTTGTGTCCTTTATTCTTCATATTAGATTTAGAATAAATTTCAGAGAGTTATAGAACACAAGGTTCTAGTTTGCCGGACAAATTTGTTTGAAGTGCTACTACAAATTTGTGAAGATCATTGTATCCTGGGAGATAGACGCCACATAACCGTAAGCACCGGAACGGGGCGAATCTATCTTAAGGACAGAGTATCACACACTCGACTTGGTCTTTAATTATTGATTCGGTTCAACAAAATAAATTATGTAAGTTTTATTTTATTTTGTTTGAATTATTTCAATTTATTTTATTTACACAGAAGATTGTTCCAACAATCTTAAGACAGATTCGAATTGATTCTGTTTACAGAATTTATTCGTTTGTTTTCTTTTCTTTTTTTTTTTTAAGAAAATTATTTTCTGTAAATTTACAAAATAATATTCTGGTTGGAAAAACAAATAGTGATTATATGCTATTTGACAAATAGTAGTAATATACTGTCTATTTTCTTTGATAACTAGTAGTACGATACTGGTGTCATTAACAATTCAAAATATACTTTTGTGGAATTTTTTCAGAAATTAATTTTGGGTTTTAGAAATTATTTTCTGAGTTTTCATTACTAAAGTGTTACTGAAATTAATTTTCGGTGTGGAATTAATTTGGTTGAATAAAATTTTATTTTATTTCGAAATTAATTGAAAAATAAAATTTATTTTCTTATTTCTTTTATTTTATAGAATTTAATTTTCTGTGTGGAATTAATTTGGTTAAGTAAAATTTTATTTTATTTCTAAATTAATTGAAAAATAAAAGTTATTTTCTTATTTCTTTTATTTTACAGAAATTTAATTTTCTGTGTGGAATTAATTTGGTTAAATAACATTTTATTTTATTTCCAAATTAATTGAAAAATAAAAGTTACATTCTTGTTTCTTTTATTTTTACAGAATTTAATTCTGTGAATTTGGATTGATTTTCTGTGTAGTATAAATTCTAATTATAATTTTGTTTTATAAATTAGAATTGATGGCTACTGAAACTAATGCCCAAACAAGTACTACTGTGGTGGCTACAATGACGCCAACCCCCTCTCCTGTTGTAATAGTACCGGTAAATCACGGTGAAAAGCCAGAGAAGTTCTCAGGAACTGACTTTAAAAGATGGCAACAGAAAATGTTGTTCTATCTTACAACTCTAAACCTGGCTCGTTTCCTCCGTGAGAATGCTCCTATTTTGAAAGAGGATGAAACCGATCGGCAAGTGGTTGTTGCGGTTGATGCTTGGAAACATGCTGATTTCTTTTGCCGGAACTACATCTTGAATGGACTTGACAGTACATTATACAATGTCTACAGTCCTATCAAGACAGCAAAGGAACTTTGGGAGTCTTTAAAAAAAAATACAAAACGGAAGATGCCGGCTTAAAGAAATTTGTGGTTGGCAGATTCCTGGATTTTGTAATGGTTGATTCAAAAACTGTGATCAGCCAAGTTCAAGATTTCCAACTCAATCTACATGACATTCACCAGAAGGCATGTCTCTCAGTGAATCTTTCCAAGTTGCAGCCTTAATTGAAAAATTACCAAAAGGCTGGAAGGAATTCAAGAACTACCTCAAACACAAGTGCAAAGAAATTTCTATGGAAGAATTAATTGTGCGTTTGAGGATTGAGGAGGACAACCGCAATTCTAAAAAGTGGGCTGGTAAGCATCCTATGGAGTCTAAGGCAAATGTGGTGGAACATGCTTCAAAAACCAAGAAACGAAAGTCTTCTGGAGAAAGTTCATCACAAGGCTCTAAAGGGGGGGGGGGAAATAAAAAGTACAAGTTTAATGGCAAATGTTACATCTGTGACAAAGAGGGACATCAGGCCAAAGATTGTCGTAGTAAAGGCAAAAGCAAAAGAAGAACAAGCAAGAAGCCTGCTCAAGCCCATATGACCGAAGTGGACAATATTTCCAATGGTGTCGATGACATCAATCTTTTTGCAGTTATTTTCGAGGCAAATCTTATCGGAAATCCTAAAGAATGGTGGGTGGACACTGGTGCTGTTAGGGAAAATCGATGATTCCCCACAAGTAAATCAATCAATGGGAATAAAAACTAATGCGGAAAAATTAAATCAAAGGCAACACAAGAATTTTTACGTGGTTCCCTCAATGTGAGGTACGTCCACGGGATCGAAATCCGATTCCACTATCAACCAAATAAATTCCAAACGATTACAAACGAGACACTAATGGTCTCACAAAACCACCCTTAGGTGAATTCCAAATAATCACAAAATAAACTAGAGGAAAAACCTCACCAAATAGATGAATCAAAATCTTCAGAACCAAAGTTGAAGAAGACCCAAAATAGCGAACCAAATCAACTTCCACACAAAAGAAACGAAAGGTTGAACAAACCAAGCACTATTAATCAATCTTTTCCAATTGTCCATTCACCCGCACGATTCCCAAAGCCGTCTCACAGCCGCCGTTCACCTTTTTGTTATGTGAATTGAACCAAAAATAATATTAAATCTTGGGTTTTGAAATCAAACCCTAATTGTACCCAAATTAAATTGGGCCTCCACAAATATAATATATAAAAATATTATACCTAAACCAAGCCAAATTAAAACTCTTTTTCCAAAACCAATTGGGTCCCACACTCCAATAAGGAGGTATACCCAACAATTCTCCCTCTACCGACTTAGGTGGAGACATCAACCATGCCCGCCAAAGTTCGACACTTCAAATGTTTATCCCTCGACAAAGTCTTAGTCAACATATCTGAAATATTATCATCCGTGTGAACCTTTTCGAGTTGCAACAATTTCGAATCTAACACATCACGCATCCAATGGTATCTCACATCAATATGTTTCGATCTCGAATGAAAAGTAGAATTTTTACTCAAGTGAATAGCACTTTGACTATCACAATAAAGCATATACTTTTCTTGCTTCAAACCCAACTCTTGTAAAAAAATTTTCAACCATAACTCTTCTTTGCAAGCTTCCGTAATGGCAATAAATTCAGCTTCGGTAGTTGAGAGAGCAACACATTTTTGTAATTTAGATTGCCATGCCACAGCTCCCCCTACAAAAGTCATCAAATACCCCGAAGTAGATTTCCTAAAATCAACATCACCAGCCATGTCAGAATCTGTGAACCCATCAAGCATCGGTTTACCATCCCCAAAACACAAACACACCTTCGAAGTCCCTCGAAGATATCTTAGAATCTATTTTACCGCTGCCCAATGTTCTTTACCTGGATTAGAGAGAAACCGACTCACCACACCAACGGCGTGAGCAATATCCGGCCTTGTACAAACCATGGCGTACATCAAAGAACCAACTGCTGAAGCATAAGGAACTTTCAACATCTCTTCTTTGTCTTTCTCACTTGTAGGACATTGATTCGAACTAAGCTTGAAGTGACCAGCAAGTGGACAACCAACCGGCTTTGCTTTATTCATGTTGAACCTCTCAAGAACTTTCTCAATGTAGCTTTCTTGAGACAACCAAATCAGTCCCTCTTTGCGATCACGAACAATTTTCATACCAAGTATTTGCTTTGCCAGTCCCAAATCTTTCATAGCAAAAGACTTGCTTAACTCCAATTTCAACCTGTTAATCATGGTAGAATCTTGACCCACAATTAACATGTCATCAACATAAAGCAAAAGAATAATAAATTTGCCATCCGGGAAATTTTTCACAAACACACAATGGTCCGAAGTGGTTTTAGAAAAACCATTATTCATCATGAAAGAGTCAAATTTTTTGTATCATTGCCGTGGAGCTTGCTTGAGGCCATACAAACTTTTCTTCAATTTGCAAACAAATTTCTCTTTCCCTTTTTCCACAAAACCTTCCGGTTGCTCCATGTAAATTTCTTCTTCAAGATCACCGTGAAGAAATGCGGTCTTCACATCAAGTTGTTCAACTTCAAGGTTCATACTTGTAGCCATGCCAAGTACAATCCGAATAGAAGACATCTTCACAACCGGCGAGAAAATCTCGTCAAAGTCAATGCCTTTCTTTTGCCCAAAGCCTTTCACAACAAGACGTGCTTTGTACCTCAGATTCTTACCATCATTCTTCAATTTGAAAACCCACTTATTTTTCAGAATTTTCCTCCCTTTAGGCAACTTCACTAAATCATAAGTATGGTTTTCAAGCAAGGAATTCATCTCCTCTTCCATAGCCTTTTTCCAATTATCTTTCTTTTCATGCTCAATTGCTTCTTGGTAGCTCTCAGGCTCCCCTTGATCGGAAATCAACACAAATTCATTGGGAGAATACTTTCTTGAAGGTTGTCGGTCCCTTGTAGATTTCCTCAACTGAAGTTGTGGTGGCGGTTCTTGAGTGGGATGCTCTTCCTCAATTTCTGGCTCAACTTCATTAGGATTAGCATCATCCTCCACTTCTTCAATAGGTGGCTGCACATCTCCCCCATTTTCATCATCAACTGAAGATGAAGGAGATGGATCTATGTCAATGAGATCACTAGTTTTTGGCTCCGGTTGATCACCTTTACCAAAGTCTTCAATTGTTTGGTCTTCAAGAAACACAACATCACGGCTTCGAATGACTTTCTTTTCGACCGGATCCCATAATCTATACCCGAATTCATCACGCCTATAGCCAAGAAAAATACATTGTCTTGACTTACTATCAAGCTTGGACCTCTTATCCTTTGGAATGTGAACAAAAGCTCGGCAACCAAACACTCTCAAGTGCTCATAAGACACATCTTTGCCAGTCCAAACTCCTTCAGGAACATCACCATTCAAAGGATAGCAAGGAGATAAATTGATCACGTCAACCGCAGTACTCATTGCCTCACCCCAAAAGGATCTTGGCAATTTAGCTTGTGAAAGCAAACACCTTGTTCTTTCTACAATGGTGTGGTTCATCCTCTCTCAACGTCATTTTGTTGAGGAGTTTTCTTAACTGTCTTTTGGTGCCGAATACTTGGCTGCGACAATACTCATCAAATGGCCCAATGTATTCACCACCATTGTCTGTTCGGATGCACTTCAATTTCTGCCCTGTTTCTCTTTCAACCATGGCCTGAAAATGCTTAAATACTTCTAGAACTTGATATTTAGTTTTTAGTAGATAACCCAAACTTTCCTTGAATAATCATCAATGAAAGTAACAAAATAAAGTGCACCACCATGTGTTCTAACTTTTAAAGGACCACAAACATCCGAATGAATCAATTCCAAAACATTTTCTTTTCTAGAAGCAACATTTTTATGAAAAGAAACTCTATGTTGTTTACCGCCCCAAACAATGAACACAAGTTTTAAGATGTGTACCTTTCAAACCAGGTAGAAGTTCTTTCTTGAACAAAACTTGTAGCCCCTTTTCACTCATATGGCCAAGCCGCTTGTGCACAAGTCGGTAGAAGTATCATCTTCAAGTGCATTGACAACACCTTTACAAATTTTTCCTTGCATCGAATAAAGTGTATGAGTCTTCTTGCACTTAGCCACCACCAAAGAACCTTTTGTGAGCTTCCATATTCCATCACCAAATTTGTTATTGAAGCCTTCATCATCTAGCTTCCCAGTAGAGATCAAATTGAGGCGAATGTCGGGAACATGGCTCACATCTTTAAGCAACAACTTGCAGCCCAAATTTGTTTCCAAGCAAACATCACCCATACCAATAATCTTGGACAAACCTTCATTACCCATTCGAACAGAACCATAATCTCCTTCGGTGTAGGTAGTGAAGAAATCAACTCGAGAAGTCACATGAAAAGAAGCACCAGAATCAATCACCCAATGACTCTCTTGGCCCACAAAATTGATACAATCATCTTCACAAACGACCATGAGATCATCGGTAGTAACTACCGTTGTGTCTTCTTGCTTTTTATCCACACTTTTGTCACGCCTTTTCTCCTTGTTCTTGAGCTTTCGGCATTCCCGCTTCATGTGCCCTTTCTCATGGCAATAATAGCACTCAACGTCTTTCTTTGAAAAAGAACCATCTTTTGATTTGTCACGGCTTTGATCACGACCATGAGGAGTCTTACTCCTCCCCCTTGTTTTGCTTCGGCCTCTCACAACAAATGCTTCTGAATGAGAGGAACCCGCTGATTTTCTTCTAGTTTCTTCATTCAACAAGCTACTAGTGACTTGGCCCATAGTGACAACTCCATCGGGCGCCGAATTACTAACTGTCACAACCAAAGTCTCCCAACTTTCAGGTAAGGAACTAAGTAGCATCAAAGCCTGCAACTCATCATCAAAAACAATTTTCATAGAAGCAAGTTGGTTAACAATACTCTTTATTTCATTCAGATGTTCCGGAATAGGGCTGCCCTCTTTATATTTTAAATTAACCAACTTACGAAACAGAAAGGCTTTATTTGTGGCTGATTTTCTATCATAAAGACTCTCTAATTTTTTCCATAAATCATGTGCCGAAGTTTCAGTAGCAACATGATGAAATACACTGTCATCAATCCATTGACGGATAACACCAACGGCTTTTCGATTAAGCCTCTTCCACTCATCATCTTTCATATCAGCAGGTTTGCCACTATCACCCTCAATGGGTCCATACAAGTCTTTACAAAATAATAGGTCCTCCATTTTAGTTTTCCAAGTTACCCAATTACTTCCATTGAAGCTAGACATACGACCCACATTCCCTCCATTGATTTACACAAATAAATAAACCCAAATAACCCGTAAGCTCTGATACCAGTTGTTAGGAAAATCGATGATTCCCCACAAGTAAATCAATCAATGGGAATAAAAACTAATGCGGAAAAATTAAATCAAAGGCAACACAAGAATTTTTACGTGGTTCCCTCAATGTGAGGTACGTCCACGGGATCGAAATCCGATTCCACTATCAACCAAATAAGTTCCAAACGATTACAAACGAGACACTAATGGTCTCACAAAACCACCCTTAGGTGAATTCCAAATAATCACAAAATAAACTAGAGGAAAGACCTCACCAAATAGATGAATCAAAATCTTCAGAACCAAAGTTGAAGAAGACCCAAAATAGCGAACCAAATCAACTTCCACACAAAAGAAACGAAAGGTTGAACAAACCAAGCACTGTTAATCAATCTTTCCCAATTGTCCATTCACCCGCACAATTCCCAAAGTCGTCTCACAGCCGCCGTTCACCTTTTTGTTATGTGAATTGAACCAAAAATAATATTAAATCTTGGGTTTTGAAATCAAACCCTAATTGTACCCAAATTAAATTGGGCCTCCACAAATATAATATATAAAAATATTATACCTAAACCAAGCCAAATTAAAACTCTTTTTCCAAAACCAATTGGGTCCCACACTCCAATAAGGAGGTATACCCAACAGGTGCTACTCGTCATATTTGTGCCAACAAAAAGATGTTCACATCTTATTCTACAATGGACAATGGTGAACAACTTTTTATGGGCAACTCCTCAACTTCCAAAGTTGAAGGACAAGGAAAGATTGTTCTCAAGATGACATCAGGAAAGGAACTCACTCTCAACAATGTGCTGTATGTACCGGACATTCGCAAGAATCTTGTTTCTGGATCTTTGTTGAGTAAGAATGGGTTTAGGCTAGTATTTGAGAGTGATAAATTTGTACTTACTAAGAATGTGATGTATGTAGGAAAATGTTACATGTCTGATGGCCTTTTCAAGTTAAATGTAATGACCGTTGTACCCTTAGTTATTAATAATAATACATCTTCTTCTTACTTGCTTGAGTCTTTAAATTTATGGTATGGTAGACTAGGACATGTTAATTATGGATCTTTGCGTAGATTAATTAATATGAAATGTTTATCTAAATTTGTAATTGATTCAAATCATAAATGTGAAATTTGTGTTGAGACAAAATTATCAAAAACTCATTTTCATTCAATTGAAAGAAGTACAGAACCACTTGAATTAATTCATAGTGACATTTGTGATTTTAAATCAATTCAAATTAGAGGTGGGAAAAAGTATTTTATCACTTTTATAGATGACTATACTAGATATAGTTATGTTTATTTAATTCGAACCAAGGACGAAGCTTTGGAAACTTTAATTCAATATAAGAATGAAGTTGAAAATCAACTTGGTAAGAAAATCAAGAAACTTAGAAGTGATAGAGGTGGTGAATATGAATCACCTTTTGGTGAATTTTGTAAAGAACATGGAATAATTCATCAAACCACAGCTCCTTACTCACCTCAGCAAAATGGAATTGCTGAAAGGAAAAATAGGACTTTAAAAGAAATGATGAATGCTATGTTAATAAGTTCTGGATTACCTCAGAATTTGTGGGGGGAAGCAATACTTTCTGCTAATTATATACTTAATAAAGTACCTCGAAAGAAAGTGAATCAAACACCTTATGAATTGTGGCATGGAAGAGTACCATCCTACAAATACTTAAAAGTGTGGGGGGGTTTGGCTAAAGTGGCTATTCCTAATCCTAAAAAGACTAAGATAGGTCCTAAGACCATTGATTGCATTTTCATTGGTTATGCTAAGAATAGTAGTGCATATTGGTTTTTGATTCATAAATCAGAACATACCGAAATGCATGTAAATACAATTATTGAGTCTCGGAATGCATCATTCTTTGAACATGTATTTCCAAATAAGATTGGACAAGAGACTAGTAACAATAAAAGATCTCATGATGCTATTACTAGTCAAGAGCAAGAACATGATCAAGAACAAGAGCAAGAGTTAGACCAAAATGAGGAAGAGGAACCTGGGCGTAGTGAACGTGCTAGAATCTCAAAATCTTTTGGTCCAGATTTCCTAACATTTTGTTAGAAAATGAGCTTTTAACTTTTAAAGAGGCTATGTCCAGTCCTGAAGCTCATTTATGGAAAGAAGCTATCAATAGTGAAGTTGAATCCATCTTGCAAAATCACACTTGGGAATTGGTGGATTTGCCACCAGGTTGTAAACCTCTTGGGTACAAGTGGATTTTCAAAAGAAAATTGAAAGCGGATGGATCAATTGATAAAAACAAGGCAAGACTTGTGGTCAAAGGATTTAGACAAAAAGAAGGTCTTGATTACTTTGACACATATTCACCAGTTACTAGAATAACATCCATTAGAATGCTAATTGCCATTGCATCTCTATACAATCTAGAAATTCATCAAATGGATGTGAAAATCGTTTTCTTAAATGGTGAGTTAAATGAAGAAATTTACATGGAACAACCAGAAGGTTTTTCTGTTCCAGGAAAAGAAAAGAAAGTGTGTAAATTGGTTAAATTATTATATGGTTTAAAACAAGCGCCAAAGCAATGGCGTGAGAAATTTGACAAAGCAATGATGTCAAATGGATTTAAAATTAATGAGTGTGACAAATGTGTTTATATTAAAAACACAGACAAAGGTTATGTCATTGTATGTCTTTATGTGGATGATATGCTCATCATAGGTAGTAATAATGATATGATTAAAACTACTAAGAACATGTTGAATAAACATTTTGACATGAAAGACATGGGCATTACTGATGTAATTCTTGGTATGAAAATTACCAAAACATCAGAAGGATATGCTTTGTTACAATCTCATTACATTGAGAAAACACTTGACAAATTCAGCAAAGATGATGATCATCTTGCTAGAACACCTGTCGATGTTAATTTGTATCTTTCTAAGAATGTACAGGAAAGTATTTCTCAATTAGAGTATGCCCAAATTATTGGAAGCTTAATGTACTTGATGAACTGCACTCGCCCAGATATAGCTTATGCAGTAAGTAAATTAAGTAGATATACGAGTAACCCAGGAGTAGAACACTGGAAAGCAATTATAAGGGTTCTAAGATATCTCCGATTTACTTGTAACATTGGGCTTAATTTTACTAGATATCCAGCAGTGCTTGAAGGATACTGTGATGCAAATTGGATATCGGATGCTAGAGACTCGAAGTCCACCAGTGGGTATGTCTTTACTCTTGGTGGTGCGGCTGTATCTTGGAAATCTTCCAAACAGACTTGTATTGCTAGGTCTACTATGGAATCAGAATTCATAGCTTTAGACAAAGTAGGGGAAGAAGCAGAATGGCTTCGCCACTTCCTTGAAGATATTCCAATATGGCCAAAACCGGTGCCTGCTATATGCATATATTGCGATAGTCAATCTGCAATAGGTAGAGCACAGAGTCATATGTATAACGGTAAGTCTCGACATATTCGTCGTCGACATAATACCATAAGACAACTACTCTCTAATGGAATTATTTCCATTGATTATGTGAAGTCTAAAGACAACATAGCGGATCCACTAACCAAAGGGTTAGCAAGAGAGTTAGTTGAGAATTCATCGAGGGGAATGAGACTTAAGCCTATTAAATAAGAGTTACCACAACGGCAACCCAACCTAGTTGACTGGAGATCCCAAGATCTAGGTTCAAAGGGACAACCGAGTTGTGAATGACTCAGAAATATCACTGGGGAGTTTAACTCCTACCCATTTCTATGATGAAATAGTGATGTCTGTAGCGTTTTAGGTTAAGTAAAACCTTTAATGATTCTTATATCTAGGTAAACCTAGTGGAGTATGGCAGGATACTCTTCATAAGAATCACCTATGTGAGTGTGAACTAGGCCGGTTCTATGAGATTTGTGAAGGGCTACAATTCTCAAGAGCACTCATGAAAGACCAGGTTGTTCAGGGCCAAAATGAACACAATAGTGAGAACTAAATTGTGTCTGGGGATATACTGTGTGAGTTTCATTGTCTTGGTTTACACAAACGGCTGAACAGTTCAAGACATCATGTTCACTGGTTAGCTAGTAAATCCGATAGTGTCTCACAAGGGAAGGTTCAAAGCTAAAAGCTACCTATCCTTTGCAGAATATTTCCAATTTCTGTACTCTCTGTATTTACATCATGTTGTTGCATTTTCTCTTTGTCAATTTCATTCATGTGGGGGATTGTTGGAAAATTTATAAAGAGGTAGTTGTAAATTGAAATAAACTCCATTTTGAATGAAATGGTGTAACCTTTCATGGTGTCTTTTTGTTTTAAAGGAAGGGTCAAACCTCCATTTGAATGAAAGGGTTCAAACCTTTCATGGTGTCTCTTTATTTTAAAGGAAGGATTATGTCCCTTCCTCATACCTTTTCTATTTAAATTGAATAGGTGCCAACAAAGCCTATATAAAGGCAGCCCCATTCCAATTTTGATTAATTTTCGAAAATTCATTTTCCTTGCCTTCATTTTGCTCTCTTGCGTCCTTTATTCTTCATATTAGATTTAGAATAAATTTTAGAGAGTTATAAAACCCAAGGTTCTAGTTCGCCGAACAAATTTGTTTGAAGTGCTACTACAAATTTGTGAAGATCATTGTATCCTGGGAGATAGACGCCACATAACCGTAAGCACCGGAGCGGGGCGAATCTGTCTTAAGGACAGAGTGTCACACACTCGACTTGGTCTTTAATTATTGATTCGGTTCAACAAAATAAATTATGTAAGTTTTATTTTATTTTGTTTGAATTATTTCAATTTATTTTATTTACACAGAAGATTGTTCCAACATCCCTATATCAACAGTGTAACATTTTACTTTAAACAACAAAGTGACAAAACAAATAAGCACTAAACAAAATGCACAAGCATTGTAATGAGACAGTAAAGTTTTACTCTGTTTGGCAGTAAAACTTTACTTTTATTGAAAGTAAAATTGTACTCTAGTTGGAAGTAAAATTTTACTCTGAAAAATTCATGAAGCAAGTGAATTTGAAAGCATTGAAATTGCAGGACCAAAACATTACAAAATTCAAAGCGTAATGAGCAAATGCTAGAGTTAATGTAAAATTTTACTCTGTAATAAGTAAAATTTTACTCTGGTTGGAAGTAAAATTTTACTCTGGTTGGAAGTAAAATTTTACTCTGAAAAAATTCATGAAGCAAGTGAATTTCAAAGTATTAAAATTGCAGGACCAAAACACTACAGAAATCAAAGCGTAATGAGCAAAGGCTAGAGTTAATATAAAATTTTACTCTGTAATAAGTAAAATTTTACTCTCATTGTAAGTAAAATTTTAAAAATTTTACTTTGGTTGTAAGTAAAATTTTACTCTGAAAAATTCATGAAGCAAGTGAATTTCAAAGCATTGAAATTGCAGGACCAAAACACTATAGAAATCAAAGCGTAACGAGCAAAGGTTAGAGTTACAGTAAAATTTTACTCTGTAATTACGAAATACCTAAATTAGTTTTCAAAATTTTTAAACCTTAACATTCTCACATGATTTAGTAATTTAAAGTATTTTAAGATAATGATAAAAATTTTAGAACAGATGATCCTTAGTGCAACCAAAAATCCCAAATTCTACTAACCTAACGTAATCTCATACACCACTCCCAATTGTAATTGCCACTATCATTACCATCACTATAACAAAATTACTACAACCCTTCACTTCACAACCATTGCCATTGTGCCATAACCACCACCATCATATTACATCACCATTGCCACTTATTTTTTTATCTTCACTGCATTATCTCTCCACGTCACTACAACCACTATCTCTTTATCATCACCATTATCATTGGCACTATAAGCACCATCACCACTTCACTATCGCAACATAAAATTGAAAAATACAATTTACAAATAATAAATTTCAAATTTAATATTATATATATTAAACAATTTGTTTTATTTCAGTACTTAAATTTTTATCAAATAATTTTTTAGCTTGAAAAATTCAACATTCAATTTTCAATTTTCAATTTTATCAAACACCATAAAGTCTCAAAGATATTCTGTAAACTTAGAAAGTCCCATAGTTGTGTAAAAGATCAAAATTTCTAATTTCTAAATATAGTGCTAAAAATTAAAACCAAATCTACATTTTAAGAAAAAATTGATTGCCTATATGGGCCCATTTTAGGACTCATTTTGATGATCAAAACTGTTCACTTTTTAGAGTACATTGAGTAAAACATACCTGTAAGAAATCAAATTAATTGGATATCGTTAACCATTTCATTGAATAACATTTGTATCTACAAAAATAAATGACAAATGTGATTTGAACTATAAAGTTAAATACATTTGAAGTATAAGGTTAATGATATTTGATCAACTTGGTTTTTTGTAAGTATATTCTACTCAATATATTTTAAAAAGTGAACAGTTCGAATTATCAAAATGTGTCCTCAAATGAGCCCATATAGTCGTACAACAGTGGCTACTGTGCAGGGCACAACAGTCACTCCATCTCCGAATATTGTATCACAAAAACTGTTTTCAATCAATAAAGATACTAAAATACTATGATATATGATAAACATATTAAACATAATGATAGGCATACCATACAAATTTCAAAAAAAAAAAAAAAAAAAAAAAAAAAAAAAAAAAAAGAAAAAGAGAAAAGAAAAGAAAGAAAAATTATTAAAAGGCAACAACTATTTTGGAGTCTTGAAGCCATTGCCATGTGGTATTTAGATAGAAACTCAAAAAACCAATCATAACTAATCACTTCCACATTCCCGCTTTCCAAGTTTGTTTTCCACTTTCCCACGTTTGTTTCCAAACTGCTGTGTAGTTCGAAATTGAAGTAATTATCAGGGTCTGCAAATGTTTTCTCTCTCGACAACTACCAAATCAACACAATAGATACAAAGTTAACCATCACCAAAAATCAAAGGAATCAGAAAAGCAACTAAAAATATATAAGAGAGAGAGAGAGAGAGAGAGAGAGAGAGAGAGAGAGAGAGTATCTTCTTGCTGAAGAGAGACTTGTTAGGGAAAATATGTGATTCCCCACAAGTAAATCAATCAATGGGAATAAAAACTAATGTGAAAAAATTAAATCAGAAGCAACACAAGAATTTTTACGTGGTTTCCTCAATGTGAGGTACGTCCACGGGATCGAAATCCGATTCCATTATCAACCAAATAAGTTCCAAACGATTACAAACGAGACACTAATGGTCTCACAAAACCACCCTTAGGTGAATTGCAAATAATCACAAATAAACAAGAGGAAAGACCTCACCAAATAGATGAACCAAAATCTTCAGAACCAGAGTTGTAGAAGACCCAAAATAACGAACCAAATCAACTTCCACACAAAGGAAACAAAAGCTTGAACAAATCAAGCACTGTTGACCAATCTTCCCCAATTGTCAATTCACTGGCACTATTCCCGAAGCAGTGTATCAGCCGCCGTCCACCTTGTTTTTGGTGTGTTGAACAAAAATAATATATATATATATATATATATGATATATATTATTAAATCTTGAGTTTTTTAATAAAACCCTAATTGTATCCAAATTGAATTGGGCCTCCACAAATATAATATATAATATATAAAAATATATTATACCTAAACCAAGTCAAATTAAAACTCTTTTTCCAAAACCAATTGGGTCCCACACTCCAATAAGGAGGTATACCCAACAATTCTCCCCCTACCGACTTAGGTGGAGACATCAACCATACCCGCCAAAGTTCGACACTTCAAATGTTTATCCCTCAACAAAGTCTTAGTCAACATATCCGAAATATTATCATTCGTGTGAACCTTTTCGAGTTGCAACAATTTCGAATCTAACACATCATGAATCCAATGGTATCTCACATCAATGTGTTTCGATCTTGAATGAAAAGTAGAATTTTTACTCAAGTGAATAGCACTTTGACTATCACAATAAAGCACATACTTTTCTTGCTTCAAACCCAACTCTTGCAAAAATTTCTTCAGCCATAACTCTTCTTTGCAAGCTTCTGTAATGGCAATAAATTCAGCTTCGGTAGTTGAGAGAGCAACACATTTTTGTAATTTAGATTGCCATGCCACAGCTCTCCCTGCAAAAGTCATCAAATACCCCGAAGTAGATTTTCTAGAATCAATATCACCAGCCATGTCAGAATCTGTGAACCCATCAAGCATCGGCTTACCATCCCCAAAACACAAACACACCTTCGAAGTCCCTCGAAGATATCTTAGAACCCATTTTACCGCTGCCCAATGTTCTTTACCCGGATTAGAGAGAAACCGACTCACCACACCAACGGCGTGAGCAATATCCGGCCTTGTACAAACCATGGCGTACATCAAAGAACCAACTGCTGAAGCATAAGGATCTTTCAACATCTCTTCTTTGTCTTTCTCACGTGTAGGACATTGATTCGAACTAAGTTTGAAGTGACCCGCAAGTGGACAACCAACCGGCTTTGCTTTATCCATGTTGAATCTCTCAAGAACTTTCTCAATGTAGCTCTCTTGAGACAACCAAATCAGCCCCTTTTTGCGATCACGAACAATTTTCATACCAAGTATTTGCTTTGCCGGTCCCAAGTCTTTCATAGCAAAGATTTACTCAACTCCAATTTCAACATGTTAATCATGGTAGAATCTTGACCCACAATTAACATGTCATCAACATAAAACAAAAGAATAATAAATTTGCCATCCGGGAAATTTTTCACAAACACACAATGGTCCGAAGTGGTTTTAGAAAAACCATTATTCATCATGAAAGAGTCAAATTTTTTGTACCATTGCCGTAGAGCTTGCTTGAGGCCATACAAACTTTTCTTCAATTTGCAAACAAATTTCTCTTTCCCTTTCTCTACAAAACCTTCCGGTTGCTCCATGTAAATTTCTTCTTCAAGATCACCATGAAGAAATGCGGTCTTCACATCAAGTTGCTCAACTTCAAGGTTCATACTTGCAGCCATGCCAATTACAACCCGAATAGAAGACATCTTTACAACCGGTGAGAAAATCTCGTCAAAGTCAATACCTTTCTTTTGCCCAAAGCCTTTCACAACAAGACGTGCTTTGTACCTTAGATTCTTCCTATCATTCTTCAATTTGAAAACCCACTTATTTTTCAGAATTTTCCTCCCTTTAGGCAACTTCACCAAATCATAAGTCTGATTTTCAAGCAAGGAATTCATCTCTTCTTCCATGGCCTTTTTCGAATTATCTTTCTTTGCATGCTCAATTGCTTCTTGGTAGCTCTCCGGCTCCCCTTGATCAGAAATCAACACAAATTCATTGCGAGGATACTTTCTTGACGGTTGTCGGAAATCAACTCAAGTTGTGGTGGCGGTTCTTGAGTTGGATGCTCTTCCTCAATTTCTGGCTCAACTTCATTAGGATTAGCATCATCCTCCACTTCTTCAATAGGTGGCTGCACATCTCCCCCATTTTCATCATCAACTGAAGATGAAGGAGATGAATCCATATCAATGAGATCACTAGTTTTTGGCTCCGGTTGATCACCTTTGCCAAAGTCTTCAATTGTTTGGTCTTCAAGAAACACAACATCACGACTTCAAATGACTTTCTTGTTGACCGAATCCCACAATCTATACCCAAATTCATCACGCCCATAGCCAAGAAAAATACATTGTCTTGACTTACTATCAAGCTTGGACCTCTCATCCTTTGGAATGTGAACAAAAGCTCGGCAACCAAACATTCTCAAGTGCTCATAAGACACATCTTTGCCAGTCCAAACTCTTTCAGGAACATCACCATTCAAAGAATAGCAAGGAGATAAATTGATCACGTCAACCGCTGTACTCATTGCCTCACCCCAAAAGGATCTTGGCAATTTAGCTTGTGAAAGCAAACACCTTATTCTTTCCACAATGGTGCGGTTCATCCTCTCGGCAACGCCATTTTGTTGAGGAGTCTTCTTAACTGTCTTTTGGTGCCGAATACCTTGGCTGCGACAATACTCATCAAATGGCCCAGTGTATTCACCACCATTGTCTGATCGGATGCACTTCAATTTCTGCCCTGTTTCTCTTTCAACCATGGCCTGAAAATGCTTAAATACTTCTAGAACTTGATCTTTAGTTTTTAGTAGAAAAGCCCAAACTTTCCTTGAATAATCATCAATGAAAGTAACAAAATAAAATGCACCACCATGTGTTCTAACTTTCAAAGGACCACAAACATCCGAATGAATCAACTCCAAAACCTTTTCTTTTCTAGAAGCAACATTTTTATGAAAAGAAACTCTATGTTGTTTACCCGCCAAACAATGAACACAAGTTTTAAGATGTGTACCTTTCAAACCGGGTAGAAGCTCTTTTTTGAACAAAACTTGTAGCCCCTTTTCACTCATGTGCCCAAGTCGCCTGTGCCACAATTCCGTAGAAGTATCATCTTCAAGTGCATTGACAACACCTTTACAAATTTTTCCTTGCATCGAATAAAGTGTATGAGTCTTCTTGCACTTAGCCACCACCAAAGAACCTTTTGTGAGCTTCCATATTCCATCACCAAATTTGTTGTTGAAGCCTTCATCATCTAGCTTCCCAGTAGAGATCAAATTGAGGCGAATGTCGGGAACATGCCTTACATCTTTAAGCAACAATTTGCAGCCCAAATTTGTTTCCAAGCAAACATCACCCATGCCGATAATCTTGGACAAACCTTCATTACCCATTCGAACAGAACCATAATCTCCTACAGTGTAGGTAGTGAAGAAATCAACTCGAGAAGTCACATGAAAAGAAGCACCAGAATCAATCACCCAACTGCTCTCTTGGCCCACAAAATTGATACAATCATCTTCACAAACGACTATGAGATCATCGGTAGTAACTGCCGTTGTGTCTTCTTGCTTCTTATCCACACTTTTGTCACGCCTTTTCTCCTTATTCTTGAGCTTTCGGCATTCTCGCTTCATGTGCCCTTTTTCATGGCAATAATAACACTCAATGTCTTTCTTTGAAAAAGAACCATCCTTTGATTTGTCACGGCTTTAATCACGACCATGAGGAGTCTTATTCCTCCCCCTTGTTTTGCTTCGGCCTCTCACAACAAATGCTTCTGAATGAGAGGAACTCGCTGATTTTCTTCTAGTTTCTTCATTCAACAAGCTACTAGTGACTTGGCCCATAGTGACAACTCCATCGGGCGCCGAATTACTAACTGTCACAACCAAAGTCTCCCAACTTTTGGGTAAGGAACTAACTAGCATCAAAGCCTGCAACTCATCATCAAAAACAATTTTCATAGAAGCAAGTTGGTTAACAATACTCTTTATTTCATTCAGATGTTCCGGAATAGGGCTGCCCTCTTTATATTTTAAATTAACCAACTTACGAAACAGAAAGGCTTTATTTGTGGCTGATTTTCTATCATAAAGACTCTCTAATTTTTTCCACAAATCATGTGCTGAAGTTTCAGTAGCAACATGATGAAACACACTGTCATCAATACATTGACGGATAACACCAACGGCTTTTCGATTAAGCCTCTTCCATTCATCATTTTTCATATCAGCAGGTTTGCCATTATCACCCTCAATGGGTCTATACAAGTCTTTACAAAATAATAGGTCCTCCATTTTAGTTTCCAAGTTACCCAATTACTTCCATTGAAGCTAGACATGAGACCCACATTCCCCTCTATTGATTTACACAAATAAATAGACCCAAATAAATCGTAGGGAAAATATGTGATTCCCCACAAGTAAATCAATCAATGGGAATAAAAACTAATGCAGAAAAATTAAATCAGAAGCAACACAAGAATTTTTACGTGGTTCCCTCAATGTGAGGTACGTGTACGGGATCGAAATCCGATTTCACTATCAACCAAATAAGTTCCAAACGATTACAAACGAGACACTAATGGTCTCACAAAACCACCCTTAGGTGAATTCCAAATAATCACAAATAAACAAGAGGAAAGACCTCACCAAATAGATGAACCAAAATCTTCAGAACCAGAGTTGTAGAAGACCCAAAATAACAAACCAAATCAACTTCCACACAAAGGAAACAAAAGCTTGAACAAATCAAGCACTGTTGACCAATCTTCCCCAATTGTCAATTCACCGGCATTATTCCCGAAGCAGTGTATCAGCCGCCGTCCACCTTGTTTTTGGTGTGGTGAACAAAAATAATATATATATATGATATATATATATTATTAAATCTTGAGTTTTTTTAATAAAACCCTAATTGTATCCAAATTGAATTGGGCCTCCACAAATATAATATATAATATATAAAAATATATTATACCTAAACCAAGCCAAATTAAAACTCTTTTTCTAAAACCAATTGGGTCCCACACTCCAATAAGGAGGTATACCCAACAAGACTGAGCGATGAAGCGAGAATGGTCCCAACGATGGCGGATTTGATGAGACGCTTGAGAAGAGTCACAGGCTTCCACGTTTGGTTTTTGGGTTTCTATTAATTTAAATTTATGTTAATATTTTAGTATTATTTTTTTTTGTTTTGTTTATGTACATCAAATCTTTTTAACTATGATGGTTGATTTTCTTTGCGTATGTTAAATTTGTTTCATTGTGACTATTTATTTTTTTGTGTGTCTATCAAATCTATGTGATTGTAAGTATTCTACGTGTTTTGGGTTTGTATTTTTATATTTTTTTGTGTAGTACTATTAATTATGCTTTTCATAGAAAATAAAATGTTCCATTATGTTATCAGGTTCCTTGGAGAGAGAAAAAAAGAAAAAAAAAAACATACAATACAAGTTGATTATTATTTTTCTTTGTTTGTGTATATAAAATCCGTTTCACTGTTTATTTTGTATATGTGTATCATATCTCTTTGACAGTAAGTGTATCAGAGTATTGGATTTGTAATTTTTAAATTGACTTGGGTTTGTAGTTTTTAAAAAAATTGTTTGTTTGGATTCCTAAATTTTGTGTGTGTATTTTTTTTTTTTTTTAAAGAAAGGACTCAGTGTTATTAAAAACATTTTATTTTATTTTTTACTAATTTTTATTGTTTTTTACATTAATAGGTTTTACTATTATTTTTCTTTGTATATATCAATTCTCTTTGATTATAAGTGTTTTAAGAGCCTTGGGTTATATATTTGAAAAAAATTTGTGTTTGTGTGGTTATAATTTATGTTTTCAAAAAATTAGTTTTTTGTTTTCTTAATTTATGTGTGTGTTTTTAAAAAAACAATTCAGCATTCTTAAAATTTGTTGTTTTTTTAAAATAACAGTATTAAAATTTGATTTAAAAAAAAAAATTTTTTTTTTTGTTTTTTTGCAGTTTTATTATTATTTTTGTATATTAATAGTTTATTATTATTTTTATTTGTATCTATCAAATCTTTTTTATTGTAAGTGTTCCAAGAGCATGGGTTTGTATTTTGATATTTTGTGTGTACACTGTTAATTATATTTTTTATTTTCTTCATTAAAAAGTAAAAAAAATAAAATAAAATTTCATTATGTTATTAGGTTCCTTGGGGAAAAAAATAGACTATTATTTTTCTTAGTTTATATCAAATCTATTTCACTGTAACTGTTATTTTTCTTTATGTAAATCAAATCTTTTTTACTGTAAGTATTTTTTTTTTTTTGGGCTACTGTAAGTATTCTAAGAGTATTAGGTTTGAATTTTTTTTAAAAGAATATTTGTTTATTATTATTTTTGTGCATGTGTTTTTTTTTTTTATAAAAAATAATAATAATTTAGTATTCTTAATATCAAATATTATATTAGACATAGTTATACTGTTATACATATGATTCATATGTGCAGTATCAGAAAAAAAAAAAAAATAAAAATTCGTATTATAACTTCAAACGAGTTTACACACGCATTGCATGTGCTTGGTCGCTAGTATCATTTATGTCTACAAATTTCTAAAAAAAAAAAGAGAAAAAAGAGAGCAACATTTATAATATTTTACCATTACAGGTATGTGAAATTTCATTTCCTAACATTTTATATAAATGAAACTAAATAATTTAATAATTTTTTTTAATAAAATGCATCTAATGACTTTTCACTAATTTTCTAACAAAATAAAGTTGGATATATAAAATTTTCAAATTAAGGTTGCTGCTAGTAGGTGTTTCAAATGACGTTCAAACCATCAATCAAAGTCTTTGTTCAAATGACGTTCAAACCATCAATCAAAGTCATTCTTTACCACTTTGAAGGGAAGTGCTTGCATTGCATTTGCATCCACCTTCACCAAAATCCAAATATCAAAGTGCCCCATCCTTGTTGTTGGCTTTCTATTTGTAGATAAAATTTTTGCAAACCATCTTTTTTTTCTTTTTTTTTTTCAATATTAAAATTTTGTTATTAAAAGATAATAGCATCAAAAATTGGGAATGAGAAACAGGCTCGCATGTAAAAACATTGCTATTTGCACCAAATTTTAAAGCGTGAAAATATAGAATTCTAAAACACATTTCACATATTCTTCTAAGTTATCAAATTTTTATTAATATTTCAATACATTTTTTTTAATACATATACTTCAGTAATCTTAAAAAATCTTAATCATTGATGTGGTGCTCTCGAATAATTAAAAACAGTTGTCATGCGATGGTGGGATTGGAGCTAATCTAATCTTGCTTTATTAATTGGGTAAGAAACAAAGTTGACCTTGTATATATTTTGTGTAATTTTATTGGTCAAGAACATCACATACAAATGTCATATGGTGTTCCAAAATTATTGTATAATTATCTGTTTTTAATCTAGATGCTTTATCAATTGGGTAAGAGACAAAGTCCACCTTATTTATCCTATTTTGTGTGGCTTTATTAGTTAAGGACATCACATACAAATGTTATATAGTGCTACGAAATTATTGTATAACTATCCATTTTTAACCTACTCGCCCAAGTATGAGATGCCTAAAACTGGCATTACGCTTCATTTGTTTCAGTGGCAAAAGATATTGCATGCTGACAAATAAAAATCAACGGGAAAATCTATTTAGGCAAAATTAATTTTCACATTATAAGATAGAATTCGTCACCACTTTGATCTTTGACTTTTTACCTTCACAATCATTAATACACTAATTTCAAGGATGGTTGGCAGTAGATGGTGAGTGGATCGGAGGGGGTGAAAGTGGGTGAAATTTTTTTAAAAACAAAGGAATTGATATTCCACTTTAAGAAAAACAAAAGTATACCAGCTAAGCTTTTGTTTTTCAGTTAAAAAAATTAAAATTAAAATAAAAGCGTAGATAAAATATCATTACATAATTTATTTAGCATAAGAAGTGAATGGTTATCTATGATAACCCTTTTTTTTTTTTTAATTTTTTATTTTATCGGGGAAAGTCAATGATTAATTAAATTAGCATATTAAGAAAGTTGAAACTCACAACTATACTTTTTGTAAGAAAATTTTGCCCTCTCATTCTACTTCTAAGAGTGAAACTCAAGACATCTCCCTTAAGAGAGACTTGGTGAAAAGGGTTAATCAAATAGGTTAGAGATCCTTGATGGTTATCTATGATAAGTTATATACAAATATGTATATATATATATATATATAATTGAAATTACTTTTAACTTATAAAAGGAATAATTCCGGAAATTAAATAATTGTCACTTCAAGAAGGTGGGAAGATGTAGAAAAAGAACAAAGATGATAATGCTTCTCCAAGCACCCCCACTTGAAGAAAGAAAGGAAGAAAGAAGAGTGTTTTTCAGATAATGAACGTCGTTTTGCCAAACACTCAAATCAAAGGCCCAAGACCCACCCATGTCACATCTTTACGCGCCATTAATATTTTTGAGAATGATTTTAGGATTTAGGGTTGAAAGATATTATCTGAGGGGTGATGAGCACCATCCAAGGGCCGACCACTGAGCTACTCATTAATACATACAAGTGTTTTTATTTATTTATTTTTAAATATATAATTAGGTGAGCGAATTTATTTGTGCGGGTCTCAATTAATTTTGACAGCTTAAAATTATAGGTTAGACAAACTTTTAATGGCTTATAAAAATGACTTAAACTCGAAATCTTAAATTTTATAATCGGTCCTCCTTAAAATTGAGAGGTCTCAATTTCTTCATTAATGAAGAGTGAGAAAGCTAATTTTTTTTTGGGAATGACTTCTGTCCAGTCCTTAATCGGACTGGACCATGCTGTTGGGCCTGTAGAGGCCCACCACGGGTCCCGTTTTGATAATTTGAACCGTTTAATGTGTAGAACTCATCGAGTACTATATGCTTGTAAAAAATCACGTTGGTCTGATATCGATAGCTATGTGATCAAAACAGATTTTTGTCAACCGTTAATTTATTCACCGTCCATTTTTTTTATACAAAACTGATTTGATCACATAGCTATTGATATCCGATTAACGTGATTTTTTACATGCATATAGTACTCGACGAGTTCTACACATTGAACGGTTCAGATTATCAAAACGGGACCCGTGGTGGGCCCCCACGGGCTCAACAGCACGGTCCAATCCGATTAAGAACTGGACAGAAGCCATTCCCTTTTTTTTTAATAGAAATATGTCTCATCAGCAGGTCTTCTTAACTAATTTTTTTTTACTCGTTAGTCTGGCGGGATTATATATGTATGAAAAATTCTATAATATACATATGTTCTAGTTATATATGATCATTGTACATTTAGTTATGACCAATGTTGTTAAAATTAGGATGCTAAGTGGAATCGTTAGGAGGGATTTGTGGATCGGATTATAAAATCGGATTGGAAATCATAAAATTCTAGTTTCTACACAAAATAAAATTAAAAATTATGGACAATAATAATGTATGGTACACAATTTTAAAAAGACTAAAGAAAAATGATAAATTTAATATAATGAATTTTCTATGTTAATATAAATTGGAAGATAAAAAATTTAAAAATTTCCGTGATATTAATTTGTGATTATATTTTAATTTTTAAACAATAAATAATAATTTCAATCAAACAATCAAAGACAAATCGACACAATGATTTAACGTAGAAAAATCACAATTAGAGCGTCTCCAATCGTGATAAAAAAATCATGGGCCAAAATCATAAAACAATCAACTAAGAAGATAAAAAGGAATTATACAAATATACCCTTAATTACCTAGCAAATCCACGCCTGAATTGAATCAACCTTGATGTGCCTCTTTTACCACCGTCTTCACCTCAGAATTTTTTTACCTAACATTGAATCAACGACGCTGATGTCGAATCCACGACGATGAGCCACTCCGAAATCCACTAAAGCTTTAGACCCAAGTTTCCTTAAATCCACCAAAAAACAACTTTATCTTTTGTGAACAAAACAATAATAACAATCCTTGATGTTTGACAATTTGAAGTTTGTTGATCAATCGATCACATTCTACACCAAGGAAACTCATATAAAACAACCTTTAATAGAAAACACTTTTTCTTTTCTTTCTCTTCAAGATTTTGGACGGCTTAATCCCTAAAAATAACAAACTGTGCACTTTATTGTAAACTGAATCGCGAAGACCGCTCGAGCGTACATTTCACCACTCGAGTGGTGTGACTAAAGGCGGTGCGAAACATATAGGCTGACTGCTCGAACGTAACTTTCATCGCTCAAGCGGTAAAACTTTATTCCCAGAAGTTCAGGTGCTTTGCAAAAATACTAGATGATTTTTTTCTTCGCTTGAGCGCACAAATGACCGCTCAAGCAGTCAAACAACTTTGACTACATTTTTGCTTTTTCCTTCGGGGGCATTACCTCTCGACCCCACCTGGGCGTTGCCCCTTAGACCCCTATGAATTAACCGGCAGCTCGATCCCCGTATATAATCAGCGAAGTGGCAAACATCAAAGTCTCAAGATCATAAACTCCTTTGCATAGGCACAATTTGGGTTGGATTCACATCTAAACACTCATAGCTTCACTGAAATTAAAAGAAAAAAGAGAATAAAATTACAACTGAAATGAGTTTTGTCAAACAGGATTGCCAATTACAAAAACTTAACAAAGGAGTTTGTAGTCAAATCTTTTATATAGATACATCTACATACATACATATATATATGAAATAAATAATAACAAAAAATAAACAAATTAGGATCGGAATTGTAGTAGAGTCAAGATCATATCTGATTCTATATGATTTTATGAATATGATCATAATCACTTTAAGATTGTACTAAATTTAAGATCCTTGTGTGATCCGGATCATTTGGCCAAACTGAAATCGTAAAATCCTAAGATCCTACGATTCCGATCGGGATTCTCTAACCATGATTATAAGTTATTGTGGTTTTGGTTATAATTTGGTTATGACTTATTATGGTATTGGTTATGACTTAGTTATGATTTATTGCGGTTATTATTTTGGCTATGACCAAAGAAGTCTTTGATAATATATGTCTCAAATGGTGTTTGGTTAGAACTTATTATGATATTGCTTGACTCAATTATAACATACTCTGGTTGTAATTTTAGTTGTAATTTTTAGTCATGCCTCAAAGATATTAGTTGTGATCCATTAAGTTATAACAAAAAATGATTTGATTATGACACTTTGTAATATCAACATCGCAAAGTGTTTTGTACCAAAAATGGTAATTTGGTATTAAAAATAAAGAAAGGTCATTTGAAGCTTGAATTTTGAATTGCCTCATATAAAGTCTAGATATTCATAAATTAAGATCTTTCAACCTTTAAGAAGGTCATTACATAGTTACGAAATATTCCTGTAAGCTTAATAGGCATGTTGGAAAGTATGCCAAGCTATTATAAAAATTTTGAAGATCTCGCAGTCCTAAGTAGAACAAATTAGAAGAATGACAAACCTTCCAGCGCATTGTTGAATTGTAAGCTTGATTCAAGCAGAGCCTTTACCAGAACTTTCACCACTATCCATCATTATGTATTTGGAGGCTGCAAAGTCAAGAATAAAGGTTGAAGAACCTCTTGGAAAGGGGAGTCTAACTTGGTTTTGGTTAGCTACTATGTGTTTTTTTCTTGTGTTTAGAGTGTTTGTTTACATTGTGAGATTAGTCTATAAATAGATTGAGTAGTTAGTAGTTTGATAAGAGTATGGGAGAAAGAAGAATAAGAGAAAGAGAGAGGGGAGAAAGAAAAATAAAAGAGAGAGAGAGAGAGAGAGAGAGAGAGTAATTTGTAATGTATGCTCTGTTTGTTTTTTGAGTGAATTGAAATTGAGTTTGGTTTAGTGTTAATTCTCTTTTTGTGAATCACAACAAGTAATTTACACCCCACTCCCACCAACAAGCAGTATCAGAGTAGAAGGTTACCTAAATTTGCAGTCATTTTGCAAAATATTCAAAACAAAGCATCATTTCAAAACTTGCCCAGAAATCAAAGTGGTCCAAATCCATATTTAATAGTACTAGATTGAAGTTCACGATGAAACGAGCATTCTGCAGAAAATCGCATCGAAAACCGATAGAGTAAGTCGCATGCGCTACACACGCCTCAGACATTATTCCCATGCGCTAGCAACGCGTACCATGCGTTTTGTAGAGAAGAAAACACGTGAGAGTGTTAACATCATACAATTGACGTCAGTTTCACGTCATCTAGTCGTACCTAGCCACCACGTTGAGCCGAGCCAAACCGATCTAAGTCGTCGCGCTGCCAAGCCACAGATGTCACTTTAACGTATGCTGATCGCTGGAAATTATCCGGTGCTTCGCAACATTGTGCATCTGGTTGATATGAACCATCAAATATGTTTTTGGCTAGATCTAAGCCATTTGAAGTTCGATTTTGACAATCCAATAGTGCTTTCCAATTATTTAGAATAGTCTGGACACATCCGTATGGTCAGAATTTGCAAATTACATTCTGAAAATTTATAGATTTGTTTTTGAATCAATTAATGGCCAATGGAAGCACGCAAGCCCTCATTCCAAAGCTTACAAGTGACAACTACGACAACTGGTGCATCCAATTGAGAGCACTATTAGGTGCTCAAGACGTCATGGACGTAGTGGAAGACAAATATGTAGAACCTACCTCAAAAGTATAATAAGGTGCCTTGCCCGAAGCAGATAAAACAATTCTTCGAGCCGAACGAAAGAAGAATTGGAAAGCATAATCCATCATATATCAAGGTCTTAATGCATCCACATTTGAGATCATCACCTCCTCTAAAACAACGAAAGAAATCTGGGAAACTCTCCACGTGACTCATAAAGGTGCCGATAAAGTAAAGAGGATTCGCCTCCAAACTCTACGAGGTGAATTTGAATCTCTACACATGAAGTCTTCCGAATCTATTTTTGAATACTATTCAAGAGTAATGGTGGTTGCAAACCAATTAAAGTAGAATAGAGAAGCGCTTACTGATATGAGAATATCAAAGAAAATTTTAAGATCCTTGGATCTAAAATTTGGTTATATTGTTGTTGCTCTTAAAGAAACCAAAGATCTAGAGACTGTTTTCGTAGAAGAACTTGTGGGTTCACTACAAGCCCATGAGCAGAAAGTGATGAGAAGAAATGAAGACAAAGGGTTAGAACAAGCCCTATAGTCAAAGTTATCCCTCACCAGAAAGAGATCCGAACAAAGGGGGACATCGCAAAGAGGATGTAGACATGGTCAAACCTATTGTAGAAGAAGTTTTGGAAATTCTTATTCCAGAGGAAGAGAATGAAGAGGTTCATCTTAAGGAGGACAAGGACAATAAAGCTATGTCTCGAGAGAAAAAGGACTAGAAAGAAGAGGCGGTTACAACAATCGTCAAAATTTTGATAAAATCAATGTCCAGTGTTACAATTGCCACAAGTTTCGTCACTACATCAATGACTGTAGAAGTAAGCAATCATCCAATGAAGTTAGTGAAAGAACTAACTATGCAGAGAAAGAGGCCGTTGACAAAGATTCATTGAGCCTAACGGCTTCTCAATGCAACCGAACACAAAGAAGACGTTTGGTTCCTAAACTATGGAGCTAGTAATCATATGACTAGCGGAAGAGCTTATTCACTAAGCTTGATGAGAAAGTTCATGGAGAAATCTCATTCGACAACTTCTCCAATGTCCCAGTTCGAGGAAGAGGTGATATTTTGATTAAGAGGAAGAATGGAGATCATGCTTTCATTTCCAATGTCTATTATGTTCCAGACATGAAGACCAACATATTGAGTCTTGGACAACTCCTTGAAAGAGGTTATCAAATTAGCCAAACAGATATGCTGCTCATAATTCTAGTAAAGATGGCGAAGAACATAATGTTTCCTCTCACCATTTACCATGACACACCAAAGTGTCTAAGTGCGATGATAAATGACAAAGATTGGATGTGGCATCTCAGATTCAGACATCTTAACTTTGAAAACTTGAAACAGTTGGGAACCAAGAACATGATGAAAGGTATGCCCAACATTCACCAACCAACTGAGATGTGTGAAACCTATATTATTAGTAAGCAATATAGGAACAACATCGGAAAGGAAGCAAATTGAAGAGCAACCAAGCCACTCGAACTAGTTCACATAAATGTGTGTGGTCCATTGAAACCAATATCAAATGGACAGAACAGATACTTCTCACTTTCATTGATGATTACAGTAGGAAGTCTTGGGTGTATTTCCTTAAAAGGAAGTCAAAAATATTTGAAAAGTTCAAAGAGTTCAAAACTCTTGTGGAGAAGCAAAACAGTTATTATATCCAGACATTACGATTAGATCAAGGTGGAGAATACAAGACAAATGAGGTTGAAGAATTCCTTATGCAGCAAGGAATCAAACGACAGTTTACACGAGCTTATACTCCCTAATTGAATGGAGTAGCTAAAAGAAAGAATCGCATGATCCTAAACATGGTTAGAAACATAATACGAGACAAGAATATGCCTAAAAGTTTTTGGACTGAAGCAGTTTCGTATGCAGTCTATTTGTTGAATAGATGTCCCACAAAATCCTTGACAATGAAGACACTACATGAAGCATACAACACTCACAAGCCGAGTGCGAGTCATCTCAGAATCTTTGGTAGCATTGTCTACGCCAAGATCCCAGAAGCACGAAGAATAAAGCTTGAAGATAAAGGAGAGAAATGTATCCTTGTTGGATATGGTGATAGTACAATGGGGTACAAACTATTCAATCCCATAACGAAGAAGATGTTTTTCAGCTAGGATGTCATCTTTGAAAAAAATGAGTCTTGGAAATGAGACGAGTTTGATTCCTCCACAAATGCGGAGCTGACAATTGAAGATGAAGAATTTGATCAACCAAGAGCAATGGCTAGGAAGCCACCATCACCCAGGGAGCAAGAGATAACTCTTCGTGGTTTCTCTTCACCACAGAGGAATGAAATTCAATCACCAATAGAACGAGAAATTTCAGACACGAGGCCCAGAAGGATTCGCAATCTATAGGATCTGTATGAAAATATAGAAATAATAGATGAAGATACCAATCCATTTTATTTACTGATGAGTAGTGATCCAGTTAGCTTTGAGGAAGCTAACAATGAAGATAAATGGAAAATTGCGATGGATGAAGAAATCAAATCCATTGAGAAGAACAAGACTTGGGAGTTAACTACTCTCTCAAAGGGTCGCAAAAGCATTGGAGTGAAATGGGCCTACAAGACTAAAAGAAATGCTTAAGGGGAAGTTCAAAGATACAAGGCAAGACTTGTTACAAAAGGCTACAAGTAGAAAGAAGGAATTAACTATGGAGAAGTCTTTGCCCCTGTTGCCAGATTAGAGTCTATCAGGTTGCTAATATCATTAGCAGCACAGAAGAGTTAGAAGATTTACCAACAGGATGTCAAGTTAGCATTTCTAAATGGATTTCTTGAAGAAGAAATCTATGTGGACTAGCCACCTGGATATGTGAAAAAAGACCAGGAAAACAAGGTGTACAAGCTTAAAAAGGCCTTATACGGATTAAAGCAAGCTCCTCGTGCGTGGAACATGAGATTGATGATTATTTCCAAGAGAATGGATTTGAGAAGTGTCCCTACGAGCATGCACTTTATTTAAAGAAAGAAACTGATGGTAGCTTGTTGTACGCATGCCTCTACGTTGATGATTTGATATTCACTGGGAACAATCCAACAATGTTTGAATCCTTCAAGAAGAATATGGCCCGAGAGTTTGAAATGACAGATATTGGATTGATGTGTCATTTTCTTGGCATCGAAGTAGTTCAAAGCAACGATGGAATCTTCATCTCACAGAGTAATTATGCAAAGGATATTCTCAAGAGATTTGGCAAGGAGAACTAGGGCTGGGCATAGGGTTATCCGAACCGCCCAACCAGAACTGAACTGCATGCAAATGAGCGGTTTCACATATATAATGCGGGTGGATGTGGTGGTTTCGCATATACAATGTGAGTAGATGTGGTTTGGAATATGGCATGATTGCGGGTTTTACCCGCACCCGCAAGAACCCTCTCGCACTTAGTTTTTTTTTTTTTTTGAAAACCTAGACCGTTGATTCGGATAGATATTATTGCATTTTGAATGAATGTAAAAGTTAATAAAGAATTACTTGCATTTTGGAATTACTTTTATTGAAGTTTGACAATAGTTGTTGTGTGTGTACCAAAATATATATAGTTGAAAATATAAACAAATTGAAGATTGATAACAAATTGAAAATATATACAGTTGCTGTGTGTGGCTCTAATAACTTGGATGAATTTAGTTGCTTATTGTTTATTCTTTTTTTTTTTTTTTTGAACCATGCCTATTGTTTAAAGGAAAATGTCTAATCTGCAAACAACCCGCATATTCGCGAACCCCACCCGCATAAATCGCAACTGGCACTGCGGGCGGTTATGGGTTGAATTTTCCCTAAACTATAGACATGCGAGCAGGTCAAACCGATCCGCAAACCGTCCAAAATTGAACCACGACCACCCCTATGAAGAATTGTAACTCTGTTACAACACATGTTGAAACAAGATTGGAGTTAAAGAAGAATGAGCAAGGAGATATTGATACTACATCTTTCAAGAGTTTGATTGGAAGCTTGAGATACCTGACCTGTGCTAGGCCAAATATACTCTACGGAGTTGGACTTGTTAGTAGGTACATGGAAACCCCTGACCAGTCTCGTCTAAATACAGCAAAAAGAATACTCCGTTACATCCAAGGTACCATCAATGATGGACTATTCTATACAAAGAGTCAAGACTTTAGGTTTATTGGCTATTCAGATAGCGACTGGGAAAGAGACTTAGATGAAAGAAAAAGCACAACTGGATTTACAACTGCTTTTACATGGTCATCAAAGAAGCAAGCTATTGTGATCTTGTCATCTTGTGAAGTTGAGTATGTTGCTGCCAGCTCAACCGTCTGCCATTGTATATGGATCAAGAATGTGTTGAAATATTTGGGATTTCTACAAAACAATCCCACAGAAGTCTATGTCGACAATCGGTCAACAATTGCACTAGCAAAGAATGCAGTATATCATGAAAGAAGTAAGCACATCGATACTCGATATCATTTCATCAGAAAACATGTGAAGAACAAAGAAGTGGAGCTTATTTCTTACAAAGCATATGACTAGATTGTGGACATCTTTACCAAGCCCCTCATGCAAGATTTGTTTGTCAGATTAAAAGCAATGCTTGGAATGAAGCAACGTGGAGAATGAAGCTTAAGGAGGGATGTTGAATTGTAAGCTTGATTCAAGCAGAGCCTTCACCAGAACCTCCACCACCGTCCATCACTATTTATTTGGAGGTTGCAAAGTCAAGAATAAAAGTTGAAGAATCTCTTGGAAAGAGGAGTCCAATTTGGTTTTGGTTAGCTGCTATGTGTTTTTTTCCTTGTGTTTAGATTATTTGTTTACATTGTGAGATTAATTTATAACTAGATTAAAGGAGAAAAAAAATAAAAGAGAGAGAGAGAGAGAGAGAGAGAGAGAGAGAGAGAGAGAGTAATTTGTAATATATGCTTTGTTTGTTTTTTGAGTATATTAAAATTAAGTTTGGTTTAGTGTTAATTCTCTTTTTGTGAATCACAACAAGTGATTTACATCCCACTTCCACCAACACGCATTTGGTTGGGATTCGCAACAACTTGAAATATAGTGCAAAAATTGACATTTAACTTATGTTTTAAAAATCGGACTAGTGAGTGAATTTGAAAAATGATCGAGTGGATGGGAATCAAACAGTGACGTCATAATTATTTTATAATTTAAAAATAAATAAAATACATTCATTTAAAATATTTTTATAACTTAATATATATATTTATCAAATAAATATGTTTACATATTTTTTCATATTAATATTGTTTGTAAAAATATTAATTATAAATGTATTTGTGTGAAATCACTTTGAATACAATAAATATTATGGTGGCATAGTGAAAATGCATGCTCTTTGGAGCTTGAGGTGCTAGGTTCATCTTTGTAGCACCAACTTTTTCAATATTGGACCATACATAGTAAACTAGCCTAGTTTGGTTCAATCTGCTCCGATTGGGTTGGTTTATTGGTTTCACCTCGAATTTCACCAATTTAGCTTCAAATGATTGGTTTTCAAGTGGGAACAGTTAAGAGGTATATTCAGACTGAACCCTAGACTAGTCGACGGCTCAACCAGTTAAACTGATAGGTTCGATCTGATTTTTAAAACATTGATTCAACTTGAAACATAAGGTAGAAACTGACATTCAACCTAAACCGTGGTGCGGGAATTCATAGACGTTCTAGATATGGCGCAGAACTAGAATGACTATATATGAGTCTTGGACTGCTGATAAGCCAAGTGCTGGTAGTTAGAGCAAGACAAGAGGCTGACACAATTTCAAGCAGCCACGTCCTGATAGTTAGAGCAAAAACAAGAGGCTTATTTGTACTATAAAAAAACTTCATAGACAATATTTAAAGAGGTCCAGTACCAATCAATGAAAATCAACTCTTGTCAAATCATTTTATTAATTTATATTTCATGGTCTAACACTAATTTCAGCAATATTATTATTTATTTATTTTTTTAAATCTTTTACTTGTCAATTTCAACAATTGATAATTTTATTTTTATCTCCAATTCTACTTCATTTTCTGCCAATACAAATTTAATTTTCTATCATTTTAACACTCGTTATTTGAGTTTTCATTTACTTCTTCACTTAATTAAGATGGTATTTGGCATAACTTCTTCTTCCCAAAGCAAGGACATTTTAAAATGGACTTGACCCGAAGTCCTTCAAGAAAAGGCTTTCTAAATAACATTTGTATTTGGCAATGCACATTTTAAAAGTGCTTCATAAACAATACTTTTCACGCAAAAAAAAAGTCCAATTTAAAGTGAAAAAACTCGATACTAATTATTTTTAGGATTATTTTGTGAAAATCCATCGAATATTGGCTTGCCTGAATTTTTCGAATTTGTGTATGCCGGTCGCTCGGGTGGTCGACTGACTGGTCATTCAGTCGGTCATCCGGCAACAAGGATGACAGTCATGGTTGACAAAGACTGCACTGATTGTCTGAATTGTCGACCGGCAGACATAAATTCGAGCGATTCGGGCAAACTCAAATTCAATGGATGAATCATTTTTGAAAAAGAATTTAGAAACTAGTTTAAAATAAAAGCAAAAAATAATACTTTTAAAATTTTTAAAAATTATTTCCACCTTCAAAAATAGAAAATTATAATTTTTTTTAAACCAAACTAATTTTTCCATTTATTATAAACAAATTATGACAATACATGTTTACTAATATAACAATAATTAGGGTCAATAGTGAAAGTATCACAAAATTTGAAGTCCACAATAGAATTTTTGTAATTATCAATTGACGGAACCAGAATTTAATATTTGGTTTATTTGCCATATGAGGAGGAAGAGGAGTGAGTAGTAGTGGGATCAGGTTCATCACGCATGAGAGTAATGTAATAAAAAAGTCCACAAATAAATTTTTTTACCATATATACAAATATTCATGTATATATAATATGATATATAAATTATATATATATATATATATATAAATTCAAATACTATAGAATTAATCTCTAATAGAATAAAGAAATTTTTTTGCTAGAATATAAAAAAAGAATGTGAGATGGTAAAAGAATGTGATATATATCTTTTATACTGAAGGGCTATTTTATTTATAAAACAATATATATTTTAAAAAGTATTAATGGTAAATATAATTTTTCATAGAAACAGAAGAACCATGGCCTCCCATAATTTTCTCCTAGTTCTAATGGGTCGTTACATACACTAAAATTAAATCACTAAACTATACCAAATTCTTTTAGAATAATGGCAAGTGCAAGTATCGATCCACAGGGACAATTGTGAAATTAAACTAATTTAATTGTTAAATTCCTAAATTAATTTTGATGAAAAGATTGATTGTTCATAACCTAATTTAATAACAAATAAATTAAACTAAGTAATTAAATTATCAATTATAAATAAAATTGAATTTACTGATTTGGGGAAAAACCTAGGGCAATGAGTCTATCATTAGTTACGTAAATAGGGTTTCAAATTGAAAACAATTATGTTATGGTTCGAACGGAATAATGTTTCGTAACTACAAGTTCAAAGCATTTAACAAGAAAATTATCACGTTCAATGTACGAGTACGAACCATCTCAAGTAGTACGAATCGTTCACTCTAAACTAAGGTAGTGACACAACTCGTCTCTCGTAGTATGGTTCGTCTCATACCTTGAATGTGAAAGAATAGAAAACTCATGTATGGAAAACATTAAACAATCACAGAAAGCCGAATATTTGAAGAATAATGGAAAATATATATATGAAATTTCTAAAACACCATACAATTGTTCAAACCTTTACATAATTGAAAATAAAAAAGAAAACCTAATTACATGGCTAGGGTTTCATCAAAACCCTAGAAAAGAAGACTAGCCACTCATGGAGGAGTGGGAAGAGGAAGAAGATAAAGAAGAAGACCCCATGGAAGTGTCCTTCAAGCTTTTTAGAAAAAATCACCTATTGGAACTCTAGCCTCTCTTTCCTTGCTAAAATGATTTCAAAACTGTAATACCCCGACCCTCGTATCTGATTCTGTTATCTTTTCAAGCTTTTGTTCTGTATCTCTCTGAATATCTATTATGAAATTTTATGTATAAGTGCGGTAAATTGCATGGAAAGAAGACATATTGACCCTTATCTGTTGAATTCAAACATTATCTGTTACACTTGAATTGCTTTCATCTGAAATTGGACACCTTAGAGATTTAATTTGCAAAAATTGATTTGATATTTGGAATCTACATGATTTTTAAGCTATAATGGGATTTTCTGTGAAATTTTTATTTCGGCACCATAAAGCGATTCAATTTCGTCTTATATGCTTTTCTATAGTTAGATATATATATATATATGCCTATGTCTAAGACTTGTGGGGGATTTGTGAGCAAAAACGTGGGACTCTTTGGGAGAGAAGAGAGAGAGAGAGTCAAGAAGGAATTGGGGAAAACGTGAGACACCAAGGAAAGCTAATCAAATTGGTAGAATTGAAAGAGTTAAGTTAAGGTAACTCAAATTTCTTGTATAACTCTTCAAGAATTTCAACCCATGTTGTGTTGGGTTCATGGATAATATATGTTTGATTCATTAGGGTTTCTCACCATGTAAGCATGTTGACACTAATTTGAGTGTTGTATGAATCTATACTTCAAATCCTTGATTTTGTATCATCTAATCTTGCATATATGTTGATTTCAGGTGATATGTTTAAAGAACTTGAAGTTAGATTGAAATTTGTAAAAGTGTTGGCTTGTTGAAGCCTTTAACTTGGTTCAACTTGATGTGATTAAGTTTTAATTCATGTTATGGTGTTGTTAAGTGGAATGCTTGCATGAATTTTACCCTTGATTGCATGAAAAATTGGGTTTGGATGATGAATTTTGGCTTGAAATCGGGCTGCCTTGAATCTGGGTAGTCGTCCGCTCGAGCAGAGGTCAGGGTCGCTCGAGCGTGAAAATGCACCTCCCAGCAGTTTTCTGAAATTTACCCTGTCCGCTCGAGCGGAGAACTGTACGCTCGAGCGTAAAAATCGACCATCCAGTATTTTTGGTAGCACTACACTGCCCGCTCGAGCGGACAAAGCTACGCTCGAGCGGAGGACTGTTTCAGTAAGAAAAATCTGTTTTGTTCAGTTTTTCATGCTTGACTCTTTGGTGTTATTAGAATGTTTTTCTGATGAGTTTATGATAGTGATATATTCATATCCATAAAACTGTAGTGACATATGGAATGACTGATAAGGATTTAAAAGGGAAGGATACTAATTTATCAGTATATTGTGTGCAGGGCACACTCCAGAAGGAACTAGTACGCCGTCCCAACACTGTGAGTAATAGTGCATTACATATATACTTATGTATCTGTTCTGTAAAACATAATTGTAAATTATGTATTGATCTGGAAATGAAAAGTGGAAACCATATCCGTATATCTGTTGTGCCGCAAGGCTACCTGTGCCGAAAGGCTATCTATTGTGCCGAAAGGCTATCTGTTGTGCCGCAAGGCTACCTGTGCCGAAAGGCTATCTGTTGTGCCGAAAGGCTATCTGTTGTGCCGCAAGGCTACCTGTGCCGAAAGGCTATCTGTTGTGCCGAAAGGCTATCTGTTGTGCCGCAAGGCTACCTGTGCCGAAAGGCTATCTGGGCCAACAGGCCAATTTGTTATTTCTGTATTTGATTTTGGTACATATACTAAGGTGCATTGTGATTTTATTATTGCGCACTATTATTCACTGAGCTTGTCTCATTCTATATGTTGTCTGATTCTGTAGGAGCCAGCTTGGGGAGCCGTCCTAACATTACCTCGTGCATTTTGTCAGCTTAAGGATAATCAGGCACAGGAGGGAACCCTTACATATTAGACCAGTTTTCTTTGTATATGTAATTTTTGGTATCCATGTTGCTGGTCAGGGTTATTGTATCTATTGTTTTGTGTGCCTAATATCTGGGCTGGATTTGTAGATGTTTTGTAACCTACTTCTGTGTGCATGTTTACCTTTTATTAAATATCGAAATGGTCCTGGTTTTTGGTAGTTGCTCAATGGATGTGTCTGTCTATTGTCATTTAAAATTTACTGCTTCTGCTCAGGCCCCAAACGCTGTTCATTATAGGTCATTCTGTCTGTTTCTGATTAGGTCATGCCCAAACCTTTTAGGGGCAGGTTAGGGGCGTGACAAAAACCCTAATCCAGCATTTTTCTTGCCTATTTATACTTCTGCTGTCTTTCAAACAGGTTTAAAACATCGGGCCCGTTTTTCCAAAAAAATCAATGCACGTGCGAGAAAGTCAACATATGTGCAGGAATCTGTTTTCTCTCCAAATTCTGTCTTTTTGCCTATTTTATGCTCCGACTATGTATAACCTGATTGACATTAAATACACATAAAATATACAGTTTGACAAGCAAGTAAAGTTAAGAGATCCTAATTAATGGCCTCAATGTTGTACAATTCGGCCTTAATCACATCCCTAAACTTACAACTTGCTAGTCCTCAAGCAAGTAATAAAAATAAAATAAAATAAAACAAAATCTAACTATTTCCTCTTTCGTGGGAAAACGATTGCATTTAGCATATACAACAAGCCTTTAAACCACAAAGTTACCCCAAGTGGACCAGTAAAGTCTTGTGAGGGTTTCTAGAAATGATACCCACAAACATTAACATATTCATATATGCCCAACAATTAACCACACTACTTCACCTAACCATCAACTTATGTGCCACTACAGTGTGATATTAAGACATAATAAGTCATTAAAGGCACAGTAGACAAGCATGAAGGAATCTATTGAGTCAAAATCACAATTCAGTTAATACAAAAGTAAAGTCCCATGTACTTGTGCATGCTAGTAGACAAATCATTAGTGCCCTCGGTGTAAAGTGCAATCTCCATATTAGTTAACTGTCCACTATAATAGCCTAGTGTAACTCATAATAGCACCCAACATATACAGAAAAACTAAACTGTTGCAGCAAAGATTCTCAAAAGTTTTTTTCTTTATTATTATTATTATTATTATTTTTGATGACTGTGCAATGTCTTGATCCATTAAGCTTTCTAATCAACTCATGTAACAAGCATTGGGCCAATGACTCCCAAACCAGACGGTTTTAGGGCACTAGGTGTGAAGACACCCCTACGGGCTTAATAACTCAAGTTGAAAAGGCTATGAATCCGAACAAGTCATTCTCCTTATTTTTTTCTTAACTCTGCAATGTCTAAGTCCCTTAAGCTTTCTAATTAACCCATGTAGCAAGTATTGGGCCAATGACTCCCAAACTAGACGGTTTTAGAGCACTAGGTGTAGAGACACCCCTATGGGCTTAATAACTCGAGTTAAAAAGGTTACGAACCCAAACAAGTCAAGTTTTTTTTAAAAATTTTTTTTTAAAGAATCTTGGCTCCTCATTTATTCTTTTCTGCAACCCTAGCCATTATCAATAATGTACACCAGCGATTATAATAAAGAGGTCACCGCTATGATAGTGTGTTCATGTGAATTAAGGCATACTCATGACAAGTATACTAATACCACAAACACAAACAACTCTCTGAGTGCAAACATCACATGCAAGTATCTACCCAATAAACCCTTTTCATACAAGTCTACTATGCTCTCCAATTAACATATACAAATATCACCACCCTACTAGTAACAAGTCACATCAAGTGAAGTAATGCAATCAAGTGAAACAGGTATAAGCATGAATTATGATCCAAATGGAAATGCACAAAAGAGAATATAACCCTCATCCCCCAACTTGAATATGACATTGTCGTCAATGGAAAAGTAAAGAGAAATGAGAGAATATTACCAGAAATTGTAGGTGCACATCCAGGGAGGCATAGAGTAACAGACACACACTTCACACACTTTTTTTTTTTTTTTTAAAAAAGAAAATAAGAAAATAAAAATAAAAATAAAAATAAAAATAAAAATAAAAATAAAAATAAAAGAGACAAACCAGAATATAGGCCGGTACTAGGGAGAATCCGGTGGCAGTGGTGGCGGGAAATGCTGGGCAAACAAGGCTTTCATCAAAGATCGCGTCTCAAAGGCTTCATCCTGAACCCGTTGGCCGAGCTGATCGAAATGTTGCTGGCTCGACTATCGATATGTATAAAAGTCAGTTTGTAGTGATGCAACTGATTGCTGAATGTCGAGCTGACGGGCGTGTAGCTGGTTGAAGGCCGCCTGAGAATAGTCTCGATGTGCTTGAAAATCTGTGCGCAACCCATGAGACTCTGGTGGTGATCACGAAGAGTACTGTGGACCTGATTCACAGAGTGCTGAAGCTATAAGTACTCCTCGCGAGTCATGTAGAATGGGTCCCCTTGGGAAGGCATAGGGGAGGCAGGATAAGGTGGTTGGTTGTGGACAGGGTCCTGGGCCTTATCAATCGGGGCACCAACTTGCTGCGGGATGCGAGATATGCTATGCTGCCATTCCCGCTGGCCGAAAGTCGGATAAGCTCTATCAATCTCCTCATTCGAATCAATGGAGAGGCTGCTCAGCTCAAAGACAAGTGTCAACAAGTTGGCAAATGGCAGTGGCCAAGTTAGGTTCTGCATAGGTTGAGGCCGAACTGCCTCTCGTAGAAATTTCCACACATGCATCCAAATGATATGCTCAAGTGGGACCTGATAGCCATGTTGATAATCGTGTAAGACCCGAACAAACTCCAAGCGACGCTCAGCTTTATGCCCAAGTGGAAGGGCATCTTATAGAGCACGGAATCAATGAATAGCAAGCAGCCAGGCAGCTTGTTCCGCCGCAAGAATGAGAAACTGGCGTCACCGTGGGCCCCCGGGAAGTGCTGTTGGATGAGGCTGTGTATGGATTGTTGGTCCTTAACTTTCGGGAAGAGCTGGTATTCCGGCTTGGAGAAGAACCCTAACGCGTCAGTAATCATGGATTCGATGATGCTGATGAGATGGCCATCAATGGTGGACATCAGTCTGGGCTCGGTGAGTGAGTCATACAAGTTCTGGTAGAAGAGCCGTACCAGACGAGGATAAGTTGGCGCTGTCACAGTGCAAAGGCCCAACTATTGCTGGAGTTAGAGCTGCTCAACGGCCCAAGAAGTGGCCGAGTCACACTGAAAATATGAAATGTTGAACTGCGTGAGCTTGTGAAGCGGGTGTGAAGCCCACTCCAGCCGTGGCAAGTCACCCGATAGTGGTGGTGAGGATGGTGGTGACGGTGGCGGCGGTGGCGCTGAGGATGATGAACCTCTAGCCTTTTTGGAGGCCTGGGTAGATAGCCATCTACTCATATCCTGCACACACCAAAAGCAAATAGACACATACCCGTGGAACCAACATGAGAATAAAGCAAACTATTAAAGCACAAGTTTGCCCACTAATGTACCACATGCAATTCTCAATTTTTTTTTTAACAAAATAAAATAGAATAATATATACTGACATATTAACATTTTAAAAAGCATTGAATTAAACTAACCAGAAATACTAAGATAATAGAATACATTTAAACAACTAAATTAAAAGATGGATAATACAATGAATTAGAAAAGCAAAGTATTAGAATTTTTTTAATTTAATTTAATTTAATTTTTTTTATTGTTTATATTTTTGTTGATTTTTTTATAAAGAAATAAATGAACTAAAATAAAATAGGAATAAAAAAAATAAAAATAACAACAACTAAACTAGTTACACAATTAGTTATGAAACTAACTATTGAACCTAAAATAAATTTTGTTATTATTATTTTTTATTTTATTGTTATTGTTATTTATTTATTATTATTTTTTTACAATAAAGGAAATCTAAAATAAACTAAACTAGACACATTCACATTTTATGTAAATAACGATGGATTAAACAAATGAAAACAAACTACACTAACAAGTAATGAAATAAACTAATAAAGAGTAAAGAAATAATTAATTAAAAAAATGAAACAACTAAATAAATGAAATAAAATAAAATAAATAAACAACTAAACAGCTAAATAAATAAATAGACAACCTAGGAACTAAAATGAATTAGAAAAGCCAAGTATAAACAGCTAAATATATATATTTTTTTGTAAGAAAGGTACCGCACGTGCGCCGGTCGTCTTGTTGCCTAGATTTATTTATTTTTTAAGTATGAATCATAGATCATGATTTGAACAAAAATATAGTCAAAACTCTACTTCTCTACTCCTACACCCACAAATCTAAACAAAAAGTAAAGTTTACCTTGAAAAAGCGAAGAAAGAGGGGGAAAGAATGGAGATTCACAGGAAAAAATGGTGGTCGCCAGAGATTCGACGGATGGAGAGGAAATAGTGATGTTGGCGGTAAGATGGTGGTGAGGAAGAAGGAAAGAGGGTTGAGAGTTGAAGGGTTGGTGATGGTGGAGTGTGATGAGTTGGTGGGTTTGTGGGGTTGTGAGAGAGAGAGAGAGAGAGAGAGAGAGAGAGAGAGAGAGAGATAGATAGATAGATAGATAGAGATAGATGATGAGAGGTAGAGAGAGAGAAAAGTGGGTTAGGTTTTGATAATTTTTTTAAAAAAATTTGATTTGATTTGATTTATTTATTTTTGAAATAAGTAAATAAATTAAAAATAATAATAAATAAACAAAAACAAATCTGCAGGTTTTTTTTTTGATTAATTATTATTATTTTTTTTTATGTTGACCGTCGTCGAGCACGTGCAGGTTGTTCCACGCACGTGTGGACGTGCCCCACACCAAGGCCACGCACCTGCAATTAAAGCAGTGTGCACTTTGTGGAATGAAAGGTTGGATGCACGTGCGGGATTTTTTTTTTTGTTGAAGAATGACGTTCCGCACGTGCGGGGCCTAGGCCGTACGTGCGGCGTGCAAGTCGCACCTCCTCCTCCGCACCTGCATTTAAAGCAGTGTGCACTTTCAAGATTGAAAATTTGTGCCGCATGTGCATGGATAGTGCCGCACGTGCGAGAATTTTTTTTTTTTTTTTAATGCAACCCAAATAAAATTATAAAGAACTACGACCCAGGTAAAAATTCAAATCATTTCTACCGTAGTTTTGCATCCAAAATAAATAAAGCATTACAGAAATAACTAAATGCTCACTAAAGGTATAATCTTCACGCGCAAACCACAGGTACTACTTTTCTCCCTAACTGTGTTTGTAACTTTCCCTATTCTCCAACAGGGTGGCAGACTAGGTTAATTCGGTATCCATAATCGAGGCGCATAAAGCTAACTCGACCTATGGGGCTGCCATACAGAGTTCAAGCCGGGGTGGTTTTGAAGCAATCTCCACACCCCTGGGTATTTAAACCAGACTCTAGTTTTGGAAATTCCAAACTTTTGTGTTTTAGGCTTTGCCATTCGAACTCTAGTTTCCACTGTCTCAGTTGGTCTTCTAGGATTTCACTACAAACACGGTTAAGTGGTTATACCAGACCGTCAGATGCCGTTCGGGCACGGGTAACACTATAGGAATTACACCTTTAGAGGATTTAAAGTCTCTTAGACGCAAATAAAGCACAACAAGAACAAAGAAAAACAGAATAGAATAAAAGGGAAAGAAAATAGAACAAGAAATCAATCTATCAATCATAGTAAAAAGGGTCCATCAAAGCAATGGACTCAATCATATTCCTATTCCCAATCCCAATCCCCTCTATATATGGCTTCAGTCTTTGGCCATTCACTTTGAAAGTGTGGCTAGTCTTTGGATCTTGCACCTCAACGGCGCCATGGATAAATGCCTCAACAACCACAAAGGGACCATCCCGTCTTGATCTAATCTTACCCGGAAAGAGTCTCAATTTTGAGTTAAAAACCACACTTTTTCGCCAGGTTCAAAGGATTTTCTATTAATGTGCTTGTCATGGAATTCTTTAGTCCGAGCTTTAAAAATTCTCGAACTCTTATATGCATCATTCTGGATTTCCTCCAACTCATTGAGTTGCACGTTCCGGTTGAGCCCAACCGTGGCCATATCGAAGTTAAACTTCTTTATGGCCCACAATGCCCGGTGCTCAAGTTCAACCGGGAGATGGCAAGCTTTGCCAAACACCGCCCTATATGGTGACATCCCAATAGGTGTCTTATAAGCAGTGCGGTAGGCCCATAATGCATCAATCAACTGTTGTGACCAATCTTTCCTATCTGGCCTCACCGTTTTCTCTATTATGTGCTTTACCTCCCTATTTGAGACTTCCACTTGGCCATTAGTTTGAGGGTGGGATGGAGTGCCAACTTTATGAGTGATAGAGTATTTCTTGACTACCGACTCAAAGAACCGGTTACAAAAATGCATACCCTGATCACTTATTATGGCTCTAGGAAACCCAAAATGACTAAAGATGTTTTCATGCAAAAATTTGATTACCACTCTATGATCGTTTGTTCGGGTAGCTATCGCCTCCACACACTTAGACACATAATCTACTGCTAAGAGAATATACTCAAACCCGAATGACGACGGGAAAGGTCCCATAAAATCAATCCCCCAAACATCAAATATCTCTACCATAAGAATAGGGGACATTGGCATCATGTCACGCCGAGATATCGAACCCATTTGCTGATAGCGCAAACAAGTTCTACAAAATTGATGGGCATCTTTAAAAATTGTGGGCCAATAAAACCCACTCTGTAAAATCTTGGCGGCCATTTTATGCCCACTAAAATGACCGCCACATGCAGAAGAATGACAAAATGTAAGAATGCTGTGCACCTCACTCTTCGGCACACACCGTCGGATCACTTGGTCGGAGCAATATTTAAACAACTCCGGATTCTTCCAAAAATAATACCTGACCTGCAAAAAGAATCGGTCTTTGTCTTGCTTAGACCAATTTTGCGGAATTTTCCCAATGGCCAAGTAATTCACAATATGTGCAAACCATGGGGGGCTCGCTTGTGATAGCTCAAGGAGTTGTTCGTCTGGAAACGAATCATGCAAAATAAGAGGGTCACTAGTATACTCAACGACGATTCGGGAGAGGTGATCTGCCACCACATTCTCAGATCCTTTCTTATCTTGGATCTCTAGGTCAAATTCTTGAAGCAACAAAATTCATCGAATTAACCTAGGTTTGGTCTCTTATTTGATAGTAAATACCGCAAAGCAGCATGATCAGTGAAGACTATGACCTTGGAACCTAGGAGATAGGACCGGAATTTATCTAAGGCAAAGACCACAGTTAGCAACTCTTTCTCGGTGGTAGTGTAATTCAATTGTGCATCCGAGAGAGTGCGACTAGCATAGTATATAGCATATGGTGCCCTATTGACCATTTGACCCAACACAGCCCCAACAGCATAATCTAAGGCATCACACATGATTTCAAAGGGAAGTGACCAATTCGGTGATTTCATGATTGAAGCGGTGGTAAGGGCCATTCTCAGTGTTTGAAAAGCCTTTAAGCATGCCTCATCAAAGATAAAAGGCACGTCCTTAACAAGTAAACTACAGAAAGGACGTGATATTTTACTAAAGTCTTTGATGAACCTACGGTAAAAACCTGCATGCCCGAGGAAAGACCTACTTTGACGCACTAAATTGGGTGGAGGAAGGCCTACAATGAGGTCAACCTTAGCCTTGTCTACCTCTATACCTCGAGGGGACACAATGTGTCCCAACACTATACCCTCACGAACCATAAAATGGCTCTTTTCCCAACTCAAAATTAGGTTTGCCTCAGTACATCATTCCAACACTCTAGTCAAGTTCCTAAGGCATTCCTCAAAAGACAGTCCAAACACCAAAAATCATCCATGAAAACCTCTAAGAATTTCTCCACCATATCGGAGAAAATGACCATCATACACCGTTGAAAAGTCGCCGGTGCATTACATAGCCCAAAGGGCATGCGTCTGTAAGCAAAAGTGCCAAAAGGGCATATGAATGTGGTCTTTTCCTGGTCAGCGGGGTACACCAAGACTTGATTATACCCCGAGTAGCCATCAAGAAAACAATAGAAACCCTGCCCCGCTAACCGCTCTAGGATCTGGTCAATAAAAGGTAAGGGAAAATGATCATTCCTAGTCGAGAAATTCAGTCTCCTATAATAAATGCACACTCGCCACCCAGTAGTGGTTCGTGTGGGGACTAACTCTCCTCTCTCATTCTCAACAACAGTGATGCCCAATTTCTTGGGCACCACTTGTGTGGGACTCACCCACTTGCTATTCGAGATGGGGTATATAATACCCGCATATAACAGTTTCAATACCTCATTTTTCACCACCTCTTTCATATTAGGATTAAGTCTCCGTTGCATTTCACAAGAAGGTTTGGTGTCCTCCTCTAAGTGTATATAATGCATGCACACAGAGAGATCTATCCCTTTCAAATCAGCTACCGACCACCCTATAGCACTCCGATGTGCCACGAGAACATTCATTAACTAACTCTCCTGCTCTGCAGTCAAGTCAGATGCAATGATGACTGGTAAAGTATCCTGGGGCCCTAAAAATGCATACTTAAGTGTGGCCAGGAGTGGCTTTAACTCAAGTGTAGGTGGTGTGACCAAAGATGGTATGGCGGGCTCTCTCGACAGAGGAGGAAGTGACTCAAACCGGGCTTTCCATGGAGGAAAATTCGGTGTAGAAGAAGCATTAAGCAAGGCATTCACCTCCTCAATCGACCCGTCAATATCAGAATTTTCGAACCTAAAATGAGCTAGACAAGCCTCTAGAGGGTCCTTTACAAGAATGGAGGGCAAAGCTTCCTCCACAATCCCATCCACAACATCCACAAATAAGCACTCCTTTCCCTCATGGGGTTGTTGGGATGCTTGGAAAACATTAAGTTTCACTTGCATGTTACCAAATGAAACTTCCATAACCCCGGTACGACAATTAATGCATGCATTGGCCGTAGCCAAGAAAGGTCGACCTGAGATCACTGGGATTTGTTCCTAGAATTGGCTATCGGTTCCATATCTAACACCAAAAAGTCAACAGGAAAGTAAAACCTATCGACTTTTACTAGCACATCCTCAATCATGCCACGTGGCACTTTAAGGGATCGGTCAGCTAACTGGAGAGTAACAGTAGTGGGCTTCAACTCACCAAGCCCAAATTCTTCGTACGTAGAGTACGACAACAAATTGACACTAGCCCCTAAATCTAATAAGGCCCTATTAATGAAATGGTCCCCTATAATGCATGCAATGGTTAGGGCACCCGGGTCTTTAAGCTTGGGGGGTGTGTCATTCAACAAGATGGAGCTTACTTGCTCCGTGAGTATGACCTTTTGGGACACATGTGTCCTAGATTTACGCTTTTGCGTACAAACGTCCTTTAGAAATTTAGCATAGGAGGGTACTTGCTTAATCGCCTCAAACAGGGGGAGGTTGATTTTTACTTGTTTAAAAACCTTTATCATTGTTTCCATGGATTCCGCCTTCTTATTAAAAGGGGACGGTATATCAAGGCATTGGGAAAAGGGTGCCTTGAGCTCATATGAAGTGCTAGGAACTAAGTCATCCCTCTTAAGTGTTTCCCCCTCACCCTTGCTCTCATTGGGTGTACCACCGTGGTCACCCTTTTTAGCGCTAGTTGTATCAGACGCAACTAACTGAGGCTCTAACTCCTTCCATCTTCTCAAAGTAATCACCATTTGCACCTGCTCATGGTGTTTTCCATTCCCACCCGAACTCTCTGCCTCGTATTGTCCCTTAGGGTTGGCCACAGTTTGACTCGGTAATTTTCCCTCCTCTCTCCTATTCATGTTGTTAGCCATTTGACCCAATTGGTTCTCTAGCTTGGCAATGGAGTGAGTATGGGAGTGAACTACTAGTGCTAACCCCTTAAGTTTTGAGAGAACTTCTAACACCTGAGTCTCAAAGGCCGAGTTGCCTTGAGGAACAGGCGGAGGTTGTGGTTGCCGGTACGGTTGTGGGGGTTGATAAGGTTGCGGTGGTCGGTAGGATGATTGGTTGGCAAAATTATTAAAATTTTGCTTTAGTGGTGGAGGATTGTAAGAAGTGCCTTGTGAAGGAGGTCTCCATGAAAAATTGGGGTGATTTCTCCATCCGGGGTTATAGGTATTGGAATATGGGTCATTACCAGGGTTGGAGAATCCTTGAGCTGCATTCACATGCTCTTGGACTAACTCCGGAAATTGTGATGCCGAAGGACACTCACTCAAGTCATGAGTAGGGCTCGCACATATAGCACATGCCTCGTGAAATTGAGGCTGATCTTGCTGTGTCGGGGCATGTCCCGCAGATAATAATTATTCCATTTTGCGGGACAATACCTCTACTTGTTGGGCTAACTCTAGGTTTTGCCCGACCTCATAAATGCCCCCTCTCTTTGGGGCTCCAACTACTGGTTGTTGGACTTCTCGGGCTGCGAAGGCATGGTGAAGGGAATTATCACTTAGGTTCTCAAACAATTGCCATGCCTCGGCATCATTTTTGGACATGAATGTCCCACCACAGGATGAATCCACCATTTGGTGGTGTGGCTCAGTTAAGCCATAATCAAATGTTTGAACAAGTTGCCAATCAGGCACTTGGTGGTGGGGACACTGTTGGAGAAGGTCACGAAGTCTTTCCCACATCTCATGAAATTGCTCGCCATCAATTTGAGCAAAATTGGTGATTGCTCGCCTAAGTTGGTTGGTTTTACCTATGGGAAAGTACTTCTCCAAGAACCGTTGCTGTAATTGGTCCCAAGTTGTGATTGAATTAGCAGGTAAGGAATTTAGCCAGCGTTTGGCTTTATCCTTTAATGAGAATGGAAACTATCACAACATTAAGGCCTCATTTGTGAAATTTTGGATCCTCACTGTCGTGCAAATTTGCAGAAATTCATTCAAATGTTTGTAAGGATCATCATGAGCTAGTCTATGGAATGATGGGAGCATTTGTATGGTGTTGGACTTAATCTCACAATGAGTAGCAGTGGTGTTGGGCAATTGGATGGATGATGGTGATGTATATGCAGTGGGTGTGAAATAATCCTTAAGGGTCCGGTTGGGCACATTTGGGACATTTGGGTTTTCCATCTCTAATGGATCAAAGTATGCATATGAATATTCAAGCCTAGGAACACGAGCAGAGGCTCTAAGTCTCCTAAGAGTCCTTTTTAGTTCAAGGTCCAAACTCCACAATTCAGGGCAACAAGAACGGCGCCCGTGCATACACTACTCACACACACACACACACTAAGTTCCTACTCTGTGCACTAAGTATGAAAGCAAAATACCAAAGGGAGAAATACTCACAGAGATTTAATGAAAATGCTTTACTCGTCTTGCGGGTGCTTGACATGTAGACGTTGTCTCCAACCTCCAATTGAGCTTTGTCTTTCTTTGTAGCACTTTGGTGCCTTGCTTGCGAGTGTTTGCTTTTTTTTTTTAAGCACTTTAGTGCTGTGGTTTGTTTTTTTTTTGTTTTTAAGCTCGGTTGGCTCCGCTTGCACTTCAGTGATAGCTTCCACTTTCAAACGCTCTACACACTTAGGAACACGAAAGCATAAAATCCTAAACTAAAAAATTAAAATAAGAATATAACTTTAAATTAATTAATTTCACCAGGAGTCCCTAGCAACGGTGCCAAAATTTGATGGGTCATTACACACACCAAAATTAAATCACTAAACTATACCAAATTCTTTTAGAATAATGGCAAGTCCAGGTATCGATCCACAGGGACAATTGTGAAATTAAACTAATTTAATTGTTAAATTCCGAAATTAATTTTGATGAAAAGATTGATTGTTCATAACCTAATTTAATAACAAATAAATTAAAATAAGTAATTAAATTATCAATTATAAATAAAATTGAATTTACTGATTTGGGGAAAAACCTAGGGCAATGAGTCCACCACTAGTTACGTAAATAGGGTTTCAAATTGAAAACAATTATGTTATGGTTCAAACGGAATAATGCTTCGCAACTACAAGTCCAAAACATTTAACAAGAAAATCATCACGTACAATGTACGAGCACGAACCATCTCAAGTAGTACGAATCGTTTACTCTAAACTAAGGTAGTGACACGACTCGTCTCCCGTAGTATGGTTCGTCTCATACCTTGAATGTGAAAGAATAGAAAACTCTTGTATGGAAAACATTCAACAATCATAGAAATCCGAATATTTGAAGAAATAATGGAAAATATATATATGAAACTTCTAAAACACCATACAATTGTTCAAACCTTTACATAATTGAAAATCAAAAAGAAAACCTAATTACATGACTAGGGTTTCATCAAACTCGTAGAAAAGAAGACTAGCCACTCATGGAGGAGTGGGAAGAGGAAGAAAATAAGGAAGAAGACCCCATGGAAGTGTCCTTCAAGCTTTTTAGAGAAAATCACCTTTTGGAACCCTAGCCTCTCTTTCCTTGCTAAAACAATTTCAGAATCCTAATCTAGCTTTTTTCTTGCCTATTTATACTTCTACTGTTTTTCAAACAGGTTTAAAACCTAAGGCTCGTTTTCCCAGAAAAGTCAACGCACGTGCGGAAAAGTTAACGCACGTGCGAACAAGGTCCACACACGTGCGGGAATCTGTTTTCTTTCCAAATTCTGTCTTTTTGCGCATTTTATGCTCTAACTATGTACAACCTGATTGACATTAAACATACATAAAATATACAGTTTGACAAGCAAGTAAAGTTAAGAGATCCTAATTAACGGCCTCAATGTTGCACAATTCGGCCTTAATCAAGTTCCATCCCTGCATCACATATTGAACTTCTGGCGAAGTCAGTCCAAAAACTGCTCGTATTTGCTTACGAGAAATGGACTTTCGATGGGTGCATTTTTTCCTAGAAGTTCTTTCTAAAAGGGACTGGCTTCTCTCCGGTATTTCATCGGACTAGAGAGGTGCTTTTTGGCCTAGTAGGTCCATTTTTGGGTCCTATTTTGATAATCTGAACTGTTCACATTTTAAAATTCATCGAGTATATCATCTATGTAAAAAATCAATTCGATCAGATAACGGAAACCATGTATTTGGATCAATTTTGTATGATAGTGAAAAAATAAATGATTCATGCAAAGTTGATCTGAACACGTGTTTTTCGTTATCGAATTGAATTTTTTTTTGCAGGAATGATGTACTTGACGAATGTTAAAATATGAATGATTTGGATCATCGAAGCGAGGCTCAAAAATAGACCTAATGGGTCGGATTGAACTGTCCAGTTCGATGAAGAATTAGAGATAGTCCAATCCCTTTTAAAAATCTCTAACTTATGGGTCCAAGAAGACCATTTGGAAGTTACGCCAAACACCCTCTAAGTTTATCATTCAATTTTTAAAAATTATCTCTTTTACTGTTTAATTCTTGTAATTGGCAACTTAAATTTCTATTACTCTAATAGTATTTTATCATCACCTAAGAAAATATTAAAATCTATTTTATTGAGGCAAAACTCGAATCGGTGGTTCATATTCCTAACCACGTACAATTCTTACATTAGAAGTCAAAAAGATACATTTTGAACTAGGTTCACAAGTCTTGGCATGCTTACATTCACAACACATCGTTGCCTATGTGTTTGCTATCATTTTTGAAGTGCAAATAGTGTCATAATTTGCATATGGCACATCTCTTTTTGAAAGTGTGTATTGCAACATTATTCATATCGTATATATATTATTAAATGTAATGTTTTTCCCATATTTGAGTAACACATTATAAATTTGAAACCTAACTACAAAATCCATATCACAAACCCACAAACTCCAATTTAAATTCCACTCTACTTTTATTAGAAGTCCAATTTGAAACCTAACTACAAAATCTATATGGATTATATTTTGAAAATCTTCTCCATATCATTCTATACAATCACAACACACCAGAGAAAAACCTGCACAATTGTTGGACTCCACAATTCTAGGGTTCTTTTCATCCTCCACGTCTCTCTCTCTCCCTAAGTCCTGTCTCTCTCAACTCTTTACTTTATTTCAATTTTTTTCTTTTTTTTTTTATTTTGTAATTTTGTTGTTTGTTATCAGAGTTAAAATGCATTGACTGATTTCAGATCTATGTGCTTGAAATTTTTAGTCAGAGCCTTGATTTTTTTAATTGATTATATCTATTTAACTCTTCTCATATTTTGCTATTTTGGTTTGTCTGGTCTGCTTTGTTCTAAATAACTTTGATTGTTTTGAGAAATATTCTCATTCTATTTGCAGTTTTGGAAAATTTGATGAACTAGAAAAATTATTCAAATAGTAATTGGTGATGGCTAGGGTATTCTTATAAAAGGGAAAAAATTTGACAGTGTTTACACCTGTATACACTTAATATAGCAGAGCAGATATATGTAATGCACACATGTATATAGTGTGTATTGAGAAGCTCATGAGAGTTGTCAATGACTCAGGCTTAGCCTTAATTAATTTTTTTAATATACCATTTTGTAGTCAATATATATTGACAGCAAAATATGCTTCAGGTTGTTAATATATATGGTATATATTAGCATATATATGGTATATATTTAGGTATATATTTAGCATATATATATGGTATACATTTAGGCTATAAGGCATATATATTAGGGATTGATTCCTTGTATATAAGAGTCCTTATACCTTTATTCAATATACAATTAATACATATTTCTTTCTACCAATCTAATATGGTATCAAAGCTCTAGGTTCTAAAATTATAGCCCTCTTTCTTTTCTTCTTCTGCTTAGTCCCCGTACACAATGGTACTACAACATTAATTCAATCACCCAAACACTTTATTTTCTCTGTGTTCCAGCATTATTTTGTCATTATTTTTTTAACCCAAAATTTTTCCTCTTAGCATCAAATTGATCGAAATCTTCTCACGATTCCAACGGCACTGACCTCATCACCAGAAACTCTCTCACGTGCCCTCACGAGCCGTTTTCATGATTGGTTTGTTAACTGCTTCCATCATCACTCTCATATGCACCCCCACGCATGCACAACCACGCCAATTGCTCAACCGCTTAGCCATAAGCCATTAACCACTATTTTTGCCCATTCTGTTCAATTTCTGCTCATTCTATTCAATTTCAGCCTATTTTTTGGGTAGTTTAACTTGGTTCCCACCTAATTTAGACCTTCTGAATCCACTAGTGCACTCTATTTTTGCTAATTCTATTCCTATAGCACTGTTCCTATCTGTTTACTTCACCAAATCACAGTTATGGATCGTCATGATGCTTCCCATCCAATCTCTGTTATACATGATGGCTCCAACTATGTGTTAAACCAATGAAATAGCTGCCAAACACTCATCATGTGGATACAATTCTTGTCACTCCTCAATCACTGAGTTTCTTTTCACTAACCACCCAACGGCCCACTACTTGCAATTATTGTCAGAATCAGGGCCATCCTTCTGCTCATCCTCTACTTTATTTCCCAGTCAGATCTTGTCGGTACTGCAACAAGATTACTCATAATCATCTGCAGCAAGATTGCTTTTGCAATCCAGACCGCTCATCTACTACTTTTCCTTTCTCTCGTAGTGCTTCTTCACGAGGTCGTTCACAACGTCCCAGGAATTAGTCCAAATCTCTGCCTGCTCATTACACTGCTGTAGCTACCTTTGAGTAGTTTTTTGAGCCTTTAGAATTGACTGCTCCTGTCTTTTCCCAAACTGATGTTGAGGCCATGCTCAAACAGTTTATCACCACCTCTGGTACCTTTCCTTCTACTGCTCTGTCTGTGACTTTAGATACATCTTCATGGTATTTTGACTCAGTATGTTGCAATTATATGATTTCTAGATCTACTATATTTTCTTTTATCTTTTCCTCTTCTCATATTTCCTTAATTCATACTGCTAATGGTTCTCTTATGTCTGTAAGTCATGTTGGTTCTGTTTCCATCTCTCATTTATCCTTATCAAATGTTTATCTTATTCCTCCTCTCACTTTAAATCTTATCTTTATTAGTCAATTGTGTGAGCTTGGTCTAACTGTCACATTTTCTGCTAATGGTTGTTCAGTATAGGACCCTCAGATGGGACAAACTCTTGGGATCGACCATAAGCATGGATGTCTCTATGAGCTCATCCATCTTTATGTTCTAGCCTCCACCCCATTAGCTGCTCCTATATCTGCTTCCATCATGTTATAGACAACCCATTTTTGATCACCCGCAAGACTTGGGCGCTTTAATCTGAGCACTCGATGATGAACGTTACACATTGTCAATGGTTTGAATTCTTAATGAAGGAATCTGAATTTGAGCTCTAAACAATCCCAACCTTCCATATCCACATTGTTTTTACCTTAGAAATCCATTTTTGAGTATTGTGCCAACCTAAATTGAGCCTGAAATAGAGGAACATGTGGATCACATTGGGGCTCGGCCGTGCCTCATTTGGGCTCGACCATGTCCGTTAGAGCCCCACCATGCCTTTTGGGCGATAAACACTGTTTGGGCGGGAATCCACTAGCTGTCTATTTTTGAAGATATTTATGATCTATTTAGCTCAAATTCTATAAATACAAGCTGATGCCTCTGTGTTGGGGGTTAGAAAATTTTCAAAGAACCAAAAACACCTTTGAGAGCTCCTTCTTCCCTTGCAAGCTAACTTTGTGTTCTTATATCATCCTTGAATCATATACATACATCATATATATCCTTAGAGCTTAAGCTTGGAGCCTTGGTTGTGACATTAAAACCACAATTCAACCTTGAGAGTGCTCTAGGATCAAGTTTGGTTTACATCCAAAGCTTTCTCTCTTCAAGAGGCTTAAGCTTGCCACCTTCTTCCTTGTTTTCATTTCAATCTTTTTCTATTTCTATCTTTTCCTTGTGTTTTCATACTATTTTGGATCCATTCCAAGTGCTGAAACTTGGGGTTAAAGAGCTACCAAAGGTAGAGAGGCTTAACACCCTTTCTTACACCTTATCCCATAGCTCAAATCTTTTGTTGTTCCACTCTTTTTTTTTTTGGTTTACATACTAATTTTCAGAGTTTAAAAGGGCTGGAAAGTATGGTTTAGAAGTCCCAAAAGTGGAGGGGTTAGCCACCCCTTCTTAGTCTTGCTTACTAGTTTTGTATCTTTTTGTTTTTACCTAACTTTTGTGCTTTCTTAAACATGGTTTTAGCTACTATTTTTTTTTTAATATTTTAGGGCTATTTTAATTCATTTAATTAGTTTATGCTTTGCATACTTTGCTTGTTGTGTTGTAAGTCCTCATGGCTTCGGTTGTTTAGGCCTTAGACATCGAGCCATTTGAGTTGATAGCCTTCTTTACCTTTCTTTTCATGTAAGAGTCCCACTTTTGTAATAATCAACTTCACATAATCATCTCTGCACCCTCCCTCATTTCTTGATTTTCTTTGTTTGAGAGTCATTTCAAACAAGTGTTGTTTAAGACATGCAAAAGAGACCCGTCAATGCTTAATGGTTTAATCTTTTCGGTAGTTCATTACCAAGGCATCACATCTCTCTCATGTCAAGAACAACTTCTTGTTTGACACTTCTTCCCATTTAGTGGACATAATTCTCATTTTTGGACAAAATGATTAAGTAATGGAAAGGTAAGTTAAAAAAAGGCTAATAAAATCGGCTTAAAATCGATTAAACCGACTGAAAGAAGATTAATAAAATTGGTTGGATTCGGTCGGATGTTATGCCGAGTCCATCGCTTCAAGAGTCATCACATATTAAATTCATGATGTTTGATGTGTGTTTACTTCCTTCCTTGAACTAACATCATGATTGGAAACAGTGGTGGTATGTCTTTTTTTTGCATTAATTAATTTTTTTTTGTCCAAACCGTGTCTAAAACCATCACGCAATCAACTTGTGATCATTGATGGTTTTGGAACCGAATCCGTTCTTCTCTTGAGTTTCTCCATGAAAGAGAAGAGCAGAAGGGACAAACATGGCTTAGAAAGACTCTGTTTGCACTGTTTTCACCTCAGAGCACAAAAACATTTTTCTGTAAGAAAATAGGGCACGGCCGGACTTGTTTGGACTCGGCTGGGCCTCATTGGGGGCCGACTGGGATCCAATGTTTGGTAAACAGAGTACTTTTGGCAAAAACAGAGGGCAATGGCTGAGGGTGCAATAGAGCAGATTCCTGGAGAGCAAACAAAGCAATTTCTGAAAACCGTCTTCATCAACGCGCATACGATCCTTGTGCATTCTTATTGTTGTTTATATTATTGTTGTAATATTGTCATTCATATTCTTGTTATAATATCTTCGTTGTAATAAATTAGATAGCTGGTTATTCGTGCATATATTATTCATTTGGATTTGTAATAGTTAGATTAATTCAGACACTCGGACATTCAGACCCTCTTGTATGAGGGCAAAATATGTAATAATTGTACATGTCTTCCAACCCCCATTTCTTTCTCCCTTTTATTTACACGCTTATGATGGGTAGCATAGAGCATTATGTTTCCTTAGCATTTTCCATAATTTGCATCCATTCATCTTGCATGCATTAGGATCGGCTCATCATTCTAACCAACGTCCATTTCAAATTCTCTACTCGAATACGTGTTTTATCGCATGCCTTGAATTGACTCACTTACCTTGCTAGTAGCCGATCCTATTACATTGCATGATTGTATGTGTTGCATCAGTCATATTGCATTGATTAGGAACATGCATTTCTTCTAATTATTTTTCTTTATTTGGCTTGCCTTGGAGTACTAGGTGAGCATTTCTTGCTTTAGCATATTACATTGTATGTTTGTGTTGATATACCGAGCATGTTTTCCATGAGGCTAAGTGCTTAAGTGATATACCTATTTGAATGTCGGTGGATGAAGGCCTTTTTATTTGAGTTGGAATAATTTGACTAAATACGAGCACGCTTTTTCAAGTAACACGTAATCAAAACACTTTTTCAAAACAAACATAAAATGAATGCGTTTCAAATTTTGTGAATTGGTTTATACTTGTGTGTATCACATAGTAAAAATAGCATCATAACCGGAACAAGAGCATATAATATAAATAATAATCATATCATGATTAGTAGAGGTCGATCTTTGATCGGGTGTGTGGGGTGCTCAAATCATGACCTTCCCCTCTCATACCTAAGTTCCCGAGCCGAGACACTTTGGTGATGACGGACTAATGGCCTTTTTGGCAAGAGTCACAGGTTTCTTAAATTTCTCCAAAAAAATATTTAGGTGGCGACTCTGAAATCTGGCAATGCAGTCTATTTTTGGCATCTTTGATTCAAAACCAATTTTTTGAAAAAGTTTGCCGCATTTGGACTCTTTTGTGTTTATCCGTTTCACATTGCACTTGTGAAATCAGATTCAGAACCATAGGAGTTCGAACTGTAGGGTTATTGTATTCGAGGAGACTAAACCCCTCCAAGGAGCACGAAAAGCAAGCTACAGTTTCTGGCGACTCTGTTGGGGATTTAGAGAACTTGACTTGAAATTCATGATGCGAATTTTTATCTATACTTATATGTTCCTTGCATTACACTTGCATTGTAACTTTAAGTCACTGTGTTTTCCATCTACTATTCCTGGATGGTTTGTCGGAGGCTTGCCTAAAATCTTGCCAAAAGGCTGACCGGTTGTGGGCTCTGCCATGTTGAAAACACAACCCTTGGATCTGGATTACCGTAGTACCACTTGATCCACCTTTCACTTCTCGATGTTAGGTGTGAGATGTACATTATGTGATCTTGCCGAGGTACCCCTTTTGACCATTTGGCCTTGCTGCATCTAGTAAAGCCATAGTGACTTTTCCAAATTAAGACATGATGCTCACCTTTATACAGGATTGTGTGAAACTACTTGCTTGCATAGTGAAACCCTAGATCATGTCAAAATCTAAGACATGGTAACCTTACCCTCTTCATAGGGGTGTTTTGGTTCTTTTACCTGGTATGTGTTTTTATAGTGAAACCGTACAGGAACGCATCATATCAGTGGTACAAAAGTTGATAAACAGTTTTGGGGGGTAGAGATCAGTGAGAAATACAGCTGTGATTATATATGTAACGATTTGGGCCGAAGTGCTGTCCAATTGTTGATTGTTTTCTTTCTTTTCTTTTACTAGGCAGTTTACAATCATAGCTTCAGAAAGATCCAATATCCCCCAAGTTGTGTGGACTCGTTTTGGCAGACTTTGCAAAACTCAAGACCTTATTTGTGGACAACCAATGTTAGTCTCGCTTCCACCGGTTGTTCGACGAAGAAGGAACAGGCAGTTAGCAGCACTAGTACAGAACACTCAACAAACACCTATTCATTCCTACCCATTCAGCTCACCAGTATCTAGTTTACCCAGACCAGTAATGGCACAAAGTGTAAAAGAAATTGTTACCATGATGGCAGCATTCCAGAGAACCATGGATACTGTGAATTAAAGGATGGCCGTACAGGATAAAATTATTGCTGATTTACGATGCTCATCTGGGGCATCAGCATCTACCGTGCATCTAGTCCGAGCTGCCCAGCCAAATCCTGATCCACCACCACCAATTGAAAACCCACAGGTCCCGGATTCTCAGAAGATGTTCACACCGGCTCCAGCTTACAAGCCTTTGGCCTAGCCTCATGGGGGACTCCTTCCATTTGACATCAATGATATTGAGCTGGCTATGATCAAAATTGCCAGGCTAAAGAAAGTGCTGAAAAAGTCCCAAGGCTTTAATTCCATTTCGGATATTGAAGACGGGTACACTAAGGCTTTGGTCTGATTACCAGAGAAGTTCAAGATGTCCCACATTGATAGATTCGATGGAAGTGGGGATCTGATTGTGCATGTTCACCTATTTTCAAATGTATTGAAGCCGATAGGCCTGTCGACTCAGAAACTATCGTTGTTCGGAAGAACTCTGTCTGACGTAGCGGCCATTTGGTATGCCAAACTGGAGGATTCTGCTAAGCAAAATTTGGAGGAGTTGTCTAAGGGGTTTGTCAACCAATATTCATATAACACTCAGATAGAGGTAACCATCAATGAGCTAGAAGTAACTACCCGAAACCCCAAAGAACCTTTCATCAACTTTGTCGCCAGATGGAGGGCAAAGGCGGCCAAGATGACAAACAAACCCTTGGAAAGGGAGCGAGTCTGGTTGGTGGTCTAGAATCTTGAGCCAGATATGTTGCAAAGAATGATAGTAGCACCACTTTCCACGTTCGCTTCTCTACACGAGTTAGGGATCTAGATTGAAAGTGCATTTAAGAAAGGTATCATCCACAGAACTAGTGAACCTGCAAGAGGGTCGTTCACCAGGAAAACCAATGCTAGCTGTAGCACTATTCCTTGGCTAGCAGATGTTAACACTATCACCGCAGCAGCCAACATGGTCGATCCCTTTACCAGTACAACTTCACAACCTGTCGGCCCATACCGAAACCAAAGAACTTTTATCCCCTTCACATAAGCCCGGCCCTTCTCAAACTATTAATGAAAAAGGGACACCTAAAACCCCTTGACCTTCGACCTCTCCCCGACTCACTCCCACCTAGACACGATCCTGCCTAGTACTGCATCTTCCATCAACAGCACGGTTACCCTACAGATCATTGCTATTGCCTACGTCATGAGATCCAAGATCTCATTGACAATAAAATTATCGCTCCATCCTCAGCTCCACCCACAAAACCCAATGTAACCACCAACCCACTCCTTGCCCAGAATGGAGTCTTACTACCTAGAAACATTAACCTAATCCATATACTACCACCCACCTTTAACCCCAGTGTATATATCATCACATCCCATCTACCTAAACCAAAGGTGGTTATTCTAGAAAGCACTGACATGTGCATGATGGACATAACACCCACAACCCAACCAGGGCCTGTGGTGGCGGAGGCGAAAGAGAAGAAAAATGCACTAGAGACGGGGTTGTCTGATACCTAAGTGATAGAGAAAAGGGCTTCACTCATAGAAGAATATGACCCCACCCTGTACATTGTGGTTGTTGACTAGCCAAAGCCTATAGTCATATTGCCGGATTCCCTGAGCATCAATGCCATTGTGGAAGATGGGCTAGCGCAAAATCAGAATGATTGGTCTGAGCAAGGCCTTAATGACTTGGTAAAGTTACAAGAGGACCTGGCTAACCTAAAGGGAGATCTGGAGAACTTTTACTTCTTTGAAGAAGAAGACGTGGGCAGTGTACAGATTGGGTGGTGGGATCCAAGACAACCCGAAACTAGCAATGGGTGGTTGAGTGAAGAGGAATCAGAGACGAAGGAGCAGGCATTGAAGACTATGAAAGGAGAGGAAGTTAGTGATAGCAGTAACATTGAGGCCGTGTCTACGACTGAGGCCATACCTAGAACTAACAAAGAACGAGAGTTGGAACAATTCCAACTCGAAAGAATAGAGAAAATCCAAAGGAAGATAGCCTGGAGCAAGGAAAAGCAGAGGCCAAGCCGACAGCAAACGGTGTCCAAAACACGGGGAAGCCTGAATGGGAACCCAATGACATGAAAAGAATGCCAAGAAAGCTCAGGAAGTATCGGAATGCAAAAACTGAAATTGTTGTAGAGGATGAGTGGTATGATGACGGGGGGCGTGATGTAAACATGCTCCAGGTAGAACCTGATAATGGCTTGGCCATGGCAGCGGGAGAGTGGTAGGAAGACAATGATCTGAGCCATCCATATACTAACAAAGGGTAGAGAGCTGACGCCCCTGATGATACGTGGTATACAGACGAGATCAACCACATGACCCAAAGTAGTCAGTATTTCAAACCTTCGGCATTAGATCAGCCGGAGTCCTCTGGGAAAGAGGCTGAAAAATCAAAAGAGCAGGACGTTGAGGAAGACCTGGTCTTGAAATAGCTTAAGAAGATTCAGGCAGAAAAATCAATTTGGGGGCTACTGATGGCTTCCCAGGAGCACAGACAAGTGCTGCTAGAGGCCATGAACAGAACAAAGCTGGCCATCAACACCACTATTGACCAACTAGTGTTGTTGGTCACCTTCAGGAACGTTACGCCATTGATATCCTTTATAGATAAAGAGTTGTCACCTGAGGGTGCGAACCACAACAGACCCTTATATGTAATGCTGGATAGCCGGAAGAAATGGATCCTGGTGTTACTAGTGGACATCGGCTCGGCGATTAATGTATGTCCGGCAAGGACTACCTATGCCGTAGGTTTGAAACCAGCTGATTTCACACCCACAACTCAAGCTGTTCGAGCCTATGACAACACCAGCCGAAACGTTATGGGGACTTTTAAGAGCCAAATACTAATTGACCCATCCGAGCATGAGGTGGAATTCCATGTTATGGACATACTGGTAACCTTCAACCTACTCTTGGAAAGGCCTTGGCTACATTAGATGAGTACAGTGTCATCAATGGTCCACCAGCTGGTAAAATACTTATTTAGAAGTGGGATTGCTACTGTCTACGGCAATTTTGTGATCATCCTCCCCAGGGAACTACCACACCTTTGCTAGAAATCATACACAGGGAAAAGGACACGTTCCTTTCTGATTTCTCTTTAGCGGAGGCCTGTTTGGTCCAAACTATCATGGTGAAAGACGACAGGAACTACATGAGCGCCCAATCCATCTACATGATGAACAAACAAGGGCATATTTCTAGATCAAGACTGGGCAGGAGTGGCAGGCAAGAAGGTACTGTGGCCAAAGAGATGAGTCATAACCCCCATGCTTTTGGGCTGTGGTACAAACCTGTTCCTGAAGACTGGAAAAGAAAGGGAGATGAGTTGTGGAGGAGACTTAAAACAAAGAGGATTGGAAGGTAATATGAATTAGTCCACAAGCTAATTCGGGGAACCCTAAACAGATGCTTTGTTCGCCAAGGGGAAGATTTCCTATTTTGTAGATTTCCAGAGCTTTAGTTTGACCGGGAAACAAAGACAAGGTACCACGGGTTCGAGATCTTCGGGCACCAGTTACCAGAGGAGAAGGATGAGCAGAAGGACTTGAGCAGTAGTATAGAATAAGGCAAGACTGCAAGCTTGGACTTCGACAAAGAAAAGCTGTTGGGGAAAGCACTGGTTGACCTACTATCAAGTTCTAATGCTGGGGCTGAGCCCGTCAACTTGGGGGATAGTGTTACTATCTTTATGATCGGGGATAAACCAGCAGCAAATTTCACTGGACTCATTATGGATACATCTGAGGCTCCATACCTAGTCTGGAAATTTGAGAAGGGCACCATCAGCAGTTCTAAATCACATAATGAGTCTGGATCTGATTCCACAGAGTCTATGGAGTCGAGATCAGATTCCAATTCTGAGGGGTCTAAGTCTGGCATTTCGGGGGTGGTAACTCGAATACCAAAGTCCTGTTTAGGTCTTCATTCAGCTTTTCTTTTGAGTTAACTGTAACCAAAGATTTGAACTTTTTGAATGGAAATGCTGTAGATTTCACTTACTTCTCTGTGCCTTTGGTTTATTGTACTAATCTTGATTTTCAAAATTTTGACTTAAACGAAGAGGAAGAAATTCCTCGGGCTTTAAAAACCTTGGTTGATCGAGAAGAGGAGAGGTGTGTAAAGCCCTGTACAGATGAATTCATTGCCATTAATGTGGATACTGTGGAGGATCCCCGTTTGGTCCAGATTGGATCTACATTGTCTTCGGAGGAACGCGAGTGTTTAATCACTTTATTAAAAGATTTCAAAGATGTTTTCACATGGTCCTATGAAGACATGCCTGTAATTGATCCAGAGATTTATAGCACCGGATCCCTTTTAACCCTGCAGCTCGACCAGTCAAACAGAAACTGCACAGAGCCCGTCCAAACTGGGCGTTGAAAATTAAGGAGGGGGTCACCAAATAGATTGATGTGGGTTTCTTAATGGTATTTGAGTACCTAACTTGGCTGGCTAATATCGTCCCGGTTCCAAAAAAGGGTGGCAGAATCAGAGTTTGCGTCGACTTTCAAGATCTGAACAGAGCTAGTCCGAAGGACGACTTTGCATTCCCACACATTGACGATTTGGTAGATTTCACTATTGGCCATGCCTTGCTTTCATTGTTGGATAGGTTTTCTAGGTATAATCAGATTCCGATGGCACCGGAGGATAGAGAAAAGACTGCTTTCACTATGCCGTGCAACACCTACTACTACTGAGTCATGCCTTTTGGGTTGAAAAACATTGGGGCTACCTATTAGAGGGCTGGGACCACGATCTTGCACGACATGATCCACAAAGAAGTTGAGGTGTATGTGGATGACATGATTGTCAAGTCTAAGGAGCGAGAAGGCCACTACACCGCATTGGAAAAATTCTTTAAGCGGATCAGAAAGTATAGACTGAGGTTAAATCCACAGAAATGCTCCTTTGGAGTGACTGCAGGAAAAATGCTGGGATTTCTAATCACACAGGGGGGATTGAAGTAGACCCTTCCAAAATCAAGGTCATCTTAGAAATTCCACCACCGAGGGCTAAAAAGGAGGTGCGCGGCTTTCTGGGTAAAGTGCAATTCATAAGATGGTTTATCTCAAACTTAGCCTTGACTTGTGAACCATGGTTTGGTCTGTTGAAGAAAGGGAAGAAATTCCGATGGGATGATCGATGTCAGTTGGCCTTCGAACAGGTCAAATAGTACTTACAGAATCCACATATATTGTCACCACCAAAACTGGGGAAGCTGCTGATCTTGTACCTGTCGGTGACAAATTCGACCATAAGGTGCATGCTAGCTCAAGAATCAAAGGCTAAAGTAGAAAAGGCCATCTACAATCTGAGCAAGAAGATGCTGGACTACGAAACCCGCTATACTCCCCTCGAGAAAACTTGCTTAGCTTTGGTATGGGCTACTAGGAAATTGAGACACTACCTGTTAGCTCACTCAGTAATTCTGGTTTCAAGATTAGATCCTATCAGATATCTCTTGAGAAACTAGCATTTACGGGTAGGCTAGCTCGTTGGTTGCTTCTTTTCTCTGAATTTGATCTCAAGTATGTCACGCACAAATCAGTTAAAGGGAGAGCAGTAACGGAATTCTTGGCGGACCACCCAGTAGAAGGAGATAAGGCGGTAGAGTATCTGTTCCTAGATGAAGACATTCTGCAGGTAGAAGAGGAAACATGGACAATGTACTTTGACGGAGTGTCTAATTAGTGTGGTTATGGGATAAGTGTAGCACCCAATAATTCCCACACACCCTTAGCTTTCAAACTCCGGTGCAAAGTGTCCAATAATGAAGCAGAATACGAGGCGTGTATCGTTGGCTTGGAAGCTACCCTAGAACTAACTAAGGGCAATATGGTTGGACGTCATTGGAAACTCGAACCTGGTTGTTTCTCAAGCCAATGGAGATTGGAAGGCCAAGGAAGAGAACATGAAGGCATATCATCAGGCCCTCGATGTCCTGATTCCAAGGTTTGAAAAGTTAACATTCACACATCTGCTAAGGGAGAACAACCGGTTTGCTGATGCATTAACAACTTTATCTTCCATGGTAGACATCCCATTTTGAGTCAAAATACGTTCAATCATCATTGAACAGAAGTACACGCCTACCTATGAGATCATCGCCGTAATAGATGATGTTCCAGACAAAAACCTTTAGGATTACGACATTTGAAATTTTCTGGAGAAGGATACGTATCCACCAAGGGCGAATGCTAAGGATAAACGGGGAATACGACGTCTGGCCATCCAATTCATTATTTGCAAAAATAAGCTGTATAAGAGAGGTCATCTGGGTATGCACAAGCTCTGTGTTAAAGAAGAAGAATCGAAGCGTCTCATGGAGGCCATCCACGGAAGAGAGTGTGGAGCACATATGAATGGTGTGATACTGGCCCAAAAGATCCTCAGACAAGGTTATTATCGGTCAATTATGGAGAAGGATTGTATTGGTTTTGTTCAGTGATGCCACAAATGTCAAATTTATGCCAATTGCATGAATATTCCGCCATCAAAGCTCTACAACATGACTTTGCCATGGCCTTTCTTAGTTTAGGGAATTAACGTCATCGGGGCAGTCTCGCCAAAAGGTTCGAATGGGCATGAGTTCATTCTGGTAGCAATCGACTATTTCACTAAATGGGTGGAAGCTTAGTCTTACTTTGTGTTGAAGGCATCACATGTGGCCTAGTTCATCAAGAACAACATCATCTATAGGTATGGGGTGCCAAATGAAATCATCTCGGATTACGGCTCGGATTTCAAGAAAGAGGTGGTAGATTTGCTTGAAAAATATAGTGTGGCTTTTCATAAGTCATCAACATATAGACCACAGACCAATTGAGTTGTTGAGGCCGCTAATAAAAATGTCAAGAATATCCTACGGAAGATGGTTAAGACTTACAAGGACTGGCCAGATAAACTATCGTTTGCATTCTGGGACTACAGAACGTCAATTCGAACATCCACAGGAGCAACTCCTTATTCTCTAGTGTATGGGATGGAAGTTGTTCTGCCAATTGAGATTGAGGTACTTTCGCTGAGAATTATGGCTGAATGTCAGATAGCGGAGGCAAATTGGCAACAAAACAAGTTTGAAGAATTGATGTTGTTTGACGAAAGGAGGTTGAGGGCATTATATCACATCCAAGGGTATCAGCTTAGAATCGCTAGGGCCTTCAACAAGAAAGTCAGATCCAGAAATCTCAAGGAAGGAGATATGGAGCTGAAAGACAACCAAGCCCTCATCCATGACCCTAGGGGCAAGTTCAGACCCAATTGGACTGGTCCTTACATTATCAAATCTATTTGGTCAGGGGAAGTAATTATTCTCATGGATCTAGATGGCTTAGAGTTTTGCAACTGATCAACATGGACAAGTTGAAGAAATATTATCCCTGATAGGCTCGCTAGGCCGAAAACCCGAAAGGGCAACCTAGGCAAAAGTTAGAGCATGAAAAATTAGAAATAAAGAAAAACCAAGCTCACAAGACTGAAAACCCGAAAAGGCGGCTTTGAGAAAAGTTAGAGCGCAAAAGAAGAGAGTTAATACTCGAGCGAACCTGAATAGAACTACGTAAGGCTTGATTCCCATCTTTGGGATACGTAGGCAACTTCATTCCGAAGTTCAGCCACAATCATCTCCAACTCAACTGTCATGTCCATTTATTTGATTGGTCCATCTTTTTCCCATCATCTTTTAGCTTAGTTGTGTTATCTCCATTTGGCAGAAAGGGTTAGTTGCAAGATAAAACAGTGATGGTGAATGCAGTGCTGAATAGTTATGACCTTTTGATTCAGGGTTGTACATCTTAAGGACTGATTCCATGTGTGTCAGGTAGTGACCGTTTCCGAAAATTGATTTGAAAAGTTTTAATGAAATTGATTTTTCTCAAAATTTTACCTTTTACAACTTAGACCATTCTTTAGACCAAAAAAGAGAAGTTTTAGTCCTCACAGCTTTAATTCCAATGTTTTCAACACGAGTACATTCTTCAACTCTCTGATTAAATCAAAGTTGCTTTTACATCATAAAAACTTGAAAAGAAAAGATAAAGTAGTAAAACTGGGGGCACAGATAAGTCAGGTGGTCCTATGTCTCTTGCTTGCGCTTGTGGACATCTCTGCTACCAAAGTTGGCCCAACATGTTCCTCGTTCTCAAGCCAAGCAAAGCACTCTCCAGAAAGGACATAACTAAAGCTAGAGGCAAGGGCCAGAAGTTCTCTCGTCCTCTAAGCAGTGAGGTATCGAGTCAGGTGAGAACCACAAGCAGGAAATTGAGCCGGGTATTTCACCCCTTTCTCCGAACAGGTCTGATCATGTCCAAACTGGCGTCTGAACCTGAATGAAAAATGGAAAATAGAACACACAATGTGTAAGGCCAATCAACTGTAATCTCGGCTGTCAGGACATGTTGTAGCTCATCTCAGTCAAGTTAAGCCAAGGACAACGCCAAGCTATGTCAGCCACAAATAGGGATGGCAATTTGAACTCGGCCCGACGGGGACCCGATCTCCTGACCCCGATTAGAACGAGTATTTCCCAAAAATTATCCCCATAGGGCTAGGGATGGTATTAAAAATTGAATCCCCGACAGTTTTCGGGCCGGGGATGGGGATAGGTTTCCCGGCCCCGGCCCCGGCCCGAATTATCCCCGAAAAAATCCCCAAATATTCCCCATATATATATATATATATATGTGTGTGTGTGTGTGTGTGTGTTTGAGTCTGCCTCTCTCACTCACTCACATTCATATTCTCTCAGCCCCTCTCTCTCTCTCTCTGTGCACAACTGTTACTCCTCATGGCGTCGATCGATCTCCCTCCTCCTCCGGCTGATCTCCCTCTTCTTCCTCCTCCTCCGCTGTCTCGACCGATCTCCCTCCTCCACTGTCTTCGGCCGATCTCCCTCCTCCTATTATCGCCGATCTACTCTCCATCACCGCCAATCATCAGAGTTCTGTCGCTCTTCGCCATCATCAGAGTTCTGTTGCTCCTCTCCTCTCCATCATCGTCGATCTCCTCATATCTGTTGAGGAATATTTATTTTTTTATTTTTTATTTGGTGATGATGTTGTTGATGATGAATATATATGCTCATTGCTCAGATTTTTTTTTTGTTGAATATATGATGTTATTGTTTTTTTTTTATTATTATTTTGGCTAGGGAATTTTCGGGGTCGGGGAAACCCGATCCCTGTTAGGGGCGGGGACGGGGCCAGTGATAGGCTCCCCGTCGGGGATCGAGGCCGGGGACGGGAAAATTTCTACCATCGAGGATCGGGGACGGGGAGTGTGATCCCTGGCCCGCCCTGACCCGTTGTCATTCCTAGCCACAGATTTGCTGCATATCCAATCACACCACAATCTCTTTGTGAGGAAGTCCACCAGCCATGGACGAAAGAAGTAGGCTCGGGCTAAATACTCGGGGCAAGGGTCCACCACCTTAAGCTTATCCATTAGCCATACTTGGGAAGGGATGAAAAATAAGAGAGATTAAAGAATAGGGAGATATATGTTGAGGGAAAAGTAAGAAAAGGGCATCAAGTGAAAATAGAGAGTGAGTGCCGAGTGATGTGAGTATCATAAATAAAATGGGTGGGAAACAATACTTGAAGAAGCAGTGGACTCCCTGCAAACTGAGTAGTCTCGCGCCTATGGAAAGCGTCCAAACCCATCAAAGTCTCGGCCAGTGCCAAACCAATGCAACTCTTACCCTCTTTCAGGCGTTGGGCCACTTTAATCAACCTAATGCTAGTTCCACCATAACTAGGGGCAAGAAGGAAGTGCGCAAGTAAGCATAAGCAGAGGGCATGTTGACGATAACCTAGCCAAAGAAGGTCACCACTGTCCCCAATACCCGAAAAATGATGAATCATGTCGGGAATGTCTACCTCTCCATCATGGGCCAGAGATCGAGCCTTATGCAAAGTAAGCCCACGCATCCATTCCAAAGCCTTTGCATGGCCAAAGCAGGGCTGGGGCATAATTTCCTCATCACACCCAGATTCTGTAAAAACTTGAAATTCTTCAAATGTAAGGCACATTTCTTGGGCCCTGAAGCAAAATACGTATGTAAAGCGGCATGGAGGAACAGAAAACAAAGCAAACTACGGCTTAAAGGAAAAAGAGCGTTTATACTGAAACAACAAAAATTTGCCTTTTCCGAGTCGTCCAAAGTGGATATCCAGTCTTAGAGGCTATTGTTGAGTAAAATCTCCATCTTGAGAGCAAAATATCAAAGACTTGCTATTCTGCCAGAAAAATAGCATGAGAACACCATTTATAGAGTTTCAGAAAAGAGAGTGCATGACAGTTGGATCACATCCACCGACATGCTTTTTTGGGCCTAGTCGTGCCTCATTGAGGCCCGATCGTGTCTATTTAGACCCGGCCAGGTCTAAATGTTGGCCCAGACAATGTAGTTGCAGAAAAGGACAGGTCCTTGCTTTGGTTCACAGTGGCTGTGTGTTGAGTTTTGCATTAATTATTTTTTAGCATTTTTAGGTTTTTTCATTTCATTTTTCTGTTATCGAGTTGTATTTTGCATTTTGTCCTGTTATGGGTTTGTTATCCGATTCAAGAATAAAATCAAAAGCGAGCATCCAGTTTCAAAGTCATATTTTGTTATGCAAGAATTCGCCATTCATCACATACTACACAAGAGAAACCATCCAAAATCTTTCTTTTCATAAATTGGTGGGTCTAACCCCGATCATTGTTTTACAAAAACAAAGCAAAAGAAAAGCCTTCAAACACGAAACAAAAGGGTCTATCTGAAGCTACATAGTTCCTAACTACAAAGCAAAAAAGAAAAGAAAAAGTGAAACCAACCCATCTTCGCCCTCTTAATCCTCGGTTGGGGAGGAGGTACATCATTATCCTCACTAGCACTGCTGGACTAGAGGTCAATATCATCCCCATCATCTTTGGGGGTCATGTACTCATCAAAAGTGGCCTCAAAAGAAGGCAAGTGCTGTCTCACTTTGCCTCTCCCACGATCAACCCATCCTCTACCTCTCACCAGGCTTCGTCTCCCTCTCCTTCTCCCAGCGAGAAGAGGTCCTACAGGGGCATCTGGCACCGGCTCAAGCTAAAAAGAGTACAGATATTAGAATAGCTTCAACAGGATTATTGGCAAGTTTGTAACAACTATGGACAAAGTGTACCTCGACCCTGTGCGTAACCAGAGCAGTCTGCCTCCTTCGCACCATGAAAAGTAGTCGGTCAACCGTCCGAAGGAGGTTATCGACATACCCTACAGGCACCTGCAAAAGAGAGCGGACTTAAGAATGTGGAACAAAGAAATAATAAAGCACAGTGGGCAGAAACAAAAGCATAGTGGGCAGAAATATAGAGAAGTATGTACCTGCTCGGAGCAACCACCAACCTACAATCCCTCTCCTCAATATGCTCGATCACCCCGTTCGGTCGCATGTATACGACCTCAATAGGAATCGCAGAAAGCCCAGGAATTGGAGCTGTAGTAGGAACACCTCTAGCAGCGGCGGCAACAACCTTAGGAAGTGCACGAACCACGCTTCTAGTAAGAGGGCCATCACTTGAGTCTATAAGAATGCAATAAAGTCGCTGGCGCCGTGATACCGGTCACTGTCCTCTCCCTACATAAGGTGATCAATCAGGGGCATGTTGCGGAGGTTATCAGTGATCCTCATGCTTGAAGGAGGGGGATGTGGAACATCAAGATCAACTCGACCTTGAGTCTGGCGAATGAAACGCTTTCTCAAATGATATGCCCTGCCGAAGGGACCCTCGAACAGAATCCGCATGGTGGAGGCCTCCCATGCAGCAACATAGGCTGTTCTCGATGCTTGAGGAATGCCTGCCCAGGGGTGCCAGTCAATCTGCGAGAGGAAAATGCAAGTCAAGTATCAGATATCATTGGCTGAACAATATGGAAACAGCAGTATGGAAACAGTAAAAATGGTAAAAGATAAAGGCTAGTATCAAGTTTTGTTACCCTCTCCTCGGTGACAGTGTCAAAGAAGCAGCGGAAGTAAGGGAAGTCACGATCTACGCACCAGCGCCGCTCGAATCGAGAGTTGTAGTACCAGGAGCAGGGTACAGACAATTCGATTGACCGCACTGGGACTGGGGCAAGAGAAATGAAATATTGTAAACCCACAGCTGCAAAAGGAAAACAAGGCAAAGAACCAAATGACCAAATGAAGCAGATATAAATGGAAAATATAAAGCAAGTGTGAGGTGTACCTCCCAAACTCTCCAGTAACCGCCAAGTGAATCTGCGCCTTTCAACAAGATACGGAGCTCATATAGCAGTATAGGGTGGCCAGGTCGGTGCCACCCCAGTCATACTCTACCACCCGTGGTAGGTGCACTAGTGCCCCTAAGATGTATAGCCCCACGATTTTTTTCCTATTTACAAACAGGGTAGTACCGAGGAGATATATGAGGAATCCGTGGGTGTACTGGCCAATCTCCTCAGAAGTAGCTAGCTGAAAGCCGGAGAAGTAGTCCAAGAACCAGTTGTAGCGTATCATCCCGTGGCCGGTAATGTCTAGGATCGCCTCAAGAAGATGAAGCTGTGCAGCCCTCCACTGTGCCATGTCAGGATCTGGTGGTATTGAGCCGCCAACCCCTACCCGCAAGCCTGTGAGCATCGAAAAGTCGTACGAGGTCAGAGTTAACTCCCCAATCAATGAGAAGTGGAAAAAGTCAGTGGTGTCCTACCATCTCTCCACTAGGGCCCCGTATAACAGTGGCTCAACCCTTATCTGTATAAGTCCTGAGCAAAAAAACCCGAAGCCGGCAGCATCAACTAGTGTGTGGACCTCTGGGGGGAAGCCTCTCATACTAATGCCGGGAGCCAGAAACAGTCCCGTAGCCACCTATCCTCCTAGCTATCACCTGTCACGTGGGAATGTTGTCAATATTTGCATATAAAGGATTTACTTACAAGATTCAAACTATATTCAAAACAAAGGGAAATATTGTTTATTGTAGAGACATCGGTAGACAAGTGCTCTGCGAGCTCTCGCAACAGGATCTCTTCGTCAATTCCGTGAATAAGGCCCTCAAATCTCATAATACAGCTGGGGGTCAAGGCGTGTGTGCGTGATTAGTAGGTGGCCGCGTCAAAAGGTCTATCAGCAAAGGAAAATAGCTCGGGCTTAGGAACAGGAGAGAGAACATCCTCGGCCTCCATGTCCTTACCAAGGACGGCACCAATACCCACAACAGGGTCTGGAATGGAAACCTCGTCACTAGCCATGTGGGAAAAATGAGAAATATATAAGAAAAAGTGAGTGAGTGAGTGAGTGAGTGAGATTGAGTGAAAAATCCCAAAAACCCTAAGTATAAACCCTAGGAGAGAAAAAAGATTGAAAGAATAGGAAAATCAAAGGGGAAAAGGGAAAAGCTTGGGCAAACACGTGAGTAACCAAGAAAAACAAAGGAAAATCCTAAAACTCAACCAAATCAAGTTTTAATCACTTCAAAATATAGAGGGGTGGAAGAGTTTTCAAAGAAAAATCTGTGAGGGTTGTTGGGTATCGCAAGTGAGATGGAAATCTAGAGAGAAGAGAAGTTTAGAGAGATAGTGATTTCTAGTGAGAGCGGGGACGAAATAAGGGTTTGGGTGTGTTTAAATCAACCGCGGGCTGTGGTTTTACCGTACTGCCCTTGGCCGCTGTCGCGGCCCAGCCGTGCCTCTTTAGACCCAGCCGTGCTTCATTTAGGCCCGGCCGACCCAAGTGCAACATAGTTTACTATCTTGTTTTAATTTCAAAGAATAAGCCTGAGCTAAAAAAAAAAAAACAAAAAACAGAAGCAAGGAAGAAAGAAAAGAGAGAAACAGAAAAGCAAAAAATGAAATAAAAAAAAATCAAAAAAGAATAGAAGAAATAAGAATAGAGAAACAGAGAAGGAGTTTGTTTGTTTGTTTGTTTTTTTTCTTTTTTGGTTAATTTCATAAATTGTTCCAAAATTGCATTCAGTTCTTTATATCTTTTATCAAAGTTATGTTACTTCCACAATGGGCCTATTTTCAAAAGAAAATCGACGAATTTGATTCCATATTTGAGCATCGCTTTGATTTGTGCATCATTTTGATTTGTTTAACTCATGTTTAAACTTTGTACCTTGAATTGGGATTATCTCCTTAAGTTTCATTCTTCGAGGCCTTCTCAGGATGGGATAACCTCGTTGTATCGAGTTCCAACGAGTCGTTTACTCTTTCATTGAGAGGCGCATTAGGTTGTGATTTTTCTTGGTTAAAAATATCAGGTGCACCTGGTGTTCACACCATCTTTCCTCCTTTCGCGTGAGACGCGCTCGAAGTTGATTTACTCGATTAAAAAATTAGGTGTGCCTGGTGTTCATGCCATTTTTTCTTCTTTCACGTGAGACACACTCGGAGTTGATTTATTTAGTTAAAAACATCAGGTGCACCTGGTGTTCACACCATCTTTCCTCCTTTTGCGTGAGACGCGCTCGGAGTTGATTTACTCGGTTAAGAACATCAGGTGCTCTTGGTGTTCACACCATCTTTTCTCCTTTCGCATGAGACGCCCTCGAAGTTGATTTACTCAGTTAAAAACATCAGGTGCGCCTGGTGTTCACACCATCTTTCCTCCTTCCGCGTGAGATGCGCTCAGAGTTGTTTTACCTTGTTAAAAACATCAGGTGTGCTTGTTGGTCACACCACCCTCCACCCTCTCTGTATGAGACGCAATTTAGAATGGAGCTTTTCCCCTCTCTACGTAAGACGTAGTTTGGCTTATATTTTCTTACATCCTTTCTACGTGAGACATAGTTCGGTTTGTATCTTTCATCCTCCTCTCACGTGAGACGTGTTTGGAGTTTTTGTTTGCTTACTTTTTCCATGTGAAACATGGTTGGATTTATTGTGATTTAACCTTGAGGCTTATTTCATTCTTATGTCGTCATCTTGTCATATTTATTATCTCATTGCATGGTTTTGCATGCTCATGAGTTTTCAAAAGTAACCGGCTTCGCACAGCGTGTTAGTCCAACTCTCAAAATGCATCGCATTGATGTCATTGTGTATTCTACTCCTGAACTACGCAGGTTTGATTCCTTGCAAAGGGATACATAGGCAACCCTCGGGTTCAACCAATTGTATTTCCATTTGTTTCCTTGCCCAAGTGTTACGGCCTCATCAACTGGGTCGTCTTTGGGCTTTGACATTCACTCATGTCATTTCATGACTTTGAGCTTTGTCAAAGAGGGGCAACTGTAGACATTCCATTTTTGACCGCCCGCAAGACTTGAGCCCTTTATTCTGAGCACTCGATGATGAACGTTACACATTGTCAATTGTTTGAATTCTCAATGAAGGAATCCAAATTTGAGCTCTAAACAATCCCAACCTTCCATACCCACATTGTTTTTACCTCAAAAATCCAATTTTGAGCACTGTGCCAACCTACATTGAGCCTGAAACAACGGAACAGGTGGATCACATTGGGGCCCAGCCGTGCCTTTTGGGCGATAAACACTGTTTTGGGTAGAAATCCGCCAGCTATCTATTTTTGAAGATATTTATGATCTATTTAGCTTAAATTCTATAAATACGAGCTGATGCCTTTGTGTTGGGGGTTAGAAAAATTACAAAAAACCAAAAGCACCTTTGAAGAGCTCCTTCTTCCCTTGCAAGCTAACTTTGTGTTCTTATATCATCCTTGAACCATATACATACACCATATACACCCTTAGAGCTTAAGCTTGGAGCCTTGGTTGTGACATTAAAACCATAATTCAACCTTGAGAGTGCTCTAGGATCAAGTTTGGTTAACAACCAAAGCTTTCTCTTTTCAAGAGGTGTAAGCTTGCCACCTTCTTCCTTGCTTTCATTTCAATCTTTTTCTATCTTTTCCTTGTGTTTTCGTACTATTTTGGATCCATTCCAAGTGCTGAAACTTGGGGTTAAAGAGCTACCAAAGGTAGAGAGGCTTAACACCCTTTCTTACACCTTATCCTATAGCTCATATCTTTTGTTGTCCCACTCTTTTTTGTTTTGGTTTACATACTAATTTTCAGAGTTTAAAAGGGCTAGAAAGTATGGTTTAGAAGTCCCAAAAGTGGAGGGGTTAGCCACCCGTCTTGGTTACTAGTTTTGTATCTCTTTGTTTTTACCTAACTTTTGTGCATTCTTAAACATGGTTTTAGCTACTATTTTTTTACATTTTAGGGTTGTTTTAATTCATTTAATTAGTTTATGCTTTGCATACTTTGCTTGTTGTGTTGTAAGTCCTCATGGCTTCAGTTGTTTAGGCCTTAGACATTGAGCCATTTGAGTTGATAGCCATCTTTACCTTTCTTTTCATGTAAGAGTCCCACTTTTGTAATCATCAACTTCAGATAATCATCTCTGCACCCTCCCTCTTTTCTTGATTTTCTTTGTTTGAGAGTCATTTCAAACAAATGTTGTTTAAGACATGCGAAAGAGACCCCTCAATACTTAATGGTTTAATCTCTTCGGAGGTTCATTACCAAGGCATCACCTCTCTCATGTCAAGAACAACTTCTTATTTGACATTTCCTTCCATTTAGTAGACTTAATTCTCATTTTTGGACAAAATGATTAAGTAATGTAAAGGTAAGTTAAAAAAGGCTAATAAAATCGGCTTAAAATCGATTAAACTAACTTAAAGAAGATTAATAAAATTGGTTGGATTCGGTCAGACGTTATGCTGAGTCCATTGCATCAAGAGTCATCACATATTAAATTCATGATGTTTGATATGTGTTTACTTCCCTCCTTGAACTGACATCATGATTAGAGGGAGGGTGGTATGTCTTTTTTTGCATTAATTAATTTTTTTTGTCCAAACCATGTCTAAAACCATCATGCAATCAACTTGCAATCATTGATGGTTTCAGAACCAAATCCGTTCTTCTTTTGAGTTTCTCTATGAGAGAGAAGAGCAGAAGGGACAAACATGGCTTAGAAAGGCTCTGTCTGCACTGTTTTACCTCAAAGCACAAAAACATTTTTCTGCAAGAAAATAGGGTACAGCTGAACTTGTTTAGACCCAGTCGGGCCTCATTAGGGCCAGCGGGATCCAATGTTTAGTAAACAGAGTTTTTTTGGCAGAAACAGGGGGCAGTGGCTGAGGGTGAAACAGAGCAGATTCCCAAAGGGCAGACAGGGCAGTTTCTGAAGACCATCTTCATCAACGCGCATATGATCCTTGTGCATTCTTATTGTTGTTTATATTATTGTTGTAATATTGTTATTCATATTCTTGTTATAATATCTTCGTTGTAATAAATTAGATAGCTAGTTATTCGTTAATATATTATTCATTTGGGTTTGTAATAGTTAGATTAATTCGGATACTCGGACATTCGGACCCTCTTACATGAGGGTAAAATATGTAATGATTGTGCATGTTTTCCAATGCCCAATTCTTTCTCCCTTTTATTTACTCGCTTATGATGGGTAGCATAGAGCATTATGTTTCCTTAGCATTTACCATGATTTACATCCATTCGTCTTGCATGCATTAGGATCGGCTCATCATTCTAAGCAACGTCCATTTCAAATTCTCTACTCAAATACGTGCTTTATCGCATGCCTTGAATTGACTCACATACCTTGCTAGTAGCCGATCCTATTACATTGCATGATTGCATGCATTGCATCAGTCATATTGCATTGATTAGGAACATGCATTTCTTCTAATTATTTTGCTTTATTTGGCTTGCCTTGGAGTACTAGGTGAGCATTTCTTGCTTTAGCATATTACATTGTATGTTTGTGTTGCCATACTGAGCGTGTTTTCCATGAGACTAAGTGCTTAAGTGATATACCTGTTTGAATGCCGGTGGATGAAGACTTTTTTATTTGAGTTGGAATAATTTGATTAAATACGAGCTCCCTTTTTCAAGTAATACGTATTCAAAACACTTTTTCAAAACGAACATAAAATCAATGCGTTCCAAATTTTGTGAATTGGTCTATACTTGTGTGCATCACATAGTAAAAATAGCATAATAACTGGAACAAGAGCATATAGTGTAAATAAAAATCATATCATGATTAGTAGAGGCCGATCTTTGATCGGGTGGGTGAGGTGCTCAAATCATGACCTTCCCCTCTCATAACTAAGTTCCCGAGTTGAGACACTTTGGTGATGACGGACTAATGGCCTTTTTGGCACGGGTCACGAGTTTCCTAAATTTCTCTAAAAAATATTTAGGTGGCGACTCTGAAATCTTGCAATGCAGTCTATTTTTGGCATCTTTGATTCAAAACTGATTTTTTAAAAAGGTTTTCTGCATTTGGACTCTTTTGTGTTTATCCGTTTCACATTGCACTTGTGAAATCAGATTCAGAACCACGGAAATCCGAACTATAGGGTAATCATATCCAAGGAGACTAAACCTATTCGAGGAGCACGAAAAGCAAGGTACACATGTCTCCTTTTAATCTTTGGTTGTTGTTTAGGTCATATTTCTGTTAGTCAGTTGAAACCTTTAATTTCTACTAGTCAGTTAGGTAATGTAATTCCTAATACTGTGGATAGTTTGTCTTGTCAACTTGCAAAACAACCTGCTTTAACATTTAATACAAGTACTTATGTTTCTCATGCACCATTTGATCTTATACATTCTGATATTTGGAGATCATCCCTACTACCACTATGGGAGGATCATGTTACTTTATTGTTTTTGTTGATGATTTTTCACGTTTTACATAGTTGTTTCTCATGAAAATTCGATCTGACCTCGAACAACTTTATTACAATTTTGCAAAAATGATCCAAACCAAATTTTCTAAAACCATTAAAATTTTTCGATATGATAATGTTATGGAATATAGGGATCTTGATTTTCTCTCTTTCCTTCAGCATCACGATACTCAGCCTCATCATTCCTGTGCTGGCACGTCCCAACAAAATAGACATGCTAAACAGAAGCATAGGAATATTCTTGACACTACTCGAGCTCTTCTTATCTCTTCCTCGTGTCCTGAAATTTTTTAGGGGGAAGCTGCTCTTACTGATGTCTACACTATCAACTGTGTTTCCACTCCTACTATCAATAACCAATCCTTATGAACGTTTACATGGCACTAGTCCTCCATACACAAATCTTCTAGTTTTTGGGTCTACATGTTTTGTTCTTCTCCAACCTCATGAACACACCAAACCTGAACCCTATTCTCGTCTTTGTTTCTTTCTCGGGTATGGGATTCAATATAAAGAGTATCGCTGCTGGGATCCTATCTCTAAAAGTCTTCCTGTCTCTCGTCATGTAGTTTTCTGGGAGCATAAAATGTTTTTATCCTTATCTTCGTTCCACTTATCATCATCTTCTACTTCCATTCTGTTTACTAATCCTTCTATCAACCTATTCTCTAATGACTTTGATACAGGTTCCTCCTCTCTAGAGACGCCTTTGCCTACACCTGATCCTATCCCGACTGCTCCCTCTGATGGTCCTACTAATCTTGTTCTGAGGCCTCCAACTCCCATTGAATGTCCAATTCAGTATCCTATCACCTTACCAGATCCTTTTCCCACGGGTCGTCTAAGTCGGGTAACTCAATAGCTTGCTTATCTTCGTGATTATATTGTTGGATCCACTGCTTTTTCTACTCATGAACCTATCTCCTATCGTGAGGCTTGTACTAATCCTCTTTGGTAGCAAGCTATGACTAATGAACTTCAGGCTTTAGACAAAACTCATACTTGGGACATTGTTGATCTTTTTTTTGGAAAGACTGCGATTGGCTGCAAATGGGTCTACAAAACCAAGACTCACTCTAATGGTTCTATTAAGCGGTACAAAGCTCGCCTTGTTGCAAAAAGCTTTGCCTAGGAATATGGTATTAATTATGAGGAGACCTTTGCTCTTATTGCTAGACTTACCCCTGTTCATAGCTTGATTGTTGTTGCTGCTTCTCGTCACTGGGATCTTTTCTAAATGGATGTGAAAAAAGCCTTTCTTAATGGTGATCTTCTTGAGGAGGTCTATATGCAACCTCCACCTGGATCTACTTATCCGGCTAATAAAGTTTGCAAACTTCAGCGTGCTTTCTATGGTCTCAAACAAGCCCCTCGTGCTTGGTTTTCTAAGTTCAGTTCCACCATTCATGATCTTGGCTTCACCTCTAGCTCGTATGACTCTGCTCTCTTTATTTGGAAGACTACTCATGGCACCACTCTTCTTCTTCTCTATGTGGATGATATGATTATCACAGGTGATGATGTGGCTGGGATTCTTAGCCTTAAACAATCTCTTAGCCGACATTTTGAGATGAAAGACCTTGGAACTCTCAATTATTTCTTAGGTCTTGAAGTCTTCCATGATTCTACTGGTTATTATTTATCACAGGCCAAATATACATTTGATCTTTTGGCTCGTGCTGCTCTTACTAATTGCAAGACTGCCCCTACTCCGATTGATACTCAGACTCGTCTCACTCCTCTTGATGGGCATCTTCTCTCAAATGCTACTCTTTATCACCAGCTAGTAGGTAGTCTTGTCTATCTCACTGTAACTCGTCCTGACATTGCTTATGCTATATATCTTGTTAGTCAGTACATGTCGGCTCCCCTCATCCCTCATTACAATGCTCTGCTTCGCATACTTCACTACCTCAAAGGCACCATGTTCCATGGACTCCATTATTCTGCTCAGTCCTCTCTTGAGCTTCGTGCATTTTCTGATGCTCATTAGACTGGGGTTCCCACTGATCGATGCTCCATTACGGGTTTCTATTTCTTCTTAGGGGATTCACTTCTTGCTTGGCACAACAGGAAACAATCTCACTATTCGTTCTAGTACTGAAGCTGAATATCGTGTTCTTGCTAGCACTACTTAGGAACTTTTGTGGCTTCGCTAGCTTCTTGCTGACATGGGTGTTTCCTTCTCTAGTGCTACCTCTCTTTATTGTGACAATCAGAGTGCCATTCAGATTGCTCATAATGATGTCTTCCATGATTGCACCAAATATATTGAGATTTATTATCATTTTATTCGACAGCATGTCACTCATGGCACTATCCATCTTCTTTCTATTGCTCCTGCTGATATCTTCAACAAGGCTCATTCTCCTGGTCGTTTCAGTGACTTGGTTTGCAAACTCAAGTTGGTTGATATTTATCCTCCTTGAGTTTGAGAGGGGATGTTAATATATATGGTATATATTTAGGTATATATTTAGGGTATAATTTAGGTATATATATTGGGGATTGATTCCTTGTATAGCTACCTTCCATACTTGATTACCTTGCATACTTGATTGTAATACTCTCCTATATGTAAGAGTCCTTGTACCTTGATTCAATAAACAATTGATACATATTTCTCTCTACCAATCTAACACAGGTTTTAATTATTTTGGATCAATTTTACAATGTACTTTGCTTATATGTTGGATTATCTGATAGGTGAGGAAATTTTGAAAAATAATTAAAATTAGAATTTAGAATATAGTTTTATTTACTTGGATTTCAAGAGAAAGAACATAATTTATCTTAACGTAAATATGTGAAACCTTCCTTTGCATTATTAGCAATGGATGGCTTGCTGTCTTCTTCAATAAGTTTCGTTTTTGCGTTTCTCATACTCCCCCAGGCCTATGAGACAATCACAATTTTTGTTAGTTATGGTATTTGCTATTCCAGCCAAAATGATTGGATAGATTAGCAACATCAATGATTAAAAATAATAAGCCTTTCACCTTATCTCAATCTTAAAAAAATTATTAAAATATATATATATATATGTATGTATATTTCATTCATATTTTTCACACAAACTATCGTGACTGAAAACTAATTTTTCATTTTAAAAATTAATTCTCGTGCATTGCACGAGTTACCTACTATATATGTGTGTGTATTTGCTTCTCATTTTGATAATGAAAAATTTTGAAAGCTTTTTGAAGGATATCTATATTTGTGGGATGATTATTTAATACTGGTAATGATATTGAGAAATTTTCTATAGTGACAAATGATTGAGAGATTTTTAACTTTTATTTGTGATTTTTATTTTATTTGTATTAATTTATATTAAAATATGATGCAAGGAGCATAACCAATTGAATTATACTTTTTAAAATACATTTCTACTGACAAATTTATCAATAAAATTCGAAGCATTAGTAAATAAATCCATAACTATATATATATATATATATATATATTTATACGACCAACCAATCGTTGCAAAATTTTGGTGCGAGGAGAATAAAGATCGAACCCAAGTTATGCGTATGAAATTGAGGGTTTGAAATTGACTTCTTTTTTTTCAGTGTATTTTTTTGTTAATTTTTGTTAATGAGTTTTTTAAACAAAATCTATAAAGATTTAGACTTTTAATTTCTAAATAGTTGACTAAAAATATATTTAAATTAAAAGGTCAAAAAAAAATACTAGAGGAACTAAAAAAAATATTTAAAAAAAATACACTAAATTAAAAGGTCAAATAGTTGACTTTTTAAATTTTTTTAGTAAACTTTTATTTTGGATTTTTTTTTTAAAAAAAATTCTTTTATGTGGCTCCATTTATTTTGACGTAAAATATTTTATTCATTTTTCTGTTGTTTGGTTGAACAAAAAGTAGAAAAATATTTTTTAGGAAAATATTTTTACATCATTTTTTAAAAAATGACTTTTAAAATTTTCGTAAGTCAATTTTTATAAAGTTGACTTTTACTCACTACCTTTTCAACACATTTAAACCTTTTTAAATAAGTATCTTAACTCATTAAAAATTTATAAATGACATCATTATTGAATCAAAATTTCTCTTTTAGGCAATTGTAGACACCCCATTTTTTACTGACCTTAAGACTCAGATGTCGCCGATTGAGCGCTCGGTGATGATGCATATTGTGCTCGTTCTGAGGTTACAGAGTCTCGGCTGAGAGCCTTGCCTCCGGGCTTCGGGACTATTTTGTGCTTTGCCTCGGTTTGCGAACCAGATGCTGTTTTCTCTGTTTTTTTCTTCCTGAAGGGAGGGAGAGGTCTCGAAGACCATCTCTCAGTGGCCGTAGGCTACGTTTCGTGGTCGTAGGCCACTATTCCCGTTTGGAGACCAGTTTCTGGTTTTTGGAGCCGTCGGTCGTGCGTCTCGGTTCGGGACCGCTTAACTTTCTCCGTTTGCTCCGCTTTTTGCATACGTTGTTTCCTCTCCTTAGAGGGACACTGTGGCCCGGGAGACCACCTTTGTGGTCATACGCCACCTCCGGTGCTTAATAGTCAGTTTTCGGGGCACCCGCTGCGCGTTTTGGCCCCCGAACTCTCGTTTTGCATCGGTGTGGGTTCATTTTTGGCATGGATCCTAGTTTCATTGTTAGGAAGGTGGTAGTAGGGTGGGAGACCACCTTTTCTTCTCGGAGACCACCTTTCCTCGGTCGGCCGGTTTTTCTTGACAAGTAGGTGGTCTCCCTCACTTTTGAGCCACAATTTCGGGTCTCCCATACCACCACTGAGTTGTATTCACCTGGGAGACCACCAATATGGGTAGGCTGACCACCTTTGTTGATTGAACCTTTTGACCCCTTGGTCTCCCTCACTTTTGAGCCATATTTTCAAGTCTCCCATATCACCACTGAGTTGTATTCACCTGGGAGACCACCAATATGGGCTGTCGACCACCTAGTTTTGAGTTGGACCTTTTGACCTGGCTGGCCGACCACAAAAGGTGGCTGGCCGACCACCTGGCCTGGTCGGCCGACCACTTGAACTGGTCGGCCTACTCCCTCCTGTTTTGTCTTCCTGAGTTGCTTCCAGCTGTGCCAGTTGGGAGGCATTTGATGCATCCTCCATACACGTGTATGGAGGATGTTTAATCTTGCTTCCAAGCTTCCAAGAGAAGCTTTAGACCTCTTTGGCTATTAGAGAAACCCTCCTCTCCACTTGCAAGGGTTCAGAATTTTTGGCCTCAAGCATACATACACTTCCCTCCATATCTCTCTCCTTCAAGCTTCAAACTCCATTGTTCTTGCACCCATTGCACTACACCTCCAAGCACAACACCTCCATTATCAACCTAAGCACCTTGGAGCTGATTTTCAGAGGTTGAAGAGTTCCTACCTTGGTCCAGAAGTTGCTGGAGGTCTTCCCTACAAGGGTAAGTCTTTATTTCCCTCTTTGTAGCATTATTTTGCTTCATATCTTAGCTCTATTTTCAAGCATTTTTGGGCTTCATCATAAACTGAAAAAAGTCTTGTTTTGAGCTCCTCTTCAAGTTTGTTCAAGGCTATTTTTCTGTTGGGGGTCATCTACCCCCTTGCATGCTTCATTGCCTCATGTTTTGGGCTATGCATTAGAGCATTTGTGTTGGCCTTGGTTTGGCCTTTTAGCCACTGAAATCCAATGGATTTTCAGTGGTTAAGATGTGTTTTTGAGTCTCAAAATCAGAGAGGGGTGACCCTCTCACCCCTTGTTTTGTTTACTAGCTTTATTGGCCTTACAAAGGAGCCCCTATTTTCATGTTTTGAAGCCATGCTTCAGGCCATTATTTGTGAGTTTTATGACCTGCATAAGCTCTGTCCAGAGCCTTTTTGGCCATTTTGAATGTCTATTATGCATGTGTAGAGCAATCCTATTCAAGGCCTTTCAAAGGGGCTTTTACTTGCATGCTTTCTAGCTTCATTTCAGGCCATTTTTGATGAGTTTTAGGGCCCTTATAACCTCTGTTCAGAGGTGGTTTTTCCATTTTGCATGTCTATCTTGCATGTGTAGAACAACCCTCTTATTGGCCTCTCAAAGGAGCACCTCATTCTAACATGTGTTGACTGAGTTTCCATGGGTTTTTGGGCATTATTTGGCATGGCATACTTCTATTTTTGGCTGGTTTGGTGAGCTCTCATGTGCTTCATATAGTTGTAGTGCAAATCATGGTTCACTAGCTTATTTTGCATGCTTTGTTGACCCTTGATTTTTGCACTTTTTGGCCTTGCCTTAAACTGATTTTGTGCATATTTTGGACTGCTCTAGCACTGCTTTTGGGTCTCATGGTCGAATGATGCTTGTTTTGCATACTTGTAGTTCAATACACTTGCCTAGCTTTACGATTGGAGGTCTATTGCATGCATATACTGAGGTGTTTTCATGCTTTGGGGTCATTTTATATCATATTTCAGAGCTTACATGTATGCCATATTCCCATGATTTTTACTCTTTAAATGCGTTTGAGAGTTGGGCTTGTATGCCTTGTTTTCGGACCATTGAATGAGCTTCATTTCTTTGCATATTGAGCCATCATTTTGAGCCATTTTCCCACTATTTCAAACCTGCCTAGGGTCTATTTGGGGTTGGTTTTGCCACTGGTGCATTGCTTTGTGTACCTCTAGTGTGACGCACTTCACTAGTTTCGGTATTCAGGCCATCTAGCTTGCATTGTGTGACATACTTGCATGTTTCGGGACCATCTTTTATGCCATTTCAGAGCTGTATCATGTGCCATCCTATGCCGTATTTCATTCCTTGCCATGCCTTGTTAGAGTTGCATGTTATGCCTTAGGATCGGTCCTTTGCATTCGTGCATGTTTGCATGTATTTCGGTTGTCTCATTTTCATCATATGGCCACTGATGTGAGTGTGGCTGAGGTCCACTCATATTAGTGTAAGTCCATCGTGCATTGTGTATGACATTTTAGTCCATAGCATTGCGTATGCTAGGTTGCATGTTAGAGCATTGTGTATGACATGTTATGTCACGAACATTATGTATGCCATTTCAGTCCATAGCATCGCGTATGCTAGGTTGCATGTTAGTCGCATTGTGTATGCCATCTCATTGCATTGTGTTTGGGATAGGAGTTAGCCCAAACACGGGAAACGAGGGACGTTTCGTACTCCAAATGACGAAACGTGTCTCAATTCCCGATTGCCGACACTCCGGATTAACCATGATGGAGTCTAGGCCTTGTTGTGTTTATATGTGCATTCATTTCACATCGAGTCGTGCAATTCGACTCCTCGGCCATCATGCATCGAGATGCGTGATTGGTGGCACGAGGATCGAGGTGTGTATACATATGTGAAAATACTTTGCCATGCCCCTTTCTTGCTCTCTGTTGCAGCAAACCAGAAATCAGCAGCCTTCTAGAGCTTTGCATAGCATTCCGAGATTAATTGCAAACAGAGGCAAATCGGGGCATCGCGAGGAATTTTCCGACGAGGCGACTCGAGCATGCATCTTTCATCATTCGGAATAGAGCTGAGGCGGTTCATGGATTTGCATATTAGTTTATTTTGCTTTCCTAGTTAATTTGTTAATTAATTAGGGTTTTGTAATATTTAATTAGCTAGAGTAATTAATTATTTATTCGGACTGTACTATTTATTCGGACCCTCCGAGCGAGGGCACAATTGTGTAATAAGTGTGCGTGTGTGTGATGTATGTCTTCCAACCCCACGTCTTTCTCCCTTTTATTTACCAGCTTATGATGGTTAGATTAGGGCATGTTTCAATTAGCATACTTATGCTCGCATGTTTGCATTCATTCTGTCTTGCATGCACCGGGCTCAGCGCATCATACTAACTGCATCGTATTTCAATTCCAAGTTGAATACGTGTTAGCTGTAGCATCTCATATGCCATTCTTAGAATAGCCGAGCCTATTATAGTTGTATTTTTGCATGTGTTGCATTAGGCATTTCTGTATAGTTAGGATCATGCATTGATTTCTAACATAGCTTCTGTTTTGGCTTGGAGTACTCGGTAAGTGCTTATGCTTTAGCATCCTTGCATGCGTGTGAGTGACTGCCATGATAGCATGCTTACCATGAGGCTATGTGCTTATGTGATATACTTGCCTGAATGCCTGTGGGTGAAGATTGGATTATTTGAATTGGAATAATGCATTGACTGTGAATTTTAAGCCCACTTGAGAGTGGCAAAATCATGTTTTCTAAGCCCACTTGAGGGTGGCAAAATCCACGTCTTAGCCTACTTGCGAGTAGCACCTTCAAACCGCTTTCAAAAACAAACATGAGATGTTTTGTTCCAATTCAGGCGATCCGGTCTATATTTGTATGCTGTGCGTATCACGTAATAAATCTAGGCTACTAACCGGAATAAGAGCACATAATGTTTTCAAAACTCGATATCATGGTTAGTAGAGGCCGATCTTTGATCGAGCGAGTGGGGGTGCTCACGAAGTGACCTTCCCCAATCGTACCCAAGTTCTTGAGCCGAGGCAACTTTGGTGATGACGGACACGTGGCCTTAGGCAACGAGTCAGGGTTTCCTAAATTCCCCCAAAATAAATATTTAGGTGGCGACTCTGTATCTGGCAAAGCAGTCCATGTTTGGCACTTCTTTCAAAAAAATCTCTTTTCAAAAACGATTTGCCGGATTTGGACTCTTTGATGATTCATCGGTCTTGCATTGCACTCTGCGAGATTAGATACAGGACCGTGACATTGAGTCCTGAACTGTAGTGAGCCCAATGAACAAAACGGGATTCCCTCCCGGGACGTTCGGGGACGTCTACAGCAATAAAATATTTTTGTTTAAAGTGTCAACCAAAGGCCAAAAGTTAAAAATTAAAACATTTTTTTGTGTAAAATCAATTTACAAGAAAAATATTTTACTTCAAAACAAATGGAGTCTAAACAAAGCAGAAAAATAAAAATTTTGATACAAATTTAAGGAAAAAAAAGTAGTAGAGACAAAAAAGAAAAAGAAAAGGAAAAAGATTTTTTTAGTTAAATGCCAATCGACATTGAACACATTTTAAATGAGGGACTTATGTTGAGGTCCTAATAAGTGGACTTATTGTCCAATAGGTCTTGTGATAATTAATGGTGTTTTTCATCAAACATTATTTAAAAAGTCACTAATTATTAATTTTCAACGACAATTTAAAAATTTTCATAAAAAATGTCATTAATTATAAGTTTTAGCGATAGTTTAAAAAAATCGGTACAAAAAGTCACTAATTTTCAACTTTCAATGACGGTTTAAAAAATTCGTCATAGAAAAACATCATTAATTGTAAGTTTTAGAGATAATTTATAAACACTGTGACAAAAAAAAATCACTAATTATCAAATATTAGCGACATATACAAAAATTCGTCACAAAAAATAACTTTTAGCGACGATTTTATTGTGACTTATTTTTAATAAGAGTTGATGAGAATTAAATCCAACTATTACAACATATTGATAATTTACTCTTTTTAAAATGAGTTTTTAAGTTTCCATCACTCCACTAAACATTTCCTTGTTTATTTGTTTTACATGGGATAACCCGTGATCAATGGAAAAACATCAGCCTGTTTGTATCACTTATAAATAGCTTTTATGATTATAACTTTTCAGATTATTAACTTAAAGATTTAAAATAAACAGTAAATCCGTTTGTTGTAACTTTTTATAATTAAAAAAAAAAAAAAAAAAAGGAGGAGGAACAAGTTGAACATACTTGATTAACAAGTTGTTAGATAGCTTTTATTTTAAATATCCAATATACCCTCAAAAGTTATAATTAATGCAAAAAAAAAAATGAGGGTATTTTATTTATATGTATTCAAGATTTTCAAATAAGCTAAAGAAGATACAAATTGCAACTTAAGAAAATCTTTTTTTTTTTTTTTGGTTAAATAAATTGAAAAAGTTAAAGAGAAAATTGGTGATAAATCTAATTTGAGGATTGCTTGATGCATTAGGTCTTATGGTTTTTTTTTTTGGTGAGAAGTACATGTTTTGTGAAATATTGTGGTGAGAAGTAAATTTTATTATTTTGGAGGGCATTTTGTTTCAAGTTTTGCCTTTTATTTTAACCTATCTATTCGAAATTCTATCTGTTGAAATTGCCTGTTCAAAAAATCTATCTGTTGAAATTCTATCTTTTGAAATTTACTAAACTAATTTTTTTTTCAATTTGTTGAAATTTATCAGGAATATTTCCCTTATCTGTTGAATTTTTACTCATTAGACTTCCAATACTTGCAGGAATTTTCCTTGAAAATCCACATCCACTCATATTCAGAACCATCAAACCCTTCAAATCCCCAATATTGTTGGAACTTGACCAAATAACTTGTTATTGCTCAAATTCAAACTACTAGTTGCTTAGCTTCATGAGCTCTTGTGGCACAATTCCAATCAAATTATTGTTGCTCATCAACTTTAACTATTAAAGCTCGTAAAGGCTTCCAAGACTCAATGGAATCGAACCAGTGAAGAGATTTCCACAAAGAGACAAAGTCTTCAGGCACTTCAAATTCCCCATACTAGAAAATCGATTTCCTCTCCCCCAACAAGCTTTCTCCAAGCTCTTCACTCGTCGTAACCAATCTACTAACGAAGCGAAGCGCAACTTCATCAAGGGAGCTCAGCTCCTAGCGAAGCCAAATCTAAATCCAGATCTAGATTCGCCAACGACAACGACAACTCCACCGTCGTCTCCCTCTCTAAGTCCTCCACCAACGAAGTCGACAAAGCCATCGCGATTGACACCAATGACGCTACGACTCGTATCTTCAAAGCCCTGGCTCTGGATCTACAAGGATTTAGGACATTGGCTCTTGACTAGCTCGATGTCGCGTTGTCGCTGATAGCGGCGAAGTTGCTATCGGCGGAGAAAAGATTGGACGCACTGATCAAGATTAGAAGTGAGTATGGTCCGGATTGGGATAAAACCAGGACCAATCCATTATCTACGGTTTCTGAACAATTAGAGCCAATCAAATCCGTTTAAATCTTGGAACCAATTCATTTAAATACGGATTGGATCAGTTTAGGACCACAGATTTACATAATTAAATAAAAATAAAAATATAGAACATTTAACGCAAACAAAAGCAAACAACATCATGTGTGAAATGATCAACAAAAATAGCAACATATAAAATAACAAACACCCATTAAAACAGTATCACCAATTCTCCAAAATGTCATCTTATGTAACAAAATTCCAAGCAAACAAATAGCAGCAGTAATAGTAGACAATAACAAACAAATTCAGCAATAGTAGACATTTCCTTTTCCACAAATTCTAAGCAAACAAACAGAGATAAACTGGTTTTAGACAACAAGAAACAAACAAACAAACAAAAGCATGAATGTAACAAAAGCAACAGCACATCAGCAACAACAACGAACAAAAGCACCACAGCAGCAGCAGCAACTTAAAGGAAAATAACCAAAATAACTTTTAAAAGAGTTAACAAGTGTACAAAATGATTTCCTCAAGAAAGAGATAAGTCTCTTTTTGCAAAATCAAAATGATAAATGTTCTACACCGTGACCCATTTCACAACAATAACTTAACACCCAGAGAATTCAATTCCAAATGAAATTGAGGTTCTAGAACCTTCTTGATCAAATGAACAGAACCTCAAAAGATTATGAGAAACAAATTTGAGCATTATGCTGAAAATGATAATATATTGAACCTGACCTCAACCAAATTCAAGAGAAGCCTTTTTTTTATTTTTTATTTTTTTTACTATAGTTTGAGTTGGTACCTTTAGTACAAACCCGTTGAAATGATTCTGTAAAAGGCACAACATGCTCCATAAAGAACCCTAAGTATGACCCAACTACATAATTCCTTAAAATAGTTATCAACCACACATTTGAACAAGAGAGATCTTCAGTATTAGGGTTGATAGGTAAAAGTGCAAGTATCTTCTCTAGCCCTATCGCAATAACAGCAGACCCAATACATTTTTGAAGCTGTAAGTTACATGAAATTATGTCTTAATGTCAGAAAATTAGCAAGAGACAATCGATTTGAGATTAAATCCACCGATCTGGCATGAAATCCACAAAAAAGTAACAGAGTGTTAGAGAGAGAGAGAAAGAGAGCTCACCGAGAGAGAGTACTGATCTGATCTGATCTGATTTGAGATGGATGAATGATCTGAGATGGAGAAGAACTCAGTCTGAGGATGAAGAAGAGAAGAGAGAGAGAGTAACCAAGAGAGAGAGAGAGAGAGAGAGAGACAGTGAGTGAGTGACATGTTTGTTGAATTAGGGTTAGGGTTTAGTTTTATGTGAAACAAGAAATGATATTATGTGGGAAGGTAAATAGTATAAATATAGACTATTCGTATACGGTCCGGATCGGTTCCAATCCGGAACCATGGGGTTCAATCTGGAACCGATCTGTGGTCTACGAATTTTTAAATTTTCAATTCGGAACGGAACCACGGATTCAAAAAACCAATCCAAACCTACCGAATTAGACTGGATCAAATCGAATTATGGATTATACAGATTCCTTGCTCAACCCTAATCAAGATAGCGAAGTTGAAGGTAGCAATGAGTCAGAGAAAGCAAGTTGAAGCCGAGTTCAAGCGTGAAGACTCAGTCACAGAGTCTCTGCCAGATTGCTACGATGGAGAGGAGGCACGGAGAGGAAAGAGAGAGAGAGAGAGAAGGCTAGTGGAAATGAAGAGAGTGATGATCCAGCAGAGGAACAAGATGAATAACAGATAGAGAGTGTGAGGAGAGAGAAAGTGGTTTTTTTTTAATTATTTTTGAACAGGAAAAAATAATGCTTTAAGGTGTCATCTCTGCATCCGTAAGCCCAGTCCCAAGATAACCAGTTGTCGACCTGATTTAACTCAACCCATAAGAAGAGACCTATCACCAAAGCATCAATAAAGCTCAACCACAAGCCCCCAGAAGATGCCAGGTATAGATCGGAGTACAGTGCGAGGTCTCTGTAGAGAGCCAACTTGATAATCCAGCATATTCGCACCCCCCAAGAGTCAAACTTGACTCACTTCTGAGAAATGAGCTACCTTCACCATCAAGCCACTACCCCCAGTGGTAGGAGAGAGAAAGAGGTTGAGGTGTGTATGTTTATCACAATTTAATCAGATATGGAGAATGGATAGTTTGATTATTTTACACAAACATGTTCTTATGGACATAATTGTTTAGCATGTAGATTTTTAGGCAAAAGAAATTCATATTTGAATTTATGGGCTGAGTGCCCAAAGTTAAGTAAGTTTAAAATTACAACAAAACACTATTAGTTAACTTTTTTTTTTAATTAAATAAACTAAATAAATTAATCTACATCCGAGCTTATTTGAAACCTTACATGAAAATTATAAATGGGGCACCGTAATGTTTATTTAAAACTTATCTGTTTTCTTATTGAGATAAAAAAGTACTAATTAAATGTTTATATTAAAGTGTTTCTAATATATTATTTTTAAATAATATTATAACTAATTCATTTAATATTTCTAATAGCATAATTATCAATTTCAATTTGAAAAACTCTTTCATAAAAAAGATACTGTTACAAGTATTGTCAATAATATTTTTTAAATAATGCATGCATTTAAGAATTTTTTTTAATACGTCAATTAAAGTGAATTTTCAATTTGAAAAACTTCTTTTAAAATTTTTAATTCTGAAAGCAAATGTAAAACATAATTTTTTAAAACTATCATCTTCTAGTAATTTAAATTTTTTTAAATTGTATTAAAAACCAAAATATATCTAGCATATTTAAAATTCTTCAAATCTATTATGAATTGAAGAAACTGATGAATTGATGTATTTAGTTGTAGACACCCCATTTTTTATCGTCCTTAAGACTTGGGCACCATTGATTGGATCATTTGATGGTGCAGGCTATGCAGTGCAAAGGTTTGATTTCTTTGGCAAGGAGAGCGTCAAATCCAAACCTCACACCCCATTTTTGGATCAAAATGATTTTAGACCTTAAAACCCTCTCTTTCAAAATATTTTTGGGAAAAAGTTTCTACAATGTTCCGAGACTTGCATTTCGTTAAATGCTACGCTTTTCGGTAAACCGAGCAAGAACAAAGTAGAAATGAATGAAAGAGAGATGAAATCTTTGAAAAATATTTCAAAACACCTTATTTAGGGGTTTGGGGTTGAAGAAAAGAGGAGAGGAAGGAAGAAAACTAGCTGAGGAGCAGTTAGACATCAATCTGTGAGGACCAAAACTAATCAGTTTACACTAAAAGAAGCATATCTCTTAGTACACTTCTAATTTTGATGTGAGGCTCCCACCATTAGAAAAAAAAAGACTTCTGGGGCTTCAATTTAGGCACAAGAATGACCTGCAAAGGAGTCCAGAAGAAGGAGTTATGCCTATTTGAAGTTGAACCTGAAGAGCAGATTTTTGCTCTTGGCCACCAGGGGTGGCCGTTCGGCCAGAAAAGTGGGTTGCCGGCCACTAATGTCCCAAACTCAGATTTTTTATAGATATTTCCCCTCCAGTTGTTTTCACATTGCTCCAGTTGTCCTAATTTAGATATTTCGACCTGAAGCTCATACATTGCTATATATAGAGGCCATATCTCTCATATTGCAAGGTTAGAAAATTTTGGGAGCCTCTCTCTCTAAAAATCCTCTCTCTACAATTCTCTCTCTCGAGATTTCTCTCTCTCTCTCTCTTGCCCTTTTGTGCATACAAGTAGAAATACACTTCTAGTTTGCCTATCAGCCCTTAACTAAAGTTGCTTACCTTTGGGCTGAGATTATTTCGAGCCTTGTTTGAGCTCTAGAAGGAGGATTGAGCTTGGTTTGTTGCCTATTTTGTGCCTAGGTGGTGTTTTGCTTCAAAGGTATAACACTTGCCTTATTTAAGCTTGCTTTGAACACTTGTTTTGCCATCTTCTTCTATTGTTTTTGAGCTGGTTTTCAACTGTAAAAACCTCTATTTTTCAGTTCTAAAAATGTTGGTTTGAGGCCTTTTTGAGTTAGGGGGTTGTCTCTCCCTTTTGTTCCTTAGCTTGTATAGCTTTTTGTGCCATCTTTCAAGGCTTTTAAATCAAACTTTTTGGGCCTTTAAACCACTGAAAATCAGAGCTTTTCCAATGGCAAAAACCTTCTTTTGAAGTCCAAAATTGGAGGGGTTAGCCTCCCCTCTTTGTTGTCTTGCTTGCATGTCTTGTTGCCTCATAAGTTAGCATGTTTTTGTAGCTTATCTTAGCCTATTTCCAGCATGTTTCTACCTCTGATTTGGGCTGCTTTGCCTCTGTTTTAAGCTGTTTGTGTTGTATGAAAGGTCTTTTGCATAGTTGTAGTGTAAAGGGCTTCACTAGCTTAATGTTTTAGGCTTTTTGGCATGAATTGCATGAGTTGTTTGCATGTTTTAGTGTCTTTTTGCACTCCATTTCAGCACTGAAAGCTCTGCAATCTCCCTCTATTCTTCACTCTTTCATTTATTTTGAAAGTGGCTTTAAGCTCCTTATTAGCTTAAGTGTGAAATTGAGACACTTGTGCTTAATGGTTTTAATCTTCTTTTGAGGGTTTCTACTAACCAACGGCATGAGGTCTCTTTCATGCTCAAGGCACTTGTGGTTTAAGCCCTCTTTCCATTAGAGGACACTCACCTTTTGGACTAATCAATTAAAGAATGGATTGGTAAGCTAAAATGAGTAAATAATACATGACAAGTAAAACTTGAGCAAGTTAAGCATGTTGTGTTGCATTGCCTGTGTTTGGATTAGACGTTAATCCAAACACAAGGAAAATGGGACGTTTCATACTCAAAGTGATGAAACGGGTCATTTTTCTTGCTCACCGACACCCTTGATCATGCATGATAGGGTGGTGGTTATATTGGTCTTGTTTGTGCATTCATTGACCTTGTACAAGCTTGGTTCTCTAGCCATCATACATTGAAAATGCTTGGTTGGTGGCATGAGAGCCAAGAACTACACTCCTTTGAGCTTGAGAGATGATAAGAAGGGTAGCAGTACACACATTTCTTGAAAATACGTTGATTTGCCTCTGTTTGCTCTCTATTGCAGCAAAAGCAGAAGTCCAGAAATGGGGGTGGCCGACCGGCCACTTAGAGTAGCCGACCGGCCACTTAAACTAGCCGACCGGCTAGTTAAGGTGGCCGACAACTACTTTTTGTAGCCGACCGGCCACCAGTGAATTTTTGCACAAAGGTGTTCCTGTGTTAGAGTAGAGGCATTCTGGAAGTTGGCACAATTTTCAGTGATCAAAACGGGTGCAAACAGAGGCATTCGATGGCAAGGCAATGGCATTTTCGAGTGGAGCAACCGAGCATGCATGCGTCCCTCGGCCTCAAGGCAATTTAGTCACTTTTGTTAACTTTGAATAAGTTAGCTATTTCATTCATACAAGTGTTGTAGTTAATCAGCTTAATTCGTTTTGTAATATTTTAGCTAGCTTTGAATAGTTAGTTAATTTATTTCAAATGTTGTAATAATTAGCTTAGAATAGTTAATTAGTTTTGGTTTGTAATAGCTTAATTAGCGTAGCTAGCTTAGCCTATTCATTCGGACCCTCCTTCGCGAGGGCATAATGTTGTAATAAGTGTGCGTGAGTGCGTGCATGCGTGTGTGCATGTCTTCCAACCCCACTTCTTTCTCCCTTTTACTTAACCGCTTTCGATGGTTAGATTAGGGATCATGTTTCGATTAGCATACCTTATGCTTGCATGTTTGCATCATTCATTTGTCTTGCATGCACCGAGGCTCGGCGCATCATTCAAACTGCATTGTCAATTCAATACTTCTTTGAATACGTGTTTCAAAGCATGCTATCAAAGTGTTGCAAATTCCATGATTAGGTAGCCGAGCCTATTTAATTTCATATTGCATGTGTTGCATTAGGCATCTTGTATAGTTAGGATCGTGCATCTTTCTAACTATCTTTCTATTTTGGCTTGGAGTACTCGGTAAGTTTTTGCGCTTTAGCATACTTGCATGAGTGTGTTTGCCATATTACCATGTTTAGCATGTTTGCCATGAGGCTATTTGCTTACTTGCTAAACTGCATGAATGCCTGTGGATGAAGGCTTTGTCGTTTGAATTGGAACAATTTAACGAATGTGTGTTTTAAGCCCACTTGAGGTGGCAAATCCGCATTTTAGCCCACTTAAGGGTGGCAAATTAAAACCATTTTCGAAAGCAAACATGAGTTGAATTCGTTCCAATTCTTGCAATTTTAGTCTATACTTGCTTGTGTGCGTCACATAGTAATGTTAGCTAATAATCGAAACAAGAACACATAACGTTGATAAAATGACATATCATGATAGTAGAGGCCGATCCTTTGATTGGGCGAGCAGGGTGCTCATTTCAGGACCTTCCCCTCTCATACCCAAGTTCCCGAGCCGAGGCAACTTTGGTGATGACGGACACGTGGCCTTTGGCACGAGTCAGGGTTTCTTAAATTTCCCAAAAATAAAATATTTAGGTGGCGACTCTGTAATATGGCAAAGCAGTCCAGTTTTGGCATTAGTTGATTCAAAATCAATTTTCCAAAATGATTTGCTGAATTGGACTCTTTGGTGTTTATCAGTTTCACATTGCACTTTGTGAGATTAGATTCAGAACTGTGACAGGCGTCTGAATTGTAGGACCAATTTGAGCTCTCCGAAAGGGGGCGCGAAGAAAGTCGAGCTACAGTTACTGGCGACTCTGCTGGGGATTTTGAGAACTTGACTCGAACTCATGATATATTGTTTTATCTACATTTATGTGTTTCTTTGCATTACATTTGCATCGGCGCGCCTAAGTCACAGTGTTTTCCATCTACTATTCCTAAGCAGTTTGCTGGAGGCTTGCTTGGAAAGGTTGCCAAAAGGCTGACCGGTTGCGGGCTCTGCCACGAGGGGAACACAACCCTTGGATCTGGACTACTGTTGTACCGTTTGATCCTCCTTTCACTTCTCGGTGTTAGGTGTGAGAGGTATATTAGGTAGCCTTGCTAAGGTACCCCTTTTGACCAATCGGCCTAGTTGCATATCGGAAGCCATAAAGACTGTTCCAAACTAGGACAGGTTACTCACCCAAATGCAGGATTGTATGAAACCGCTTGTTTGCGTAGTAAATACCTAGCTCGTGACGAGATTAGGACAGGGCAACCCTACCCCCATCATAGGGGTGCTTTGGCTCTCACTTGTTTGATATGTGCTTTTAGAGTGAAACTCTGCAGGAATGTATGTATAAGTTGCAAGTCTAGGTATCAGTTTTGGGGCAGAATTCAGTAAAGAGTACGGTTATTCAGCTGTGATCATATATGTTCCCGTGAATTAGGCTGAGATGCTGCATGTTTTCTCTTTTGCAAGGTAGTCCTGGAACCATAGCTTCAAAAAGCATCAATATCCCCCAGGTACTCTGGACTTGTGTCGATAGACTTTGTCAGGTCGGAGATTTAGTTCAAAAGGGCAACTAGTGTTTCCTTCGCCGGTGGCAGGGTACAGAAGGGCCAGACAAGGCTCATTGGTTCAACTGATCCGGCAGTCACCAGTTAGATCACCTTCATTCAACTCAGCAGATCCGTGATGGCACAGAGTCCGAAAGAAATTGTGGCCATGATAGCGGCATTAAACCAGGGAATCACCAGGCAGGATAAGACCAATGCTGAAATGCAACGCCTATCTAGGGCACCTACCACACATCCAATCTCGGGACCCCAGCCGAACTTTGACCCACTTCCGCCAGCTGAAGATTTGCAAGGTCCAGATCCTCGAGAAGGGTTGGCTCAAGCTCAGGTTTTCAAACCCCTGGTGCAGCCTAATGAAGGCCTTTTTCACCTTGGTATTAATGATCTCGATCCGACCTCGAAGAAAATTACGAACCTTGAGAAGCAATTCAAAAAGGCACAGGGCCTTAACTCCATTCCCGACATTGAGGATGGGTACACCGAGGCTGCCGTATGACTCCTAGACAGATTCAAAATGCCACATATTGACTGTTTCGACGGGTTTGGAAATTCTATGGTACATATCTGGTTTTTCTTGGACGTCCTGAAACCGATGGGTCTGACTAAGCCGTAAAAACTCTCTCTGTATGGAAGAACCCTGTCGGGCATAGCAGCCACTTGGTACACCAAGTTAGAGGATAAAGTGAAACAGAACTGGGAAGAATTGGCTGAGGCCTTTGTCGATCAGTATTCTTACAATACCCAAGTTGAAATGACCACTCAAGACCTTGAAGGAACCCACCAGAATCCTGGAGAATCTTTTGTAGAATTTGTTACAAGGTGGATGTAGACCGCCTTGAGAACTCCGCTCTCCATGCCGCAAGGGCGCGAATCGCTTTGTTCTTAGCTACTACAGTTCGGAATTGTGTCACGGTTCTGAATCTAATCTCACAAAGTGCAATGTAAGATCGATAAATCACCAAAGAGTCCAAATCTGGCAAATCGTTTTGGAAAATCGATTTTTAATAAAGAAGTGCCAAACATGGACTGCTTTGCCAGATACAGAGTCGCCACCTAAATATTTTATCTTGGGGAAATTTTGGAAACCCTGACTCGTGCCTAAGGCCACGTGTCCGTCATCACCAAAGTTGCCTCGGCTCGGAAACTTGGGTACGAGAGGGGAAGGTCATGCAATGAGCACCCCCGCTCGCCCGATCAAAGATTGGCCTTTGCTAACATGATATTTTGTTTTTGAAAACACATGTGTTCTTATTCCGGTTATTAACCTAGAATTACTATGTGATGCGCACAGCATACAAGTATAGACTAGATCGCCTAAGTTGGAACAAAACATTGCATGTTCGTTTGTGAAAATGATTTGAAGTTTGTTACTCGTAAGTAGGCTAAGTCGTAGATTTTGCCACCCTCTAGTGGGCTTAAAACTCGCATTTCGATGAATTGTTCCAATTCAAGCAATCCAACCTTCATCCACAGGCATTCATGCAGTTAAACACTTAAGCCGTTAGCCTCATGGCAAGCATGCTAACATGGCAACACACACATCTCATGCAGTATGCTAAAGCGTAAACACTTACAGTGTACTCCGAGCCAAAATAGAGAACGAGTTAAAAATCATGCATGATCCTAGTTCATGTTAAAATGGCTAATGCAACACATGCAAAAATGCAACTAAGATAAGTTCGGTTATCCTAAGAAGTCATATGAATGCAACTTGATAACATGCTGTTGAACACGTATTCAAGTAAATGTATTGAAGTACAATGCAGTTAGTATGATGCGCCGAGCCCAGTGCATGCAATACAGATGAATGGGTGCACGCATGCAAAGCATAAGGATGCTAATTAAAATATGCCCTAGAACTAACCACTGAAAGCGGATAAGTAAAAGGGAGAAAGAAATGGGGGTTGGAAGACATGCATCACACACACGTACGCTTCTTACAACATTTGCCCTATTGACGGAGGGTCCGAATAATAAGCTAACTAGCTAATCTAAGTTAATTAAACTAATTATTACAAAACAAATTCATTAGCTAACTACACTAGCTAATTAAACACAAACGAATAGCTAAATGCATTAACTATTTAAGTACAGAACCAAAGCATAAAGTAGCTAAGGAAAGCAGTAAAAAGAGGTCCTCGGGATGAGGAGTGCATGCATGCTCGGTCGCCTCGTTCGGAAATCCAACGTGATGCCCCGATTTTCCTCTGTTTGCAACTATTCTCAGAACCTTGCACCAAGCTCCAGAAAGCTTCCAACTCATTTTTGGGACCTGTAGGAGCATGGCCGACCACTTTTTAGGGGTGCCAACCACCTGCCAACCAGTTACCATTGCTGCAGACCAGAAAAAGTGGTCGGCCAGCTAGTTTTTCTGGTCTGCCGACCACTTGTTGCTGCACTTCTCCAGTTTGCTGCAACAGAGAGCAAGAAAGGGCATGGCAATGTATTTGCAAGGTATGTGTGCACAACCACCCTCCCTATCATTTTATAAGCTCAATGGAGTGCGGTTCTCGACCCTCGAGCCACCAATCGCGCATTTCAATGCATGATGGCCGAGAAGCCAAATTGCACAATTCAATATGAAATGAATGCACACATAAACACATAAAGCCTTGACCTCTATCGTGTATGATCAAGAGGGTCGGCGATCGAGAATTGAGGCACGTTTCATCACTTCAAGTATGAAACGTCCCTCGTTTCTCGTGTTTGGACTAACACCTAATCCAAACACAATGCAAGCAACAACATGCATAACACAATGCAATTAACAACATGGCATACACAATGCAAAGAATAACATGGCATACACAATGCAAAGAACAACGTGGCATACGCAATGCAATGTAACATAAGCATGCAAACGATATGCAAATAAACATGCTAAATGGACTTAAACCGAATGTGGACAGACCTCAGCCATGCCCAAATCAGTGGCCAGAATGCTAAGAAATGAAGGCACAAAAGCATATACAAGCATGCACATGCATTGGTCTATCAACTAGGCCTAAGAGCACAACTCTCAAGAGTGCTCAAGGAGTGACAAATGTGGAAGTGTAGCAACACTATAGGCACTAAAATTAAGTATGAAATGATGCCAAATCATTCAATCAACACAAGCAAGGCATGCAACAGTCCTTAAAGCATAAAGCTACCAAAGAGGACTACACAAGAGGGGCATGCAATACATGGCACAAAAGCATAAACCAGCCACAAACAGAGCTCAAGTAGGTCAAAACAAAGACCAAAACATGCTGAGATAGGGCTCAAATGTCCAAGCATGCATGCATGCATACAAGCTAGGCCACAAGCAAGGCAACAATGCACAACCCTTAGAGGCACTCAAAGGGTGAAATAAATGGGAACATGGCAATGCTACATGCTCTGAAATATCATGATAAAGGATGACAAATCATACACACGATGCAAATGAAGCATGCTATGGTGCTCAAAACTCAAAGCTAGCATAGGCACTTCCACTATAGCTATACAAAACATGAAGCATATGGTCGAGGCAACCCAAAACAGTCTTAGAACATGTCAAAATGAGTCTAAAACATGCATGTAAGGAAGCCAAAACAAGCTAGCATGAAGGGCATAAGACATGATGCATACAAGGCCAAAAGGAAGGATTACATTACACCTATCAAGACCAAGCATGAGATGACTTAATCAACAAAAATTAGAGTTATATCATGGCAAAATAACCCAAAAAACACACTGAAATGATAGCTCGCAAGCTTAGGCATGAAGGCATACGCAATGACTCATTCCTAGGCATAAAGGACCAACCCTCCAAAGCATGGAAAGAGTGACAAATGTGAGTGCATGAACATGAAACATGAACTGAAATCACATAACAAATGATGCCAAATCCTATAAATAGCCCAAGAAATGCATGCTAGTGGACTTGATACACAAAGCTAACAAGCTAGAATGCATTATAGCTATACAAAGCATGGCATGCATGACCAAAACAACACAAATCAGAGCTAGAGCATGCTAAAACATGAACAAAAGCTTCTTAGAGTTAAGCCAAAATCATGCTTGAATGACAGTCTAAAGCATGATACACATTAGGCTAATTTGTGGGATTGCATTACAAGTGCATGGAGCATGCATGGGGCCATCAAACCAAACCTTAATAGAGGTATATCATGGCAAAAAAACACCAAGAACATGCTGAGATGGACTCAAAACATGCTAGAAGGACATGCTACTTCATGAAGCACACAAAGCTAGTTTGCAACATTTACACTACAAGTGTATAAGGCATGCATGAGGAGACAAAACCAAATCAAAAAAAGTGGTATGCCATGTCAAAACAACCCCAAAAACAAGTTAAGATGGAGCCAACATAAGCTTAACAAACATGCTCAAACATGAGGCAAACAAAGCAAGTATACAAGACACAAGGAGAGAGGATGACCCTCTCCTATTTGGGACCTCAAAACACCATTTCCACCACTGAAATTCCTCTAAGTTTTAGTGGTGAGAAGGCCAAAACAAGGTGGTCCCAATAGCTTAAAAGGAAAGCACAAAACAAGGCCAAACAAGGCCTAAGAGGGGGTAGACTACCCCCAACACAAAAGAGACCTTAAACAAACATGTTAAGCATGCAAAATCAGAACTTTTTGCAGTTGAAAGTTAGGCCTAAAACAACATGCAAGTTGGGCCAAAAGCTTAAACAAAAATAAGGGTTTAAGAGGTTAGTTTCTCACCCTTGTAGAACAACTCTAGAGCAACAACTCCAGCAGCTTTTTCTGACCAAAACCAGTCCAAAAACTTCAAAAACAACTTCAAGGGACCTCAGCTCCAAGAGTATGGTGTTTCACTATGTGTTTGTGTGTTAAAGTGTGATAAAAAGGCACTTTGGAAGCACAAATGTGAAGCAAAGAGCAAGATAGAGACAAATGTGTATCTATATCTCTCAAGCACAAAATTCTGAACCTGGAGAAGGAGGGGGGAGGTTCTCTTATATAGAGAACCAAAGTGTAAGCTTGTTGAACAAGCTTAAGGTCTAGAGCCATCCCTTCATACACATGTATGGAGGATGGTTTTAGAGCCCTTCAATTATTACAACTAGAAAGAAAATATCTCCAGGAATGAGCTGGAAAGCTGCCGACCACCTGAAGTGGTCAGCCAGCTACTTACACTGGTCGGCCGACCAATGCAAGTGGTCAGCCAGGGAAGAAAGTGGTCGGCCATACGGGGGAGATGGTCTGCAGCATGAAAGCAAGGCAGTGGTGTGGTGGCCAACCAGAAAAGGTGGTTCAAAGACCAAGAAAACCAGTTGGCCGACCAGAAAACTGGCTGGCAGGAAGGAAAGTGGTCTCCAAGGGGAAGAACTGGTCTCACATCCCTGTACCACCTTCCAAACAAGGAAAACAAGGTTTGTACCAAAAGCAAACCAAAAAGGATGCAAGACGAAAGTTTGGGAGGCAAGGCGCGCAACTGAGAGACCCGAAAACTAGTCTACGAGCACCAAAAGTGGTCAACGACCCCAAAAGTGGTCTCCCAGATGACAGTGTCCCTCTAGGCAGAGGAAATAAGGCATGGTTCAAAAACCAAGCCAAACGGAGAACATTAAGCGGTCCTAAGATAAGGCGCGCGGTCGAAGGCTCCGAAAACCGGAAACTAGTCTCCAAGGGGAAAAAGTGGTCTACAACCACAAAAGGATGGTCTACAAGACCTCTCCCTCCCTCCAGGGAAGAGAAAACAAGGTTCGGTCCACAAACCAAGCCAAAGCACAAAGAGTTCGGAGGCCCGGAGGCAAGGCGCTCAGCCGAAAACTCTGAAAACTCAAAACGAGCACAACATGCATTCACTGAGCGCTCAATCGATGACGTCTGAGTCTTAAGGTTGGTCAAAAATGGGGTCTCTACAGTGGAGAGCAAAGGCATCACAGATGACAGATCGACCTTCTGAGAGAGACCAAGTGCGGATAGTGGTGCAGAATCTTGAGCTTGATATGTTGCAAAAGTTAATAGTCGATCCACTATTCACTTTCAAAAGTTTGCATGAATTGGGGGTTCAGATCGAGAGTGCGTTCAACAGAGAGATTATTTCCAGAACAAGTGAACCAACATGGAGGGTGAGTTCCGGGAGTACCCATGCTGGTAGTAGCACTATTCCCAAACCCATTGAAATCAATACAGTCGCTACAGCTGACCCTTTTCCCAAACCAAGCCTACAAATAGCCAACCTAACCCGAGCTCAGGGCAGAACTTTCACCCCCATCTATATGAGCCTAACTATCGCACTAAAAGTCCTGATGGAAAGAGGGTATCTCAAACCCCTTGATCCTCAACCTCTGCCTGACCCACTCCCTGCTAGAAATAATCACACCAAATACTGCGTGTATCATCAACAGCGCGGTCATGGCACCGATCATTGCTACCGTCTTCATTATGAGGTCTAGAATATCATCGACAACCAGACGATAGCTCCACCTCAAGACCCCAATGACCAAGTACCTCATCCACACCTTAACCTCATCCATACACTACCATTCACCTACAACCCTAGCATATACATCACCCCAGCCCATTTACCCAAGCCTGAGGTGTTTATCCCAGAAAGCATGGACTTATGCATGATGGATGCACTCGAGCCACAATCATCTCAAACTCATGAACCCACTACTTCTGAGCTGATGAGAATGATTAAGATCTTCAGAGAACTATGGTAGATCTGGCCTTTGGGATATTGGCTCCGTCATCAACCACATCACATGCCAGAAATTTCATGCCAAAAGGCTCTCCAATCTTGGGGCAAGCTGTAATTGAAAATGGCCAACCTAAAGTCATCCCAGGTCTGGGCAATGACATGTCGACAATAACTAGGCTCCGCTCTGATGTAGTGCCCTAATCCCTTGGCAAAGTGGAGGCAAATGGCAAGAACAAGGTAGGGGCAGGCATTAGTCCCTATGAACATCTTCAATGGGCTGTGTAGACACCCCATTTTTTGACCAACCTTAAGACTCAGACGTCATCGATTGAGCGCTCGGTGATAGTGCATGTTGTGCTCGTTTTGAGGTTTTGGAGTTTTGGCTGAGAGCCTTGCCTCCGGGCCTCTGAACTCTTTGTGCTTTGACTCGGTTTGCGGACCAAGTCTGGTTTTCCTTGCCTGAGGGAGGGAGAGGTCTTGTAGACCACTCTTTTGTGGTCATAGACCACTTTTCGTGGTCGTAGGCCACTTTTCATGGTCGTAGGCCACTTTTCCCGTTTGGAGACTAGTTTTCGGTTTTTGGAGCCTTCGGCCGCGCGCTTTGTCTCGGGACTGCTTAACGTTCTCCATTTGGCGTGGTTTTTGAACCACACCTTGTTTTCTTGGCCTAGAGGGCCACTATGGTTTGGAGGGCCACTTTTGTGGTCGTAAACCACTTTTGGTGCTCGACAGCTAGTTTTTGAGGCTCCCGGCTGAGCGCTTTGCCTCCCGAACTTTCGTCTTGCATCCGTTTTGGTTTATTTTTGGTACAAACCTTGTTTTCCTTATTTGGAAGGTGGTACAAGGGTGGGAGACCAGTATTTCTCCTTGGAGACCACTTTTCCTCCTGCAAGCCAATTTTCTGGTCTGACAACTAGTCTCCTTGGTCTTTGGACCATCAAAAGTGGTCGGCCACCACACCATTTGCTTGTTTTCATCCTCTGGACTCTCTCCCACCATGGCCGACCAGTTTTTGTTATGGGAGACCACTTCAAGTGGTTGGCCACTTTTTGTCACCTTTTTGGAGATATTTTCCTCCAGCTGGCACAGCTGGAGGGCATTAAGACCATCTTCCATACACGTGTATGGAGAGATGGCCTTGAACCATACCTTCTTGCAAAAGCTTTGCTTTTGGTTCTCTATAAGAGAGAACCACCTCCTCCCTCCTCTAAGGTCAGAAAAATTAGGGTTTTGAGTTATACATATAGCTTTGTATCTATCTTGCCTTGGTTCTTCATTTTTGTGCCTTAAAGTGTAGTTTTGTCTTACTTTAACACACAAACACACACTCAAACACCTTTCTTTAGTTGCTGAGGTGCTTAGGAGTTGTTTTTGGTGTTCTTGGGTTGGTTTGAGCTTGAAAAACCTGCAGAAGTTGCAGCCTTGAAGAAGTTCATCAAGGGTGAGTTTCTAACCCTTAAAACCCCCATTCTTGCTTAAGCTTTTGAGCCCTTTTGCATGCTGTTTTAAGCTTAGCTCTTAACTGGAAAAAGCTCTGTTTTTGCATGCTTAAAAAGTTTGTTTAAGGTTACTTTTTCATTTGGGGTTGTCTACCCCCTCTTAGGCCTTGTTAGGCCTTGTTTTGAGCCATCCCTTTAGGCTCTTGTTGTAGCCTTTGCATGACCTTTCTACCACTAAAATCCAGAGGATTTTCAGTGGTGGAAAGGTGGTTTTGGAGTCTTAAATAAGAGAGGGGCATCCCCTCTCCTTGTATTTTGATTACTTGCCATATATGCCTCATGTTTGAGCATGTGTTTTAAGCTTGTGTTGGCTTGTTCCTAGCATTTATTTGTGGTTATTTTGTTGAGGCTTACCACTATTTTTGCTTGGTTTGGTCACTCCATGCATGGCTTATACACTTGTAGTGTAAATCTTACAAACTAGTTTTGTGTGCCTCATGTTTGAGCATGTCTTTCTAGCTGGTTTTGGGGCCATCTCAGTAGGTTTTTGGTGTTATTTTGACATGCCTTAGATCTATTTTGGGTTGGTTTTGTTGGCTCTTGCATGCCTTATACACTTGTAGTGTAAATCACACACACTAGCTTTGTATGCTTCATAAAGTAGCATGTCTTTCTAGCTTATGTGGAGTCCATTTCAGCATGTTCTTAGGCTTATTTTACCATTTCATACCTCTGTTAGGGTTTGGTTTGGTTAGCACTTGCATGCTCCATGCACTTGTAGTGCAATTCCATGATTTAGCCTAACATGCATCACGTTTTAACATGTCATTCTAGCATGCTTTTGGCTTAACTTGATGAAACTTTTGTCCATGTTTTAACATGCTTTAGCTCTGATTTTGGTTGTTTTGACCATGCATGACTTGCTTTGTATAGCCATGGTTCAATCTAGCTTGTTAGCTTTGTGTGTCAAGTCCATTAGCATGCTTTACTTGGACTATTTGAATGATTTGACATCATTTATTATGTGATTTCAGTCCATGTTTCATGCTCATGCACTTGCATTTATCACTCATTCAATGCGTTGGAGGGTTTGCCCATTTATGCCTTAACATGAACCATTGTGTATGCCTTCATGCCTTAACTTGCGAGCCATTATTTCAATGTGTTTTTGGGGTTATTTTGCCATGATATAACTCTGAATTTTGTTGGTTAAGTCATCACATGCTTGGTCTTAATAGGTGTAGTGTAATCCACCTTATTTGTCTTGTATGCACCATGCCTTATGCCCTTCATGATAGCTTGTTTTGGCTTTCTTTCATGCATGTTTTAGTATCATTTTGACATTTTCTAGGACTGTTTTGGGTTGCCTTTGCCATATCCTTCATGCTTTGTATAGCTGTAGTGCAATTGGCCTTGCTAGCTTTGTGCTTTGTTGACTCATGCATGCTATCTTTGAGCTATTTAGATGATTTGGCATCATTTAATACTTCATTTCAGAGCTTTTAGCATTGCTATATTCCCACTTCATTCATGCTTTGAATGCCTTTAAGTGCTGTGCATTGTTACCTAGTTTGTGGCCTAGCATGTATGCCATCTTGCTTAGGTACTTGAGCCTCCATCTTAGCATGTTTTGGTCTTTGTTTAGACCTAATTAAGCTCTGTCTATGGTTGTTTCATGCATATTTTCCATGTATTGCATGCCTCCTTTGTAGTCCTCTTTATTAGCTTTCATGCTTTAGGACCTTTGCATGCTTTACTTGCTTTGTTTAAATGATTTGGCATCATTTCTTACCTCATTTCAGTGCACTTGGTGTTGTTACACTTCCATATTTATCACTCCTTGAGCCTTCTTGAAGGTTGTGCTCTTAGGCCTACTTGGTTGGCCAATGCATTGTGCATGCATGCCTTGCCTTTTGTGCCTTGATTTTGGTGTTATGGCCACTGATTTGGGCATGACTGAGGTCTACCCCCTTTTGGTTTAAGTCCATTTAGCATGTTTGTTTACATGTTGTTCACATGTTTTTTTTTTCATTGCATTAAGTATGCCATCTTACATTGCATTGTGCATGCCATGTGGTTATTTGCATTGTGTATGCCAAGTTGTTTCTTTGCATTGAGTATGCATGTTCCTAACATTGCTAAGTTGCCCTTATAGCATTGCATTGTGCATGCATGCATTAGCGTTGTTCAAATGTCATTAGCTTTGTTAAGTTAATCATGTTACATTGCATTGAGAATGCTATCTTACATTACATTGTGCATGCCATGTAGTTCATAGCATTGAGTATGCCATGTTGTTTGCATGTTGATTCATTGCATTGTGCATGCTAATTGATATTTGCATTCTGTATGCTAGTTGTTGCATGCATTAGCATTGTGCACGCCATTAGCCTTGTTAAGTTGTTCATATTGCATTGCATGTTTGCATGCTTAAGTTGTATTGCATACTTGCATGCTCGAGTCGCATTGTGTATGCCATGTTATGTGTTGCATTGTGTTTGGAATAGATGTTAGTCCAAACACGAGAAACGAGGGGGCGTTTCATACTTAAAGTGATGAAACATGCCTTAATTCTCGGTCGCCGATGCTCTTGATCAATCATGATAGCGTTTTAGGCCTTATGTGTTTACTAGTGCATTCATTTTTTACATTGAATTGTGCAACTTCGCCTCTAGGCCATCATGCATTGAAATGCGCGATTGGTGGCTCGAGGGTCAAGAACTACACTCCCTTGAGTTCATTACATGATAGAGAGGGTGGTTATGCACACATATCTTGCAAATACATTGACATGCCCTTTCTTGCTCTCTGTTGCAGCAAACTGGAGTTCAGCAGCAACAACTGATCGGCCGACCAATAAACCTGGCTGGCCGACCACTTTTTCAGACTTTCAACAAAGAAAGTGGTCGGCAGGTGGCTGGTGAGACCAAAAGTGGTCGGCCACCCTCCCACGGGTCTCCCAAGATGGAGTTTCAGCTTTCTAGAGCTTGGTGCAAGTTTCTGAGGACAAATGAAAACAGAGGCAAATCGGGGCATCGCATTGGATTTCCAAACGAGGCGACCGGGCTTGCATGCATTCCTTTCCCTCTGAGGCTCCTGATTTACTGCTTTCCTTAGCTGCCATGCTTAGATAGCTAGCTTTCGCTTTGGTTTGTACCTTTAATAGTTAATGCGTTTAGCTATTTCAATTTGTTTTGTAATAATTAGTTAACTAGGATTAGTTAATTAATTTGTTTTGTAATAATTAGTTTAATTAACTTAGATTAGCTAGTTAGCTTCTTATTCGGTCCCTCCCTTGAGAGGGCACACTGTTGTAATAAGCGTGCGTGTGTGTGATGCATATCTTCCAATCCCCATTTCTTTCTCCCTTTTACTTAACTGCTTACGATGGTTAGTTTTAGGGCATATTTCATTTAACATACCTTATTCTTGCATGCGTGCATCCATTCATCTGTATTGCATGCACCGGGCTCGGCACATCATACTAACTGTATTGTATTTCAATTCCTATTTGAATACATGTACCAAGTTGCATATCACATGACACTCTTAGGATAGTCGAGCCTATTTTAATTGCATTTTCGCATGTGTTGCATTAGCCATCTTAACATGAACTAGGATTATGCATGATTTTTAACTAGTTCTTTGTTTTGGCTCAGAGTACACTGTGAGTGTTTACGCTTTAGCATACTGCATGTGTGTTATTGACTGCCATGAAAGCATGCTTGCCATGAGGCTAACTGCTTACTTGATTAACTGTCTGAATGCCTGTGGGTGAAGATTGGATTACTTGAATTGGAACAATTCATAAAATCCCTGATTTAGCCTACTTGCGAGTAGCAAACTTCAAACCATTTTCACAAATGAATATGCAATGTTTTGTTCCAAATTAGGTGATCTAGTCTATACTTGTTTGCTGTGCGCATCACGTAGTAAGATTAGCTAATTAATCGGAATAAGAGCACATGTGTTTTCAAAAACAAAATATCATGTTTAGTACAGGCCGATCTTTGATCGAGCGAGCGGGGGTGCTCATTGCATGACCTTCCCCTCTCATACTCAAGTTCCCGAGCCGAGGCAACTTTGGTGATGACGGACACGTGGCCTTAGGCATGAGTCAGGGTTTCCTAAATTTTTTCCAAAATAAAATATTTAGGTGGCGACTCTGTATCTGGTAAAGCAGTCCATGTTTGGCACTTCTTTATTAAAAATCAGTTTTCCAAAATGATTTGCCGGATTTGGACTCTTTGGTGATTTATCAGTCTTACATCGCACATTGTAAGATTAGATTCAGAACTATGACATTTGAGTCCGAACTGTAGTAGCTCAGAGAACAAGTCGAGATCTCCGCGCCGCCCCTCGCAGGCGCAGCGCGCGGATGTCGGGGAGTTCTCTCGAGAGCACATCTACAGGTTGTTGAGGCTTTGAAAGCCGAAGGACTAAACAAACAGCAAGTGCTTGCAGTTATTGCAAAGACTGTGGATGGCACTTTTGCCACTCTGGATAAGAGCATTTTGAATCAAGGGGCAAGCTGGGAAAAGGGATGTCGTACCAGAAACGCCCCTTTCAGCTTCAATCCTACACTCGGAAGAGATCATCAAACCCAGTCAACACCTGCCAACCCCTTTGCTAGTACATCCAACACTCCACAAACCTCGAAGTACCAACCCCGAGGCTAGAGGGTCTTCACCCCGCTTTATATGACCTTATCCAAAGCTCTCCAAATCCTCATAAGACAAGGCCATCTCAAACCCCTTGAGCCTCGGCCTCTCTTGAATCCCTTTCCAGCCAAGTATGATGCTGCCAAGTACTGTGCCTTCCATCAACGAACCGGTCATGGCACTGACAGTTGCTTTCGTCTTCGCCATGAAATACAAGATTTGATTGATAACGAGGTCATCGTCGCACCAAGTCCTACAAAGTCTATCAGCATTGGATCAGTGAACTTGGGGGATAATGTGATTATGTGATCGGAGGGACGAACCACCTGCTCATGGCGTTCATTTTACTCTAGATGTAGTTGATGGCACGTACTATTTTAAGCAATTTGAAAATGTTGTTTATTGTACTTTCTGACTTGGGTATTGAGTCAGTTCTGTTGTGTTGTATTGAGTCTGTCTTGTTGTATCGAGTTTGTCCTGTTATGTTAGAGTCAGGTGATTTCGGGGGTGTTACCTCAGATATCACTATCTTGTTTTGTGTTTGTCTTTTACACTGTTTCTTTTGAGTCTGTTTCTGCCATGAAGCCAGTTGTGCCAGCAAATCTGAATGAAACGGCAGTGATTTTCACCTACTTTCGTGTGCCTTGAAATCATTGCATTGACCTAAGTTTTTCAAAACTTTTCTAACACTGTGATGAAAACAAAGAAAAAGAAATTCCTCGGGATTTGCAAAAATTTGATCAACTGAGAGAAAGAGAGGCATGCTAAGCCCTTAATGAATGAGATCATGTTTGTTAATGTGAGTACTAAGATGGATCCTGGCCTGATCCAGATTGGTTCTACATTGTCTTCAGCGTGAGCGACTAGTCGCTTTCTTAAAAGATTTCAAAAAATGCTTTGCGTGGTCCTGCGAAGACATGCATGGAATTGATTTTGAGATTGTGCAGCATAGGATTGCTCACAGCCTCAAGATTCGACCCCTTTTCTTTCAAACCTTGAACCTTGACTCAGAATGTTCAACGATCAATCACAATATAAGGCTTGTATGGCTGGATCGGAAGCAACCCTTGAACTAGGGGCAAGAAAGTCAGATCAAGAAGGTCATATGTCATCAAAGGAAGCTTGCAAAGCTAGATCAGAAGCATCCCTTAAACTAGGGGCAACAAAAATGTCAGATGTGCTCAAAGATTCAAAGGATGGGTCATTTTGCAAACCAATGAAGACTGGCAAGAAAGCCAAATTCCAGAATCTAAAAGAAGAAAGTTTATTACTAAAGGACAATCAAGTTCTTATCCGCAACACTAGGGGCAAATTCAGACCCGATTGGATGGGCTCCTACGTCATCAGCGAAAAGCAGCCATTCTCCTAGATTCAGATGGCTTCGAGATCTCAAACCAATCAAAATGGACAGGTTACACTTTTCTATCCTTGAGAGGTTCGCTGGGCCGAAAACCCAGAAGGGCGACCCAGGCAAAAGTTAAAGCAAAAAATGAAAAAATGTAAAGAAAAAGAAAAAAAGAAGAAAAGAAAAGAAAAACAGAGCTCGCAAGGTTGAAAACCCAAAAGCGCGGCCTTAGCAAAAGTTAGAGCACAAAAAAAAGAGTGTCAACACCCGAGTGAACCTCAACCCGGAACTACGTATAGCCTGATTCCCATGTTTGGGATACATAGGCAACTTCATCCTGAAGTTCGGCCCCAATCATTTTCAGCCCGCTTGGCTCATTCATGTTGATTGGTTTATCCTTGTTCAAACTCGGCTATCTTATCCATGTGCAAATTGGCTCATCTTCATTCAAAATCAATTGTTCTATTCCATTGGAAGATTCAACTGCAAGACAATTCAACTTCAGATATGAGGTTGTGCATCTCAAGAGTAAATTCTATGTTGGCTGAGCAATGGCCATTTGCAAAAATAGTTTTTGAGGATTTTTAATGAGGTTGACTAATTTTCTCAAAAATTATTCCATTTTTCCAAAATTGGACCATTTCTTGGACCCAAAAAAGGAAAATTTTCAGTGCTCATAACCTGACTTGCATGATTTCAAATCAAAAAATCGAACAAGTATGTTAATCTAACTCTCATATTGGTCAAAATTGTTTAAACAGAAAGCCAAAACAAAAAATGGTCAAAATAATGAACTAGGGGCACAGTTGAGTCAGGTTTTCTGTTTTTTCCCCATTGTCAACATACTTGCCAGGAAAGGCACCATATTTGCCAAAAAGGGCACCATATTCGCCAGAAAGGGCACAACTGAAGCTAACAAGAAAAGGGCCGAAAGCTCTCTCATCCTCCGAGCAGCGAGGTATTAAGCCGAGTGCGAAGCATGAATTGAAAATGGAGCAGGGTATTCCATTCCCTCATTTGGACAAGTTTGATCACATTCAAACTGGCCAAGGGCATCGTCAACCGATGTCAGTTGCAGATCTGCTGCACATCCGGTCGCATCACAGCTCCTCTATGGGGAAAGCTCACTGTTGTGAGCGGAAAAAAGGAGAATCTAGTAGAATACTAGGGGCAAGAGCCCACAACTTCTTATTTATCCATCAATCACCCAGGAGAGGGATAAAAAATAAGAGAGATTGAAGAATAGAGAGATGTGCACTGAGAGAAAAGTGAGGAAAGGGCTTTTTAGAGAAAAAAAGATGCCAGAGTGATGTGAGAATCACAAATGAGAGAGGGTGGAAAACAATACCCGGAGAAACTGGCTCCTCGTGGATCGAGAGGTCTCCTACCGATGGATAGCAGAATGTCCAAATGTTGTGTTTGTTATTTTTGGTTTGTCTTGATTCTTGTTTTGAGTCGTTTTGCTTGTCAATAGATATGTTTAGGTTGTTTTACCTTTGTTTTCCTTTGTTGAGTCGTTTTGACTGTGGTCGGTCGTAGGCTCAATACTCGGTTGAGAACTCATTTCTCAATTTCAAATTCAAAAAATCGTTTTGTGCTCAGAGTGTTGTGCCATTCTCCACATTTGTACAAAACAGGATCCTTTCTTTCATAAACAGCAGGGTTCAACCCAGGTCATGTGAGAACAATAAAACTAGGACCTATCTGAAGCTACATAGGTTCCGGACTGCAAAGCAAAAGAAAAAAGGGAAAATTTTGAGCATCTGAGTGTGTTTCGACTTCAGCAAATTCCGAGACTGTATTCCAAGTGCACCTTCTCAGGCCTTGCCTTTCACTGGAGTATGAGCGTATCTCGACCCCAAGTTTAAGCCTGCTTCAAGTCAGAATGGCAATCCAAGCAGCACCCGTGGTTTTCATATGCAGATGTTGCCCCTCGCCAATATGAACAGAATGTATCCTTTTTGAAGTCCTTCGAGAGGTAAATTGGAGGCATCAAAGTACATATTTGATTCTCTTCTATTGCATAGAATGTGCACTTTCATATACACTTCTGTTGCATGCATGTCGCGCTTCGTTTATGATTCTTGCATAGAATATGCTTTCAATGTTGCATAGAATATGCCTGTCTCTTGCATAGAATATGCTTTCAAATATTGCATAGAATATGCTATTGTTTCATGCATAGAATATGCTTTCAGTGTTGCATAGAATATGTTTTTGTCTCTTGCGTAGAATATGTTTGTTTCATGCATAGAACATGCTTTCAATTAACATCATGCATCTATCGCACAATAATCTCACTCAAGTGCATCTATTTCACAATTTCATATCACTCGCACCGTCTTGTGCACCTTGTGGTCGTGTATCACTCGCACTGTCTTGTGCACTTTGTGGTCGTGTATCACTCGCACTGTCTTGTGCACCTTGTGGTCGTGTATCACTCGCACTGTCTTGTGCACCTTCTGGTCGTGTATCACTCACACTGTCTTATGCACTTTGTGGTTGTGTATCACTCGCACTGTCTTGTGTACCTTGTGGTTGTGTCTCACTCGCACTATCTCGTGCATTTACACTTTGTGTCTCACTCGCACTGTCATGTGCATTCTTTGGTCTAGGAGACCTTAAAATCCTACATTTACACTCGTGCTTTCTTGCGCATCGCACATTTTTGTGCAGTTTATACTCGCGCTTTCCTGTGCATCGCACTTTTTTGTGCAGTTTACACTCGCGCTTTCTTGCGCATCGCACTTTCTTGTGCAGTTTATACTTGCGCTTTCTTGCGTATCGCACTATGTTGTGCATTGCTCTCTTCTGCATAGAAAATACTCATATCTTTTGCATAGAACATGCTTTACGCTATTTTGCGCACTTTACCAACACTTGTTAGTGCATTGCATCGTGCTATTTTGCGCATCTCACCTGCACTTGTTTGTACATTGCATCGCGCTATTTTACGCACTTTACTTGCACTGTCTTGTGCACCCTGCATCGCACTGTCTTGTCCACCTGTGTTGCACTGTTTTATGCACCCCGCATCGCACTGTCATGTGCACCTTGTATTATTCGCACTGTCTTGTGCACTTACATCGCACTGTTTTGTGCATTTAACCCATATTGCACTGTCTTGTGCACACCTGCATCGCATTGTCTTGTGCATTCACCCTCACTCGCACAGTCTTGTGCACATTGTATTTGTGTATCATTCACACTGTCTTGTGCATTACAATTCAATCGTGATGTCTTGCACATCGCACTGTCTTGTGCACTTGTATAGCACTGTTTTGTACATTCACTCTTGGTTCACACTGTCTTGTGCACTCCCTGATCTAGAAGACCTTAAATTCTCTAGAGGTGCAATTCTTTTGGTGTTTGTCGTGCCCGAACAACTTCCAGTGGTCTGGTATAGCCACCTGCTAGTGTTTGCGGTGAGTTCCTAGGAGATCAACTGAGACGGTGGAAACTAGAGTTCGAACGGCTGATGCCTAGAATGCAAAGGTTCGGGATTTCCGAGACTAAAGTCTAGTTTAAATACCCAGGGATGTGTCCTCGACTTGAAATCTGTATGGCAGCCCCATAGGTTGAGGTAGCGTGTATGCGCCTCAATTCTGGATATTGAACCAACCTAGTCTGTTACCCTGTTGGAGAATAGGGAAAGTTGCGACCATAGCCAGGGAGAAAAGTAGTACCTATGGTTCGGCAACGCAAGATACAGAAGGGGAAGATCCCCAGCAGCATAAGGTGAGTCATCACCAATTGCCTCTGTAAGGTACTTTCACTTCCCAGCTACGTCACGTTTCATTATCTATTATGTCTATTACATTGTATATAGTATCTATCGCATGCATTTGCTGCATTATCCATTTTATCGCCTGCATCCTTTCCATGTTAAGCTTAGTCTGGCATGTGCTCATACATTTCCTTCATTGAAGCATGGTTCTGTGGTAATGTGTACGTGTCTATTCCACTAAGAGAATTGTGGTCTGAGGGTTTCGGCACCTTTTCTGTGTTGGACGTGGTCTGTTTTGTGTCCATACCTTTTCTAGGTAAAATGTGGTTTGGCCGCGCCCTTTATTCACTGCATCCATTGCATTGTACTTTGTCTTGTTGCATTCAGCATTTAGGATCATGATCTTTTCTCAGCAGATCATTCCTCACTCATATCATGTCACCCAATTACTTGTACTCTGTATTCTTTCTACGAAACACATAGTTCTGCATGTGCACACGCCTATTCCACTAAAGAGAATTATGGTTTGAGGGCTCCGGCACCTTTTTTGTGTTAAACGTAGTTTGATTCTGCATCTCCATCTCTTTATGATATTTGTGTTGTTTTGCACTGCTTATGGTTTGATAATTCAATTACATTGTATATCATGTGCATTGTGTCGTTGCATTGCATATCGTCTGTATTGTTTTGTTATATTGTGTATCATTTTGCATCCAGCCCCTGAGCTACGTTGGTTTGATTCTTTGCAAAGGGATACGTAGGCAACCCTCGGGTTCAACCAACTGCATTTGCATTTTGTTTATTTGTCCAAGTCTTCAGCCTTGTCAAAAATGGGTTGTCTCTGGGCTTTGACATTCACTTACGTCATTTCATGACTTCCGAGTTCTGTCAAAGAGGGGCAATTGTAGACACCCCATTTTTGACCATCCTTAAGACTTGGGCGCCACTAATTGGATCATTCGATGGTGCAAGCTATGCAGTGCAAAGGTTTGATTTCTTTGGCAAGGAGAGTGTCAAATCCAAACCTCACACCCCATTTTTGGACCAAAACTATTTTGACAAAATGATTTTAGACCTTAAAACCCTCTTTTTCAAAATATTTTTGGAAAAACATTTCTACGATGTTCCGAGGCTCGCATTTCGTTAAATGTTGTGCTTTTTAGTAAACCGAGCAAGAACAAAATGGAAATGAGTGAAAGAGAGGTGAAATCTTTGAAAATTCTTTCAAAACACCTTATTTAGGGGTTTGGGGTTGAAGAAAAGAAGACATGAGGGAAGAAAAGTAGCTGAGGAACAGTTAGGCATCAATCCGTGAGGACCAAAACTGAGCAGTCTACACTAAAAGACGCATATCTCTTAGCACACTTCGAATTTTGATGAGAGGCTCCCACCATTGGAAAAAAGACTTCCAAGGCTTCAACTTAGGTATAGGAATGACCTGCAAAGGAGTCCAGACGAAGGAGATATACCCATTTGAAGTTGGACCTGGAGAGCAGATTTTTGCTATCGGCCACCAGGGGTGGCCGGTCAGCCAAAAAAGTGGGTTGCCGGCCACTTTAAGTGGTCGGTCGGCCACTACTATCCCAAACTCAGATTTTTTGCAGATATTTCCCCTCCAGCTGTTTTCATATTGCTCCAGCTGTCCTAATTCAGATATTTCGACCTGAAGCTCATATATTGCTATATATAGAGGCCATATCTCTCATATTGCAAGGTTAGCCAATTTTAGAAGCCTCTCTCTCTACAATTATCTCTCTAGATTTGTTTCTCTCTTGCCCTTTTGTGCATACAAGTAGAGATACACTTATAGTTTGCCTATCAACCCTTAACCAAAGTTGCCTACCTTTGGGCTGAGATTACTTGGAGCCTTGTTTGAGCTCTAGAAGGAGGATTGAACTTGGTTTGTTGCCTATTTTGTGCCAAAGTAGTGCTTTGCTTCAAAGGTATAACACTTAACTTATTTAAGCTTGCTTTGAACACTTGTTTTGCCATCTTCTTCTACTGTTTTTGAGCTGGTTTTCAATTGTAAAAACCTCTATTTTTCAGTTCTAAAAATGGTGGTTTGAGACCTTTTTGAGTTAGGGGGTTGTCTCTCCCTTTTGTTTCTTAGCTTGTATAAATTTTTGTGCCATCTTTCAAGGCTTTTAAATCAAAATTTTTGGGCCTTTAAACCACTGAAAATCAGAGCTTTTTCAGTGGCAAAAACCTTCTTTTGAAGTCCAAAATTGGAGGGGTTAGCCTTCCATCCTTATTGTCTTGCTTGCATGCCTAGTTGCCTCATAAGTTAGCATGTTTTTGTAGCTTATCTTAGCCTATTTCTAGCATGTTTTTACCTCTGATTTGGGCTGCTTTGCCTCTATTTTAAGTTGTTTGTGTTGTATGAGAGGTCTTTTGCATAGTTGTAGTGTAAAGGGCTTCACTAGCTTAATGTTTTAGGCTTTTTGGCATGAATTGCATGAGTTGTTTGTATGTTTTAGTGTCTTTTTGCACTCCATTTCAGCACTGAAATCTCTGCAATCTCCCTCTATTCTTCACTCTTTCATTTATTTTGAAAGTGGCTTTGAGCCCCTTGTTGGCTTAAGTGTGAAATTGAGACACTTGTGCTTAATGGTTTTAATCTTCTTTTGAGGGTTTCTACTAACCAACGGCATGAGGTCTCTTTCACGCTCAAGGCACTAGTGGTTTAAGCCCTCTTTCCATTAGAGGGCACTCACCTTTTGGACTAATCAATTAAAGAATGGATTGGTAAGCTAAAATGAGTAAATAACACATGACAAGTAAAACTTGAGCAAGTTAAGCAGGTTGTGTTGCATTGCATGTGTTTGGATCGGACGTTAATCCAAACACAAGGAAAATAGGACGTTTCATACTCAAAGTGATGAAACGTGTCATTTTTCTTGGTCACTAACACCCTTGATCATGCATGATAGGGTGGTGGTTATTTTGGTCTTGTTTGTGCATTCATTGACCTTGTACAAGCTTGGTTCTCTAGCGATTATGCATTGAAAATGCTTGGTTGGTGGCTTGAGAGCCAAGAACTACACTCATTTGAGCTTGAGAGATGATAAGAAGGGTAGCAATACACATATTTCTTGAAAATACATTGCTTTGCCTTTGTTTGTTCTCTGTTGCAGCAAAAGCAGAAGTCTAGAAATGGGGGTGGCCGACCGGTCACTTAGAGTAGCCGACCGGCCAGTTAAGGTGGCCGACAGCCACTTTTTGTAGCCGACCGGCCACCAGTGAGTTTTTTTACAAAGGTGTTTCTGTGTTGGAGCAGAGGCATTCTAGAAGTTGGCACAATTTTTAGTGATCAAAACAGGTGCAAACAGAGGCATCCAATGGCAAGACAATGGCATTTTCGGGTGGAGCAACCGAGCATGCATGCGTCCCTCGCCCTCAAGGCAATTTAGTCACTTTTGTTAACTTTGAATAAGTTAGCTATTTCATTCATACAAGTGTTGTAGTTAATTAGCTTAATTCATTTTGTAATATTTTAGCTAGCTTAGAATAATTAGTTAATTTATTTCAAATGTTGTAGTAATTAGCTTAGAATAGTTAATTAGTTTTGGTTTGTAATAGCTTAATTAGCGTAGCTAGCTTAGCCTATTCATTCGGACCCTCCTTCGCGAGGGCATAATGTTGTAATAAGTGTGCGTGCGTGTGTATGTGCATGTCTTCCAACCCCACTTCTTTCTCCCTTTTACTTAACCGCTTTCGATGGTTAGATTAGGGATCATGTTTCGATTAGCATACCTTATGCTTGCATGTTTGCATGATTTATTTGTCTTGCATGCACCGAGGCTCGGCGCATCATTCAAACTACATTGTCAATTCAATACTTCTTTGAATACGTGTTTCAAAGCATGCTATCAAAGTGTTGCAAATTCCATGATTAGGTAGCCAAGCCTATTTAATTTCATATTGCATGTGTTGCATTAGGCATCTTGTATAGTTAGGATCATGCATCTTTCTAACTAGCTTTCTATTTTGGCTTGGAGTACTCGGTAAGTTTTTGCGCTTTAGCATACTTGCATGAGTGTGATTGCCATATTACCATGTTTAGCATGTTTGCCATGAGGCTATTTGCTTACTTGCTAAACTGCATGAATTCCTGTGGATGAAGGCTTTGTTGTTTGAATTGAAACAATTCAACGAATGTGTGTTTTAAGCCCACTTTGAGAAGTGGCAAAATCATGTTTTAAGCCCACTTGAGGTGGCAAATCCGCATTTTAGCCTACTTGAGGATGGCAAATTAAAACCATTTTCGAAAGCAAACATGAGTTGAATTCGTTCCAATTCTTGCAATTTTCGTCTATACTTGCTTGTGTGCGTCACATAGTAATGTTAGCTAATAACCGGAACAAGAACACATAATGTTTATAAAATGACATATTATGATAGTAAAGGCCGATCCTTTGATCGGGTGAGTGGGGTGCTCATTTCAGGACCTTCCCCTCTCGTACCCAAGTTCCCGAGCCGAGGCAACTTTGGTGATGACGGACACGTGGCCTTTGGCACAAGTCAGGGCTTCCTAAATTTCTCAAAAATAAAATATTTAGGTGGCGACTCTGTAATCTGGCTAAGCAGTCCAGTTTTGGCATTTTTGATTCAAAATTGATTTTCCAAAATGATTTGTCGGATTGGACTCTTTGGTGTTTATCAGTTTCACATTGCACTTTGTGAGATTAGATTTAGAACCGTGACAGGAGTCCGAACTGTAGGACCAATTCGAGCTCTCCGAAAGGGGCGCGAAGAAAGTCGAGCTACATTAGTGTTATTTATTTATAAGAGGGTTTTTTTTTTTTTTTTTTGCTGCTATTCAGTTTCTAAAATTCATCTCAGTCCATGATTTTTGGCGCCGTTTGAGAACCAAGTTTGGGGCTAAAATAGTCTCAAACACTAAAAATGCCAAATAGTTTCAAACAGTAGCCTAAGGCCTCAAATAGAAGAAATTTTATTTCCACACACTTAATTACCTTAGTGCACATCTTCTCTCAATACACACACTTATTAATTTGATTAATTATTAATTTTCTCAATCCACACACTAAAAGTTACAATTATATCCTTCACTCATAATCATTGTACACACACCACTCAATCCTCCTTTCCACATTTTTTTATGTTTTTATTTATGTTTTTCGGTTTGGAGATTTCAACACTGGTTTTCGAAATTATACATTTAATTTGAAACTTAACTTTCGAATCAAAGTGATTAGTTTGACAAATTTGTTCCGAAAAAAATAATAAAAACTTTTGGCAATTGATGTCCGAATATAATGAAATAATTTGGTAGTTGATATCTAAATATAATGAAATAATTCAATTGGTTGTCCGACTGAAAACCGCGAAAGGAAAAAAAAAAAATTTTGCATGAAAAAACTAACATTTTCATCACTAATAGAGCATAAATTTGGAGATTAAAACAATATGAGAGTTGTTATGAGCATATTGATTTGCAAGCAATAGAGGAGTATAAAGTGTATAGCAAACAAAGTGACAACAATAGAAAAATTAAGGTTTAGTTTTTTTTTTAACTCAAAATGTGTACATTGAGATTTTTTTTTTTTTTAAAGATGTTGTAACATGCCCGCGAGGGACCTCAACGGGTTACAGTTCGGACTCGATTTGTGTCGGTTCTAAATCTGAACCAAAGAGTCCAACTCTGGCAAATCGTTTTGAGAAACAGATTTTTGAAAAGAAGTGCCAAACATGGACTGCTTTTCGAGATACAGAGTCGCCACCTAAATATTTTTTAAATGGGAAATTTAGGAAACCCTGACTCGGTGCCGAAGGCCACGTGTCCGTCATCACCAAAGTTGTCTTGGCTCGGGAGCTTGGGTACGATCGGGGAAGGTCAGCTATGAGCACCCCCTTTCGCCCGGTCCGAAGACCGGCCTCTACTAACCATGATATCCGATTTTGAAAACGTTATATGTTCTTATTCCGATTATTTAGCCTAGAATTACTATGTTATGCGCACAGCAAACAAGTATAGACTAGATCGCCTAATTTGGAAACAAGCGTTGCATATCCGTTCGTTTGGAAACGTTTTGAAATTTGCTACTCACAAGTAGGCTTAAAACACGGATTTCAACGAGTTGTTCCAACTCAAGCAATCCAACCTCCACCCACAGGCATTCAAACAGTTTATCTCACATAAGCATTTAGCCACATGGTAATTATGCCGTTATGTTAACATTCACACGCATGCGATGTGCTAAAGCATAAATACTTATATTGTACTCCGTGCCAAAACAATAAACTAGTTAGCAAAAATGCAGGCCCTAGTTCATGTTAAGTGACTAATGCAACACATACAGAAATGCAGTTTAGGATAGGCTCGGCTAACCCTAAAATGGCATGTGAAATGCAATCATTCGGTGCACGTATTCAAGTTAGATTTGAAAATACAATGCGGTTTGTATGATGTACCGAGCCCGGTGCATGTAAAACAAATGTATGGATGCACGCATGCATTGCATAAGGTATGCTAAAATAAACGTGCCCTAATCTACCATCATAAGCGGGTAAATAAAAGGGAAGAAAGAAGTGGGGGTTGGAAGACATACACACCACTCACACACGCTTATTACAAATTTGCCCTCGCCCGGAGGGACCAAAAGAATATACAATTTAATTAACTACGCAAGCTAATTAAATATTACAGATCAATTAAATTAACTAAACAAATTAATTAATCTAATTAAAACAGTAAACCGCCTCGGGAAGAGGGTCAGATGTAGCGCATGCTCGGGACTTGCTCGGAATCGCACTGCCATGCATAGTCTGCCTCTATTTTCCCTGCTTTGCTCCTCTGAAAACTGCCAGAGTCTCAGGAATGCCTCTCAGGACACTGGGGGATATCATCGGCCGAGTAGAATTACCACCGGCAGTGAGTGGTGGTCACCGGCACAAAATAGATCCACCGGCCATCGATTGACTGCCGGTCAGCACTAAATACTGCCGGCCGGCAATAAGTTCCTGCAGAACCTGCAACTCACAGCAGCAGAGGGCAGGGGGTTGCATGGCAATGCAATTCAAGCTATTTATGCACCAAACAAGTCCCTTATCATGTTTATGATTCAAAGGGACGCGGTCCTTGATTCTTGGACCACCAATCGTGCATTCCCGTGCATGATGGCCCAAAGAATCAAGTGTGCAACTTTAATTTCAAATGAAATGCAATGCAAATGACCCAATAAAGGGGACTTAACCTCTATCACACTCACTTCAAGAGGCTAAGCATGCATGTTCATGCAAGGCAATCCTAAGCATGTGAAGCTAGGTATGTAACATGGCAATGCAAGTAAACATTGTATGTTAGGCATGCAACCGAGACAAACAATCATGCGAGGCATGGAACAAGCATGCAAACATATCAAACATGCGAAGAACAACATGTTGAGAACAATGTGTAGCATGCAACATCATGCAAATGGGACCAAGTATGTGACAACATACAAAGTAAGCATACTACAACACATGGAGGAATGGACTTAAACTAGATTAGGCAGCCTCAAACAAGCCTAAAACAGTGGCCAAAATGCCCAAAAATGAGGGCTAAACACATATGCACACATGCAAGTAGGTTGGACCAACACTAAGCATTAGGCAAGCAACTTTCAAGCACACTTAAAAGAGGCTAAGTAAGGACATATAGCATGTATTATAAAGCTCTGAAATCATATAAAACATGGTGCCAAACCAAGCAATAAGGTAAGCTAAACATGCAACAATGGTCTAAAACTTAAGGCTAACAAGCCAAAATGTAAAAGAGTCATGCAATGCAAGTCTTGGCCGACCAAAACAGTCAAGGACAGACCCCAAGCATGGCAAAACAAGCACAAAAGCTTCACAAATCTAAGCCTAAAACATGCTAAACAAAGGCTAACAACCTAAGGCATGTTAAAACAATCACAAGGCATTACAAGGTAGGTATGCAAGGCATGCATGGTACACCAAAACCAACTTAAAACCATGTTATATTATGGCAATATAAGCATGAAAAACAGTCATGGCATGCTCAACACACACTCAAGCATAAGCTCCCTTAAGAGACCAAAAATGGTCCCTTTCAAGGACAACAAGGAGAGGAGGTGGCCCTCTCCTTTTGGAGACTTCAAGGCACCATCCTCACCACTAAAATCCCTCAAGATTTCAGTGGTGAAGAGGCCCAAACACCAAAGTCTCGAAACTTGCACAAAATAGCACAAAAAAAGGGCCTTACAAGGCCTAAGAGGGGTCAAACTTCCCCAAAGCACAAAACACTCTTAATAAACTATCAAGAGGGCCTAAAAACAGAACTTTTTTGTATTAAACACTAAGCACAAAAACTGTTCTAAGATAGGCAAAAATAGGATGCAAAAATGGGGAATAAAAGGGAAGTTTCTTACCCTTGTAGACCACCTTCACAAAGGATGCTCCAATAGCCTTCTTGAGCTCCAAACCAGCTTCAAAGCTCCAAAAACAAGCCTCAAACCCTCAGTTCCAAGAGAATGGTGTGATGGTAGGTGTTTGTGCACAAAACTAAGCCTAAAGCACACACAAAGGCAAGAGAGGGAGAGATATAGATATAGGTTAGATACACTATCTTAAACCCTAAAACCAGAGCTCTCTAACTCTCTTCTCCAACTTGTCTAACCCTAGAACAAGGGAGAGGAGGGCTCCTCTTATAGAGGTGCCAATCTTGTAAAGCTTACAAGGTAAGCTAACAAGAGGGCCATCCCTCCATACACGTGTATCGAGGAGAAGCCAATGCAAGACAGCTGTTTCAAAATATCTCCAAAAGCAGCTGAACAGTAGTCGGCCGGCCAAAAATGTCATTTTGACAAAATTGACTGCCGACCGGCAACAAAGAGTGCTGACCGGCAACATAAATTGCCGGTGGCAACAAAAACCAGCCGGTGGCCTCTAGCCACTGCCGGTGGTGTGTGGGGATGCCTTACAAGGCATTCCCTGCCCCTCCAAGGAAAAACACATGTGTTTGGTGCAAAACCAGACACAAGACAGTCGAGTTCGGAGATCCTGAGACAAAGCGCGTAGCCGAGAACTCCGAGAACTCCAAACGAACACAAACATGGATGATCACCGAGTGTTCAAACGGTGACGTCCAAGTCTTGAGGACGGTCAAAAATGGGGTGTCTACAGATGTGTACAGAAAAAATTTTCATATAATATTATGGGTGCTAGTGGATGTCCATTATGGTCATTTTAGTTTAGAGTATAATTACCATTAAAATAATATTTCATTAAGTGTGTGTATTGAGATAATTAGGTGTGTGGAAATAGAATTTCCCCTCAAACAGTAGCCTAAGCCACTTTCAATAAGTTGACAGCCTACCACCACAAGTGATAAATGCAATTTTACCCCTTTAGACCAATTTTGGAAAAACGTGAATGTCTTAGGTTAGGGGCAAATTTGTCATTTTAGCCTCAAATATCATTTCAAATACATTTTTCAATACAATAATCAACCTCCAAACACAAAAACTAAAATAGTCAAATAGCCAAAAAAACTAAGAAAGTAGCCATTTCCCAAACAAGGCCATAATATAATTAAGATAAATTACAAATACACCGCTTGAGTTTTGCCTAAAATAGATATTGCCCCTGTGGTTCTAGAAAATACAAATACATATTTATCTTAATCTGCTATTTAATATAATTGATAGAAAAAATAAATTTTCTGACTATCCTTTTGTATAATAATAGAATTACCAAAACTATTAATTGAAATATATTAGTGACTTAATAGTTGATTAATGAAAGAAATTATTTGTTATGCGATTAGAAATTTGAAGAAGTGAAATATAATTTCTAGAATTACATGAGGTAATTAATATTTTAAACAAGGGCGCTTGGGCCAAAAGTCCAAAATTATATTTTCGTTGGCAAGAGATCTAGGCGCTGATTCACGTCTATAAGAACAAACTTGTGCAAAATGACCACACTACCCAAGTATATATATGATATAAACATGAATCAAACAACAAACCCTACGCGCACGATCTCTCTCTCACTCTAAAACTGACTCTACTAACACCTCTCCTCCATTCATTGCCACCAGAACCACTGCCTCCTTTCCCCACTTGCTAGCGGTGTCGCCACCACATTTTCAGAACCAGAACCACTGTCCACTACTGTAGACACCCCATTTTGACCAGCTCTAACACTTGGGCACTTTCTTTTAATTACCCGATGATGAAAATAAGAAAATGTTATCTCATAAAATTCTCAGTGAAAAGATGGAATGTAAACTTTAATCCCAGCTTTACTCCTGTTTTTGCCAAATTATTTTCCATTTTCCTTTATTATGTATTTTATATTATATATATATATATATATTATGTTATATATTATATAATATTTTATTAAATTTATTCGGTGCCGTGGTTTCACCCACACACAATACTTTTGTATATATATATTAAATATTTTATATATTATTATATTATATAAGGGTACTATTTCCCTTTGAAAAATTCACCACACTCCCACCATTTGCTTTTTTGTCTTCTTTTGCTTTAGACCTGCTTTGGTCAAATTATGTTACATATTTGGCCTACTAAAATTATTTTATTAGTCCATGTATTTTATTATTTTACATATATTTGTGTGTTTTTATATATTTTTTTGGGTATTTGTACATATATTTATGCTAACAATACCTTTTATATATTATTATATTGTAAAGTGCATAGTAATTTTATTGTGCACCTTTTGAAATTTCTCCTTTCACCGTTTGTTCATTTGTCATGTTCTTGATTTTATTTTCTATAAAAAGGGATTGGGACAAGAATTGAATGCGAGGATTAGAAAGAGAGAATTAAGAGGAAAAAAGATCATAAAGGATTGAGAGAAGAATTGAGAGAAAAAAAGAACGGAAGATTGAAAGGAAAAAGAATTAGAAAGAAAAGAAAAGAAAAGAGGGAAAATTAGCTTGAGAGAGAGAGAGAGAGAGAATAAAATATTTTTTTAGATATTTTATTTTTCTGAACCAAACTTTTATTTTCATTTCATCAATACACCATTCAAAAAAAAACCACTAAAGTTGAAATTCCAAATTTTTGACTGAGAATTGATAACGCATTCCACAACCTTGAGGGTAATCAAAAGAAAGTTTGTGAATCAAAAAATTCATCATTTCCCCGAAAGGTGAATTTTTGCAAACTTTCATTTAGTTTAAAAAGGTGATATAACTTGTTTAAATACTTCATTTACTATTTTTCATAACTGTTTTTATTTTATCACTTTAATGGGAAGGCTGCACCACCCATATATCTGTTGTAAATTACTTTTTATATAATTGTTTTACCATTAATGGGAATGCTGCACCACCCACATATCTGTTATAAATTACTTTTTATATAATTGTTTTACCATTATAAAGCGAAGGCTGCACCATCCACATATCTGTTGTAATTTATTATTTTTTTTATATAACTGTTTTATTGCTTTAACGGGAATGTTGCACCACCCACATATCTATTGTAATTTACTGTTGTATACAAACTGTTGTAGTTTATTACTTCAAATAAAATGTTGTAATTTACTATTTATATAAATTGTTGTAATTTTACCGTTTTAAATGGCCGGTCGAATCACCTAATTTGGTAAAGATGTGACCCCACCGGATAAATAGTGATCAGCGGTAAATAGTAACCTCCGATGGTGAATAGTAACTTCTGTAGATGAATAGTAACCCCGACGATGGATAGTACCTCCGACGATGATTAGTAACCGCAGACGAAAAATGCTTAATAAGATGAATAATGACCAAAGAGGGTGAATAGTAACTGCCACGGTGAATAGTATTTTCGGCAATGAATAGTGCCCCCGGGGATGAATAGTGCTCCACAAAATTGAGTTTTTTTGAGCAAAATAAAGCAATCTCCCTGCGTCAAGTAGAACAGTTTCCGGTGGTCTCCAAGGCACATGAAACTTTTGTTTTCTTTTTTAGTTGGAGAGAGTTGTGAGGTTTTTATTTTGTTGTAATATTCCCTTCTCTCTCTCTCTTATTTGGTTTGTAATAATTTATTCAAAATATTGTAATAATTCCCCGCCCCGCTTCTTTCTATCTCATTTTTTTACTTACTTTCTTTATCTGTGAATATGCATCATATTTTGTCTTTCATTATATCCATGTTTTGCATCCATGTTTCATGCATCTTGATTTGGCTAATTTTGTATTTGTAGATTTAATCAATTCCTATGTGATTATGTGCACTACCTCATGTTCTTGAGAAGATTCACATGTCATATCTTAGAAGCCGAATCTTTAATTATATCTCATGAGTGAATTGTATTAGGATTTTGTAAATAAGATCATGCATGTTTTACTAACTTTGTTTTGTAACTTGTTCGCGGGGATGTCAAACATGTAAGTTTTTATGCTTTAGCATCCCATTTGTGTGTGTTTTTCTTACTATGTTTAGCATTTTACCATGAGGCTATTTACTTCTGTGATATAACTGTATGAATGCCAGTAGATAGAGGTTGTGTCGCTTAATTTGGAATGATGTTGATTTTCATGTTTATAAACTCAATTTATTTGGGTTGTACATCTCCAAACTCTTTCAAAGCTACATGAAATCAAGTTGTTCCAAAGTGGGTGACATAGTCTATACTTATATGCTTCACATAGTAATTTTTTTTAGGATTTATTAAATAATCAGAATATGAACATATAAAGTAAATAAAATTCATATTATGGTTTAGTAAAGGCCGATCTTTTGATCGAGTGACTGGGGTACTCAATTAATGACCTTCCCCTCTCATACCTAAGATTCCAAACCGAGACAACTTTGGTTATGACGAACAATGGCTTTGGCACGAGTCATAGGTTTCCTAATTTTCCAAAATATTAGGTGGCGACTCTGAGATCTGATGACGCAGTCCATTTCTGGCAAAATGTTTTTTTGCAATAAAATGGATTTTTTAAAATTTGCCAAATGTGGACTTTCGTCTATGTTTCATATTGCACTTGTGAGACTAGATCAAAGAGATCTCGGGAGTCCGAACTATTTAACGCGCACAGGTACTCCCCAGGCATGTTACAGTTTCTGGCGACTCTACTGGGGATTTTATAAAACCTTGACTCGAACTACATGATTTGACTTTTATTTTCAATTATATGTTTATGCATTGGTGCACTTCAAACCCCTATGTTGCCTAGATACTAGTGGGAGCACAGGCAAGCTTTTTGTGACACTACACCTATCTTTACGATACTTTGGAGGCCTTGTGTTGTAACCTTTTGAGATCTATAAAAAAGATAACTCTGCTATGTAGCTCTTCTATCTAGTTTTGCTATCTAAGGTTCTCAAACTCCGAAGAGAGGCTATTTGACTCTTCTGATTTCCTGGGATTTTTATTGGTTATGACCCAAAGGACTTTTTGGTAACGTCACCTTGACTTCAACCCCTAGAGTATAGCTAACCTTGTGCATATAGTGAGCTCTAGAACCTTCCAACAATAGGACAAGATGCTCTCCCATTTCTAGGATGTATGATGTCGCTTGTTTGAATAGTGAAACCCTAGATCATTTCAAAGCTAGGATAGGATAACCCTATCCCCCATAGGGGTGTTTGTTCTCTTTCCTGCTATGTGTTATGTGCAATGTATTGGATCTATACAGGGGTTCTCAAATTTGAATGAGTGGTTTAGGCATTTCAGTTTGTAAGGTTGAGTTTAGTTTTTTCGGTGATGTATACAGTGGTCAGTTGTGTGAATTTGACTGAAGTGCTACCAGAATTCTGATTGAAGGTCCTATTTTTGTTTTTGCAAGGTGGTTGTAGCACTATAGCTTCAGAGTAGTCTATTATCCCCTAAGTTCTGTAAGACTCGCACCGGTAGACTATTCAAAGTACCCTTCCTTCGCCAACTACATCATCCCCAATCACCTCCCTAGAATCAGTGATCGCTCAAATTCTAGAAAATATAGCAAACATATTTTTATCCCTCCAAAGAAGCATAAATGCTATCGCCAATACGGTTGCCACTCACAGTGATGCTCTCGCTAAATTGCAACACCAATCTAGGATGTCCACTGTCCAACCACCTCTAATGACTCATCCCGATCCACCTCCACCTGCTAATGCTAACTCTTCAAAAATCAACACAATCGTTGCCACCACTACCACCATTGCCAATCCCTTTGGCGATACTAGCCCACAAACAGTTGAGTCAACTCGACCCCCAAATAAACCCTTTCATCCACCCCACATGTCCCCAACTCGTGCCATGGAAATCCTCGTAAAAAAGGTGCACCTTAAGCTCCTTGATCCCCGACTCTCCCTGATATTCTACTAGCCAGACATGACCCCAATAAATACTGCGCCTTTCATCAACAACATAGTCGTGAGACTGATCGTTGTTTTCGCTTACGCCATGAGATTCAAGATCTCATCAACAGTAAAGCCATAGCTCCACCTCAACCCCAAAGACCCAAGGTCATCACCCACCCAAAAAAACCTATAAAATCTACCAATGATGGGTCAATAAACTTGGGGGATAATGCAACTAGCTCTGTGATCGGGGGATGAACCACCTGCTGATTGCACACATTTTTTTGGAAGACGTGGTGGATGACATGCACTATTTTAGCAATTTGAGAATGATTTCATTTTACTTTCTGAATTGAGTGTTGAGTCTAAGTTTGATTCCACCAAGTTTGTCAAGTTGGGATCAAGCTCGAGTCATTCTAGTAAGTCAGAGTCTGTTGATTACGGGAGTGCTAACCTAGACATTTTTGTCCTATCTAGGTCTTCTTTTGAGTCTATTGTCATCGTTGAGTCGTAGTTTCTTTTCAATAAAAGTGTCATAGATTCTGCCTACTTCTCTGTGCCTTTAATTTATTTATTGACCAAAAATTACAAAACTTTTTTCCAAAACTTTGATAAAAATGAAGAGGAAGAAATTCCTCGGGATTTCCAAATTTTGATCGACTGAGAGAAAGACAGGTGTGCTAAGTCCTTGATGAATGAGATCATTTATGTTAATGTGGGTACTGAGAAGGATCTTGGCTTGGTCCAGATTGGTTCTATATTGTCTTCATAAGAGCACGAGCGATTAGTCACTTTGTGAAAAGATTTCAAAAAATGTTTTTGCGTAGTCTTATGAAGACATGCCTGGAATTGATCTTGAGATTGTACAACATAGGATCCCTCTCGACTTGAGGTCCGACCTCCTTAGCTTTCAAACCTTGATTCAAAATGTTCAGCAGTTAACCAAAGTATAAGGCTTGCATAGCAGGAATGGAGGTAGCCTTTGAACTAGGGGCAACAAGGTCGAATGTGACAAAGATTCAAACTGGATCATTTCTTAAGCTAATGAAGACCAAAAAAGAAGTCCAATCCCAGAATATGAGAGAATGAGTTTTATTACTGAAGGACAATCAAGGTCCTATCCACTATACTAGGGGCAAATTCAGATCCAATTAGCCTAGTCCCTACATCATCGTGTCTATTTGGTCAAGTGTAGCAGTCATTCTTATAAATTTAGATGGCCTAGAGATCTCACAACCAATCAACATGAACAAGCTAAAACGAAAGTACCACCCTTGAGAGGCTCGCTGGGCTAAAAACTCGGAAGGACGACCTAGGCAAAAGTTAGAGCCAAAAAAAAATGAATGAAAAAAATAAATAAATAAAAGAAAAAGAAGAAAATAAAAATAAAAATAAATAAAAAAGCTCGCAAGGTTGAAAACCCAGAAGGACGGCTTTGACAAAAGTTAGAGCACAAAAGGAGAGTGTTAATACCCGAGTGAACCTTAGCCGGAACTACGTATGGCCTGATTCCTATCTTTGGGATACGTAGGCAGCTTTATCCTGAAGTTCGACCATAGCCATTTTTAACTCACTCATCTCGTCCATATTGTCTGATGTATCTTTAGTCGACTTGGTTACCTTATCCGCGTTTGCATGGCTTGTCTCCATTCTGCTCAGTTCAGTTTAGTTCGATTCAACTTGGCTTCGTTTGGTTCAGTTCATTTTACTTCGGTTCGCCCAGTTCTGCTCGGCTTCATTCGGTTCAGATTGGCTCGGTTCGGTTATCACCATTGCAACAACAGAACCAATTCGGGATTATCTGGCATAGGACTATGCACCCCAATGATGGATTCCATGTTGGTCAAGTAGTGGCCATTTGCAAAAATAGGTTTTGATTATTTTGAATGAAGCTGACTAATTTTTCTCGAAAATTATTCTATTTTTGCAAAACCAGACCATTCTTTGGACTTAAAAAAATGGAAAAAATTCCAGTGCTCACAGCTTAACTTATATGATTTCAAAACAAAAAATGGAATAAGTATGCTAATTTAACTCTCATGTTGATCAAAACATTTTTACAAAAAAAAAAAAAAATCAAGAGAAAAAAATCAAGGCAATGAACTAGGGGCATAGTCGAGTAAGAGATTTTACTATTCACCGCCGGAAGTTACTATTCATTCAGCACGGTTCAATTCCAGGCTTGTTGTTTCATCTTTCAGCTAGCACGACAACTCTTTGGCCAGTTCATCAATTCGTCGGCCAACTTTTTGGTCGGCCCACCAGTTTCAATTTCAACCCATCATAACAAACTGCAGAATCGCTTAGGCTCAATGGTTGTGTTTCAAAGTCACGTTTTTAAGTTCCTTTCATACCAGTCAGTGTATATAAGTGTGTTTGGATCATTTTGCTTTGTTTTTCTTTCATCAAATCATTCTTTAATTCTGGTCAGTATGGAATCAGTGTCCAATTCAGAGTTCAAGATTCAATCATTCTCAAATTCAATCAAACAAATTGTTTTCAAGCTCAAAGTGATGTGCCAGTCACACCATTGATGTGCAAAAACAAAACTCATTTTATTGAAGTCAAGAGATGAAATCCCCGATTCCAAAGACAATAAAAAAAATTAAAAAAAAAAAAAGAGAGAGTTAAAGCTATAAGTGCCTACTCCAAAACAAAAACATAAGCAAAAAAGGAAAAAGAGAGAGAGAGAGAGTAGCATTTTCTCAGTTTTCCGGCAGCAGCCCGGCAGCAAAGATTACAACCGACTTCATTTGCACATAGCTTCATTGCCTGACTTTACCATTAGCTGCCTCGCTTCATCTTTACTTCTTCGAAGCTCTTGAAGACTCTGTCTTGGCCTTGGTAGAGCTTTCAAAGGAGATTATTCCTCGCCGACCATCAAATTGGTTATGCGAAGGAACTCCGAATCAAGCCATGAAGGTGGCCTGTCATTCCAGCTCTTTGTTCTGCTTTTTCAGTGCATTAATTTCTACACGAGCGTTTTTGTACATACATTGGAGCAGAGAGAGTTGTGCATTTAACTGATGTACATCACACATTCTGTTCTACAGTCGACGAGACAAGTTGGAGACCGTAGTCACGGTCTCCACACATGACCTTAGCGTATATGAGTTTGCTTCGATGTTAGATTATGCCGCCATTATTTGCTCAACTGACATCGCTGGAAACCTGAAAATGGGGGAAGGGGGAGGAGCCCGTGGTTAAGATTCAGGGGAATCGTAATCGGTCATCTCTATCGTAAACTCATTCAAGTCTGGAAAAAGAGTGAGAGAACCGTGTGAAGAGGCCATGGCAGAGGAGAGTAATGCAAAAGAAAAGGGTTGTAGAGTGGTGGCAGAGAAAGTTTGCAGGCTTTTGCTCTGCCCCTCTCTCGCAGGCCTCAACTTAAGAAGAGAGCGAAGAAGAAGAAGAAAACAAAGAGGAGAAACATTAGGATAAGGCGTTGAAGAATTGGGGCAGCCTATCGGTCAGGCGCCGCGATTGTTGAAATCGCGCGCCAGACACGACGCTCGAAGAAGATAAAGGAAGAGAGAGTGAGACAAAAACAAGAGAGACGGGAAAGATATAGATATGTATATGTACTATGTTTGTATTCATATATCTTGTATATATATTATTTGCATATATATTTTGTCAAAAGAATTGGTTTGGCTCAGCGGTGAGGGATTGGTTGAATAAGCCCGAGGTTAGGGGTTCAAACCCTCATAGCAGCAGAGTTGTATTTTTGTTTTATTTTTGTGTGGTGATGCTAGCATGACGCACTGCTAACGTCAGAAAATGGATATCCTCGATAGTAATAGAATATTCTTTGAAAGTGTATATTGTCTATATATATGTGTGTGTGTCTCTGTATATGTATATAATTTGCTTGTGTATGCCTGTATACGTATTTGTATTATGTATATAGTATGTATACATATATGGTATTTGGTATTTATACCAAAAACAAAAATCTACTCTACCTTCTTCCACTCACGTGAGACGTGTTTGGACTTCGAATTTACCTTTTCTCTTTCCGTGTGAAACATGTTAGGATTAGATGTCTTCCCGGTTAAAACATTCCCCCTTTCCGTATAAGATACGATTAGGTACGCCTGTTGGTTACACCACCTTTGCACCTTTCACATGAAACGTGTTAGGATTTGATGTTTACCTGGTTAAAACCTTCCCCCTTTCCGTATGAGATACGGTTAGGTACGCCTGTTGGTTACACCACCTTTGCACCTTTCACGTGAAACATGTTAGGATTTGATATTTACCTAGTTAAAACCTTCCCTTTTTCCATATGAGATACGATTTGGTACGCCTGTTGGTTACACCACATTTGCACCTTTCACGTGAAACGTGTTAGGATTTGATGTTTTCCTGGTTAAAACCTTCCTTTTTTCTGTATGAGATACGGTTACGTATGCCTATTGGTTACACCATCTTTGCACCTTTCACGTGAAACGTGTTAGGATTTGAAGTATGCGGTTAAAACCTTTTCCCTCTCTGTATGAGATACGGTTAGGTACGCCTGTTGGTTACACCACCTTTGCACCTTTCATGTGAAACGTGTTAGGATTTGATGTTTACTTGGTTAAAACCTTCCCCCTTTCTGTATGAGATACGGTTAGGTACGCCTGTTGGTTACACCACATTTGCACCTTTCACGTGAAACGTGTTAGGATTTGAAGTATGCGGTTAAACCTTCTCGCTTTGCATATGAGATACGGTTAGGTACGCCTTTTGGTTACACCACCATTGCTCCTTTCACGTGAAATGTGTTAGGATGTGACATTTACCCGGTTAAAATCTTTCCCCTCCCGTAGGAAGTATGGTTAGGTACGTCTATTGGTTATACCACATTTTCTTCTTTCGCGTGACACGCGTTTGGATTTGTTCACTATTTCTCCTCTCGCGTGAGACGCGTTTGGATTCGTTTACGAGTTCTCCTCTCCTGTGAGATGCGTTTGGATTCTTGCACTATGTATCCTCTCATGTGAGACGCGTTTAGATTCGTTCATCTTTCTCCTATCGCGTTTACGCGTTTGGATTTGTTCACCATTTCCTTCTTTCGCGTGAGATGCGTTAGGTTATTAATTCACTTGGTTAAAAACATTAGGTGTGCCTGGTGTTCACACCATCTTTTCTCCTTTCGCCTGAGACGTGTTAAGTTGTTGATTTACTCAATTGAAAACATTAGGTGCGCTTGATGTTTACACCATCTTTCCTCCTTTCGCGTAAGACGCATTAAGTTGTTGATTTACTTGGTTAAAAACATCAGGTGCGCCTGGTGTTCACACCATCTTTCCTTCTTTCGCATGAGATGCGTCAGGTTGTTGATTTACTCGGTTAAAAACATCAGGTGCGCCTGGTGTTCACACCATCTTTCCTCCTCTCGCGTGAGACGTGTTTGGATTTCAAGTTCATCATTTGTGTTGTGGCACATTTGTATGCAATGCACCCTTCTTTTATTTGTGCGATATCCACATTTGTATGCGATGTACCCCCTTCTTTCATTTGTGCGGTATGCACATTTGTATGCGATGCATCCCTCTCTTTCATTTGTGCGGTATGCATATTTGTATGCGAAGCACCCCCTTCTTTCGTTTGTGCGGTATGCACATTTGTATGCGATGCACCCCTCTCTTTCATTTGTACAATATGCACATTTGTATGCGATGCACCCCCTTCTTTCATTTGTGCGGTATGCGCATTTGTATGCGATGCACCCCCTTCTTTCATTTGTGCGGTATGCATATTTGTATGTGATGCACCCTCTTTTATTTCATATCATTTGCATGAGGCTTGCCTCACTATATATTACATCTTGCATTGTACACATCATGTGTTTCCAAAATAAAAGAAGAAAAAGAAAAAAATCGACTTTCACTTTCATTAGCATATCATTTGCATAGTTACATGTTGCATCACTTGGTTACAATCTATTTACATCACCATTTGACATAGTTTATGCTGGCTCCCACTTTTTGGATTGTAAAAACCACTCGTTTGTACTGGCTCTTTTTCAGGATGACGAAACTATCCTTTTCTCGGGTTGGCAGTCCAAACCATTATTGGTTAATACCTTCATTTTCTTGGGTTGTTGGTTAAGACTATCCCTTGGTTAATACCTTCCTCATTTTGGGACCATTCATCGGTTTAATTTCATTTTCTTACGTGGATGTATTCGGATTGTATCCCTTGCTATGCTTCATATTACTTGTTGTATTGCATTAGTCATGCACTTTTTCAAAAAAGACAAAAAAAAAAAAAAAAAAAGGGCTCAATTTTCAATTGCATATGATTTGCATTCTGCCTCTGGACTACGCTGATTTGATTTCTTACAAAAGGATAAGTAGGCAACCCTCAGGTTCAACCACTTGCAAAGCATCTTGTTTGTTTGCCCAAGTCTTACGGTCTTGTCAAAAGGGTCGTCTTCGGGCTTTGACATTCACTCACGTCAAGAAATGACTTTGAGTTCTGTCAAAGAGGAGCAACTGTAGACACCCCATTTTGACCAGCCCTAAGACTTGGGCGCTTTCTTTTGATTATCCGATGATGAAAATAAGAATATGCTATCTCATAAAATTCTCAATGAAAAGATGGAATGTAAACTTTAATCCCAACCTTACTCCTATTTTTGCCAAATTATTTTAGATCCATTCTCCATTTTCTTTTCCTTTAATATGTATTATATATATATATATATATATAATGTTATATTATTATATAATATTTTATTAAATTTTTTGGTGCCATGGTTTCACCCACGCACCATACTTTTGTATATATATATATTAAATATTTTATATATTATTATATTATATAAGGGTACTATTTCTCCTTTGAAAAGTTCACCACTCCCACAGTTTGCTTTTTGTCTTCTTTTGCTTTAAACCTACTTTGGTCAAATTATGTTACATATTTGGCCTACTAAAATATATTTTGTTAATCCATGTATTTTGTTATTTTACATATATTTGTGTGTTTTTAAATATTTTTTTGGATATTTGTACATATATTTATGCTAACTTTTATAGATTATTATATAGTACCTTTTATAGATTATTATATTGTAAAGTGCATAGTAATTTTACTGTGCAGTGCACAGTAAAATAGTTATAATTGTTGTAATTTTACTACTTATATAATTTATTGTAATTCAAATAAAATGTTGTAATTTTACCGTTTCAAATGGTCGGTCGAACCACCTAATTTGGTAAAGATGTGACCCCACCGGATGAATAGTGATCGGCGGTGAATAATAACCTCCGGTGGTGAATAGTAACTTCCGAAGATGAATAGTAATCTCGACGATGGATAGTACCTTCAGCGATGAATAGTAACCGCGGACAAAAAATGCCTAATAAGATGAATAATGACCAAAGATGGTGATTAGTAACTGCCACGGTGAATAGTACTTTCGGCAATGAATAGTGCCGCCGAGGATGAATAGTGCTCCGCAAAATTGAGTTTTTTTAAGCAAAATAGAGCAATCTTCCTGCGTCAAGCAAAACAGTTTCCGATGGTCTCCAAGGCACATGAAGCTTTTGTTTTCTTTTTTAGTTTGAGAGAGTTATGAGGTTTTTTTTTTTGTTGTAATATCTCCTCTCTCTCTCTCTCTCTCTCTCTCTCTCTCTCTCTCTCTCTCTCTCTCTTATTTGGTTTGTAATAATTTATTTAAAGTGTTGTAATAATTTCTCGCCCCGCTGCTTTCTATCCCGTTCTTTTACTTGCTTTCTTTATCTGTGAATATGAATCATATTCCCTTCTTTTTTCAATTGAGAAATCCACTTAGCACATAGAGAAGTCAAGGCTTCAAGACACCAACATAGGTGTTCACTTTATCTGTTTTATTAGCAATTGGCACACGCGATACATATGCAATTCAAATAAGTAAAAATAAAACAAAACAAAACAAAAAATTACATCTTGTGTGTCACTCAAATGGTAAATGTATTTTTTATTAGACCCAAGGTGTTAGGTTTGAGTCTTACTCGCTTCTCTCACTTTTTTTTAATTTATTGTTTAAGAGGCATTTACACACAAGTCTTATTTTATAGACTTATACTCCATTAAATCCTAACTAAGATTTTTTAAACTTTCAAGTCCCATTAAATTTTTAACAGTTGGAATTACCTTTCAAACAATGATTGTTTATCATTTTTTTATTATCTATAAAGGAACATGATGATATAACATTTATTTTGATTTTTAAAACTTTAAAACATCAATTTTAAAACTGAAAATTTTGAAAAAATTCTATGCAAAATTGAAAATTTTTTGGGCAAAACTAAAAAAATTATGTCTATAAATGAGTATAATGATGGAACATTGTTGTGCAAAATTAAAAAATATATATTTGATAATATTCTCAGTTTTAAAATTGAAAAAAACTAATAATGTTATAAGTTTTAAAGCTGAAAAAAAAAATTAATAAATATTTCAGTTTTACTGGATAGTTTCACAAACTAAAAATTGTCAAATTTCGTATAGCTAAAAAAATAGTATTTTATTTTTATAAAATTTTATATTCAATATTAGTATTATTTGATAGATTCATTTTGTAGACCCCAGAAATATAAATTTTATTAAAAATAAATGTGTATAAGAAAAGTTATGAAATTTTTAAGTTTTGAAACAACAAAATAAAAATAATAAGCCATGGAAGTTATCTAGTGCTATTGGAGCATGTTATGCGGTTGCCCAAAAAAGCTATATGATTGCTAGAGAGAGTGAAACTCACAATTTTGTGTTGAGATATATGAGGCATAATATTTGATAATTGATAGATAATATTATCATGTAAGGCACTTGAAACACTTAATAATTTTTCTTTAACACTTCATGCATTGACACTTCAATCCCTTCCACCTTTCTACACAGGTAAAACAGACATAAATAAAAATCTATTGAAGATAGGATCTAGTGGCGTAGTCAGGAATTCAGTATAAAGGGAGCACAAATTAATGATAATTTAGTTTCATTTTTCTAAAATAACTTTTCAAAAAATTCTACATTCTTGTTTTCCGTGTTTTTTTGTTTTTACTGATTTTTTTAATATTTTAAGCATTTTTTTTTTACTTTTTAGACATACCTATATAAATATACCTAAAAAGTAAAAAAAAAATGTGAAAAAACCTTTTAAAAATTCACTAAATACCAAAAATATATTTTTTTTAAAAATACGAGAATTCAGTACATTTTTTATATTTTTATGTATTTATTATTTTTTTAAAATATTTTTTCACAAATTTTTTAGTTTTTAGATACATCTAAGTAAGGTGTAT